>VWYE01007615.1:253683-467849 GCA_013398995.1 Alaudala cheleensis
TATATATATATATATAGAGAGAGAGAGAGAGAGAGAGAGAGAGAGAGAGAAGTATAAATTGTCACACTACAGTATTTATACTGCCCTGTAAGAGCATCCCTGCCTAAGCATTCTCAAGGCAGGTGTTCCTTACCACCATCAATGTCTTTACAGTGAATGGTATGGGGAAGCAGCTCAGACCAGGAGGTTGCCTGGGCTTTTCATGACCCCCTCACCTACTTCCACACAGTGTGGATATCCCAGAGGGAGAACAGAGTTGTATCTGCTGCATTAGTGTCTGCCAGCGTGTCTCACTGCAGCAACATGCCCACCTGTGCAAGGATACACTATTGGACAGCTATTCCAACACTTCATGGGATGTAGAGAGCTGTACTGCCTCACCAGGAGCATCACAGTGGCCAGGAGGACCAACTCTCCTGGGACAGTGTCAAGGGGACATTCCTCCATCCTTGGGTGTAAGCTATGTTTGTCCTCATGGACTTGAGTTATCCCATATGTATTCCAGAATTAATCCATCTTGCTTCTGATCCCCACTTAAAGGAAGTTGTATGAATTTTGAACTGAGAGCTGTCATGCAACACAAATTTACCTAGCAACTACTTTCCTGCAGTTTGAGTGAGAAGCATAGAGTTCCTTGCTGCTGGGGTAGCAAGGAAGCACTGCTGCTGTTCCACACCTTTGTGGGTCCTATATACATACTCTCTTCCCCTTACCTCCCTGTTTTCACATTTCTGGATGACCATTTTACAGGAGGACAGGACACATGGGAAAGTCTGGAATTGTTGGCTCCTTTGGTACCTCTCTGGCTGGGCCACAGGTCCCCAGGACTTTTGTTGTGAAAGGGTTAGTGAGCTTGGGCTCCTATCCTGAGAGCTCAACCTGCACATCAAAAACACTCTTCAGAGCAGCTGACTGTTCAAGTCACCCAGGGAAGTCTACCCTTATCTTCCTCTTTATGCTTTCAATTTTCTCTCAGTCCTTTCCTAGTCCCACAGACAATGCCCTTGACTTCTTATCCAACTCTCTTATGGACATATTTCCAAATTGTCTGGCTTTCCAGGGAGAACCAGACACTAAGTCTAATGACTCCATTGTGGGGGACCTGGTGTTTTTCATAACAGGAAACAGTGTGAGGAACTTTGTTTTTGCACAAAGCTGGTTTGGCCTCTCCATGTCTTGACATGACAGTTGAGAGGAGTAAGAAAGGACCACCAAGCCTCAGAGAGTATATGAAGATAGACTTTCCATGGTCCAGGATGCTGGAACAGACATGGATGCTAGAATCAGCACAGCAAGAAAAAAGGGTGGGCATGTGCAAAATTTGGTTTAAACTATTTATTTCTAGACTATCTAATCTAGTTTTAGATTAGACTAGTACATATTTTTAGTCATTTCTTTGTCCAAAAATACTCTGATCACTGTAAGAAATTGTGAACCTTTGGAGTCTAAGAGTAATGATGTTTTGATAATGCTTACTAGAGAAAGTGAGTTCAAACTTGTCATTTATGTGGGGTTCAACTGCACCATACTGTATAATTCCTTGCAACAGTAACTGATTACTAGATAAATTTCAGTTTGACATCCACTTAAGATAATGCAAATATTTTTGATGTGTCTTCTGTCTGTACATTTTTGATTCATGTCTCCATCTGATTTATGAAAGCATTGACTTATGGTAAATCATGATAGTATTAACTCCTAAGTCATTGACATTTCCTCTCCGATTAATTTGCCCAGTTACCATGCTCTCAAAAATCACAGAAGGGATCATGTTGGAAGGAACAACATTGGATCATCTGGTCCAACATTCTTGCTCAAACAGTGCATAAGGCACAGAGTCTAGACAGTTCTGGAATATCTGCAGTGAGAGGAACTCCACACCCTCTTGGGACAATCTGCTCCAGTGTGTGGGAACCTGCACAGAAAATTCTGCAGCTGGAACTTCCTGTGGATTCTGGCCATTACTTTTTGTCTTAATGCTTGGCACCACTAAAATGAGCCTGGGCTTCTTGACGCCTTCCCTTCAGATACTTACAGAAATTGATGAAGTCCCACATCAAAAGTCTCTTAACAAGGCTGAATAGGCCCAACTCAACCTTTCCCCATCAGAGAGATGCTCCTTTAATCACCTTTGTTGCCCTCCACTGGACCTGCTCCAAGAGCTCCATGTCTCTCTTGTACTGAGGAGCCCAGAACTGGATGCAGCATTCCAACTGAGGCCTCACCAGGGCTGAGTAGAGGGGCAGGGTCACCTGCCTCAACCTGCTGGCACTGCTCTTCATAATGCAGCCCAGGTTATCACTGGCATTGGCCCCAAGGGCACTGCTGGCTCATGGAGAGCTTGTTGTCCAGCAGGGCCCCCAGGTCCTTCTCTGCAGAGCTGCTTCCCTGCAGGTCATGCCCAGCCTGTGCTGGTGCCTGGGCTTGTTCCTCCCCAGGTACAGGGCCCTGCGTTTGCCTTTGCTGAATGTCAGAAGGTTCCTCTCTGCCCATCCTCTCTCCAGCCGTTGAGGTCCTTCTGAAGGGCTGCTCAGCCCTCTGGGGTATTGCCACTCCTCCCAGCCTTGTGTTGTCAGCGAAATTGCTGAGGAGGCCTCTGCCCCTTCACCCAAGTCACTGATGGAAAAGTTAAACAAGACTGGGCCCACTATTGAACCTTGGGAGGCACCACTAGTTACAGACCTCCAAATGGACCCTGTGTAACTGATTGTGACCCTCTGCTGTTTGGGCAATCTCAGTCTCACTGTCCACTCATCCAGTCCCCAGTTCCTATCTGTTCTATGCATATAATATTTATTCCATTGGCTATTCATTTAATGAGTTTAAACTTGTTTGTACCCTCTAACGTGTTTTCTTTCTCTTATACTCTTTGCATTTCTTTTCTTGAGATCTTGATTATAATCATTAATACTTAAGGAACTAATTCAGCTTCCCCTTGTGGTATTATATGGTCAACTTAGTTGGGCTCAAATAACTCCCTAATTTAAAACTCTTTTTACTATTTTCCATCTTTTTTGGCTCAGGTTCCTATTCCAGATAGTGATCATCAAATAATACCAAAAATGACAAATCTGATCATAATTACCCCTTTGGTTACAAACGAAGAAAAAGTCATTGAACTTTTCAAATTTCTCTGTTTAGTATGTTAATTATTCACATTGTTGGCTACTCAATTAACCCTCATTTTTCATTTAATGTATTCCATACTACAATATTGCCACTGATTTGTTTCAATCTCCCCTGCCCAGAGACATTCAGCACATCTCCATCTCATGTTTTCAGGAGTGCAGAGAGCATGTACTTTTTTGACAAATAATGTAAAAATTATGTCCCACTGTTTAAAAGAGCTAAGTCACCTATAAAATCGCTTGACTCTGCAGTGCCACAGTTTTTACAGTTTTCTTTGTTTAGAAAGACAGGTGTCTGCTAGGGAAAAGCCAGAGCCCCTCCTTGCAATGGAGAAAGCAAACCCCCTCTCTCCAAATTATTATAAACTTGAAATTAAGGGGCTTTCAGGCAAAAAGATTTGGGAATAGGAATAACGGTTCTTTACTAGGAATATATAAAAAATAAAATGTAGTAGTACAAAACACAAACAAAACCAAAAAGAAAACACTGACAGAGTCAGAATATGACGTGGCACCCTGTTGGTGAGGGTATTGGCAGCAGTGCAGTTAAGTCCTCCTGGAGTGACAGATATGATTTTGTTGAGGCAGAGATGATCCTGTAGAAGAGTGTAGTTTCCTTCCAAGGGTCCAGTGGTGATGAGATGGGTCCAGTCTCTTTCTGGAAATCCAGTGGAAAAACCAGCAGGTCCTGGTGTTGTGAGTCCCAGGTTTTTATCCAGGTGGGAATGCTTGGTTCCTCCCACTGAGTGGAGCATCTCACAATGGGATGATGTAATTCTTTCAGTCATGCAGTGAGCCTTAAATGGCCCCATTAATAGCAGATATCCCCCTGGAGGGAGGATGGGTCCTGGAAGAGATAAAGATCACTGTCCCTCCTGGTTTTAATAGCTGGGCCATTAATACCCCCTCCTTCCCAGAGTTAGAAGAGATAAAGAAAAATACCTTACCCAAATAGAATACATACTTTTTTTGGTTACGTCTTGCAACCCAAGACAACAGTATTTACTGGTAGCTCTTCCAGTTTCTCTCCAGGTCTAGAATATGAAGTTTCCAAAAACTTTCCAATTGCTTCTCTTTGGCTCAAATTATGACCCTACTTATATTTCCATTAAGCATGTCCAAAGGGCAACATAGCTGGGGAAAGGTTTGAAAAACAAACCATATGAGAAGCGAATGAGGGAACAGGGACTGTTTAGTCTGGAGAGAAGGCTCAAGGGGGACCTTTCAATCTCTGTAAATACCTGGAAAGAGGTAGTAGTCAGGTGGAGGTTGTTCTCTTGTCTCAAGTAACAAAGCAAAGAATGAGACTAAAAGGTCTCTAAATGTGACAGGGAGGTTTGGCTTGATTATTAGATAAAATTTCTTCACTGAAAAGTTAGCCAGGTATTGGCACAGACTACCTGTGGGAGTGGTTGGGTCACCATCCTTGGAGACATTTAAAAACACATATACATATGGTGTTAAGAGATATGGTTTAGTGTTGCATTTGGCTGTGTAAGGTTAATGGTTAGACTCAGTGATAATGGATCTTCTCCAGCGTAAATAATTCCATGATTTTAAAAGCATTAAACATTTTCTCTGCCTTCATCTCTATTCTTCACAGGCATGCACACTCACCGTCTCACTTTTGATTCATTGAACCTTCTACTGTGCTGTGCACTTTCAGCAGCTAGCTCAAGTTCAACTCTCTCACTTTCTAGTTAACCAGTTCAACTAAAACACAAGCCAGTAGGACCTGAAGAGGCTTTTAATTGACATTATGTGTCTTCAAAGAAGAACATATGTTATTCCCACTTTGCTGCTCAGTTGGATGACAGGGGTTCAGTAACTTTAAAGATTTAAGGAAGAAAAGTTGTTTTACTTAACAGCGCCATAACCTTAATGCTCCTTTCCACATATTTAGAATAAATTATGCATTTGCATGTAGCATCTGTTTGTTAAATAATTCAGTTTGCTTAATTTCCATCTAAATATCTTTTTGTTGGTTGGTTGGTTGGCATTTGTTTGTTTGTTTGTATGGTTTTTTTGGTTGTTTTTTGGTTTTTTTGTGTTTGCTTGTTTAATTTATTTTATGACACGTAACAGGCAATAAAATGTAGTAAATTGAGGCAGGGAATCTTGGAAGAAATTGTCTTTTGAGGGGATGTGATAGAAAAAGCATGAGAAAAGAAGCTTACAAATGCCAAACACACTAGTAATTTATTTAGTGCTACAGAAGTGTGTCAGCATAGTACAAACATGTTGTAGATGAATGAATTATATATTTAAGAGCTTGTTTACATAACTCTAGGTTGAAGTACTGCATGACATTTTTTTCTTTTCCCTGACAACTTGCTCTCCTCTGACATTGTTGACAAAGCTGAAAGAGTTGGAGTAGCTTTTGTTCTGGACAAATAGGCACTTCAGTCAAACCTTGCATGCCTTGAAAGGAACCACAGATAGACAAGCAAGACAAAATAGAATAAGCTACCTTTGCACTGATTTATATTTTGCAGAAAAACTTCGGGTACTATTTAATCTTTTATATGAGAAGAGAACTCAGCCGTGTAAGGTTCAAGCAGTAAATATAGGCACTGAACGCTTCTTTTGAGTGCAAAATTCTTCAACAATGGCATCTCATACACTGAGCTACTTATATGTGAGTCTTATCTGCCTGATAAATGAATATACTTCCAGTCCAAGAGTATGCTGAATCACAAGCTTCTCAAAGTTACATACCTCAGGTTAGGTCTTGTTCCATTCATTGAATGCTGCTCTGAAGAATTCATGAGGATGAGTGAAATTAGAAATGAAATTTGCTAAATGGGAGATG
Organism: Alaudala cheleensis; assembly: GCA_013398995.1. Classification (NCBI taxonomy): domain Eukaryota; kingdom Metazoa; phylum Chordata; class Aves; order Passeriformes; family Alaudidae; genus Alaudala; species Alaudala cheleensis. The sequence goes on from VWYE01007615.1 coordinate 259,624, forward strand.
CTACAGACAAAGCCCAAAAAGCAAAGTGCATATCCAGGTGGCATTCAACAGTTATGGAATGCCAGGCTGACTTGACATGCAAATTCAGTTCATTGTCCTATGTGCATTTTTGGGGGAATTGAAAAAAGGAATTAATCCTAATCTCTAGCAAAATCTACACACATCATTGAAAAAAAGAGTTTCTTTATTGTAAATGTTTGAAAAAAAAACCTGTTAAGTTTCTAGGTAATTTCTAACTCTTTTCTGAAAGAACAACATTTTTGCAGCATCAAGTCACTGTTAGCCTGAAATGTAAATTACCATCAGTAATTCACATGCATTTTTCGAAGCCAAAATCAATTCAGGTACTAGAGCTTTTGAGTTTATAATTACCTGTGTCTTTTTGTTGGTGATACTTATGTATTTCCTTTAGGAATTTACTCTCACTTAAAACATTTTCTCCGCTGGTTTTTGCTTTGGAGGGTACTATAAAATAATTGGGTAAGAGGAAAGGACACCTGGAGACAATTTCCTAAGAAATAGAGTTTGTGTACTACCAGCCTCTCTGGTTATCCTTTGTTTCTTGCATCCATGACTGAATGGGCATTCTCACGTGTTTGTATTCACAAGGATTCAGATATGAAGCAGAGAGACCTCTAAACGTTAAAAACCTTGTGCATGTAGCAGGTACATTAACAAGGACATTTCTACAAAACCTTAGTCAAACCAGGTACAAAGAGGGCTGTTGGGACTGTCCAGTGAGTAGAAGGAGCATGAAGGTATGGTCAGGAAGGTCCTCGATCTGTGTGCTCACAGGGCACACCAAAATGAAGCTAGAAGCGCGGGCAAGGACTGCGACAAGCAGAAGAGGGTCAATGATCCAAAAACTTTGTTCAGCACCTGTGTGCTGCGGGAGAGAATCTCACGAGTGGAAAGGATCTCTAGAGTTTCCCAGCAGGTAGCACTCCCAAGTCACATGGAAAGTGGGGTGAGGGTGTCAGTGCTTGGGGCCAGTGTTACTTAGAGAAGGAGGGGAGAAAACATGCTGAGGAGTCAATAAAGCTTCTCTACTACATTTTCTAATATTCTCCTACTTTGATTTATTAAAAAAACCCCAAAAAACTAAAAAAAAAAAAAAACAAAACCTGTGAAGTGTAACATTTCTGTTCATTGATTAGCGGTGATCAAAATTTTCACTGGGTCCAGGAGTCTAACAAGTACCCTACCTTCAAACGGTTTATCCAGAGCTTTTTTCTGTATAGCTCTGGGCTGATTTTTTTCATGAGAATTGCCCTTTAAAGACAAGAAAGCAATTCCTCCTGCCTCCCTCTAAAACTTCAAACTGTTTTTATATGATCAAATATGCACTGATAACAAGAATGACCCCTTGCAGAATTTTCTTGTGCTTTCATTAATATTAATTAATTCATAGTCTTGTGAGTGCTTGATTTAGGATGAAGCATTGCCAATTAAGAAAAACCAGTAACCAAAATGCTAGACGTGATTTTTTTAATATATACATTAAGAAGAGTAAGGAGAGCAAATACACACTGACACATATTTTTTATTCATGTCTCTCTTTCCCTGTCTTTTACAGTGTAGCACAAAAATAAGTATTAAATAGATTATTAGTAACTGCTATTTATTCCAGACCATGCAACAGAAAAGAAATTAGTTCAAAGACATGCTAATTAACTCAAAAGTGCACAGACTACCTGGAGTGAGATCAGTTCAAAGTCATTTGTACCTCGTTCTTTTCTGTGGCCAGAGCTATAATCAGTTGATTTAACACAGGTTTATATCTAAAACAGTGAACATTTGGATCCCACAATATCTGAAAGATCAAAGATTCATATGTATCACTGTACTTTAGCAGGATCTAGCATAATACATTTGCTGCATTTTCTTTTGAAAGTCTGTGGCACCTAACTCACTTCAGCTCTTGGGTTCAAATAATAGAAAAGCATGCTTTGACTGGGGACTTTTCTTAAAAAGGACTGAAAAGATACTTGTCAAAGAATATGTCTTTCTAGTAGTTTTATGAGTGTATCAAGAAATTTCTGATAAAGATTCCTTCCTTTGTGTTACACTTATTTGACTTTGTTAGCCTATTCTTACTTTTCACTCTCTAATTTTATTTCAATTAGTCATTAATGTTGTGCAGAATGAACACTGGTTCTGTCTTAATTTTAATATAGGTTTGATCCATGTATAGTTTAGGGCTGAAAACATCACACTATTTCCAATTTTGCAGCAAGATTTTAATGGCAGCTCAGCTTTTCTGCCATGAAAAAGGGTGAAAGAAGTTCTACAGACTTCTTTGTTTAATGCTGCTTTAGGTTTCTGAAGTATTTCTGCAACACTGATCAGGTTAAAACCTTAAGATTTAAATGGAATTTTATTCTGTCTAGCTAATTCACATAGCATTTTTTAATGACATCTGTTCATTCATGTGAGGCTTAAATTGGGAGTGTAGGTCTGGGAAGCGCAATTGGAAGCTGCAAATAAATTTTGCTAATCTGAGCTAGGTAAGAGTAACAGGAAGGAACCTGAACTTCAAAGCTGGGCCATACAAGCCTGAGGCACTGGTGAATATGCTTTGATTGCCAGTGTAGCAAAGTTAGTCCTCCTGCTCCCTTTTTGCTATTATTTTTAGATAAATGAAATAACTTTAAATCTTCCTAGGCTGGCAATCCAGTCCCACATATAATGTGAGAAATACCTTGTGACCTGACCTATATATCAAAATGCCTACACAGAGTTTTCATGACAGGACCAGAGACACTGCTTGCAGAAAGATTGTTTTATGGGCTCTGAGTAAGTCTTTCCTTATATAAATGACCATGAGCTCAGCTGAACTTCTCTCCTGGAATTCCCTTATATATAAGTCAGTCATTTTTTAACTCTTCTCAAGGCTCACAATAAACTTTCAGCCAAGCAGCTAGACCTCCACTGATCTCCAGGATAACTTTGGCTAACAAAGTTCATTCATGTGCAGAATTTACAGGAGAAGCAAATTCTGCAGTGGTACAGTTGACCCAATTCCTATCACTGCCAGTGTGGTAAGATGTGCACTTAGGGGTTTTATGCACTAGACATCCAACTTTTTCATCATTTTACATGTATATAAAACATACCACTTGCAAATGTGTTTCATAAAGTAAAATGACCCTTAGTCTGTGAATTCAATAGATCTGTTGAGGGTTATGTAAACCAGGAAACAGAGTGTGTCTACAACCAAAGTAGTAATTCAAGTAGTTGAGTCTGTAACACGTTTATCACAGAAAGAGAAGATACATGCAGTATTTTTCAGAGAGTTTAGATTTAATTTCCTTGTAATTGTAGTGTGGGAGTGAGAAGGCTGGATGTACCTTCCCAGTCATTCATCAACGCAGGAACTCCTCTTTAAAGACCACAAACAGGAGTGGTCACCTACTGGTTTGCTACAAAAAGCATTTGAGCTAAAGTGCTAGCTACATGAGAAAGGCAAACATTAATATGAGAAGGAAACCTCCCTTCCTGGATTAAAAAAGTTTTACAAGATGCTAAAAAACTTTAGATTTACGTAAAATTTTTATGTTGTCTTCTGCAAGAAGCAAGATCAGTTGGATTAACACTCATAATTAAAAAAAGTTTTAGAAACAGGAATGGAGCAGACTGTTAAAGTTTTGACCACAAGGACTGCCAGGGTTGATTAACTAGAATGTTATTTTCCTTTGGGAGGGTGGCTGGAGCATGGAGCTGGGAGGCACCCAGCAACCCAGTTCCCTTCCCTCACGGCCGCTTGCTGTCCCACAGAGCTGTCCCCAGAAAGAGTAGAAAGAGAAAAGTTAACTTTAGAGGAAAGATTTAAATATAACCGTATTCTATATCTACTGGAGGAAAGAAGGTTGTGCTCTGATTAAAGCAAGAAACAGTGTTCAATATCAAGAAAGCAGGATTCAACCAGCTCCCTCATTCCACAATATTGGAAAAATACTGTGGGAAATTCCAGCTAGACTGGGATAGACAGGGACAAGGACTATAACTGCAGGATGAGAGAGGGTATCTGTAAAGGGAAACTGTATTGCCATGCTGGGTGGACAACACACACCTATATACCTGCTTTTGTTATTCCATTTTATTTTTCTCTGACTTTAATCTCACTGTATTTCACTAAGGTACCTATCTGCCTTCATACTTGTCAATATCCACTGGAAGCTTTGACCTGCTACCTACCAACTTCCAGACCTTTCCTTTAAAACAGTTCACAGACCACTAATCCCACTAAAAGGACTGCTCAGTATATTCAGCCAAAACAAGTATTAAATTCCTATCAGCAAACTTGAGCCACCCCAGTAACTACACAGAATTCCAGGGTAATCCAAGCAGAAACTAACTAGCTGGTCTAAGAACTAGTTAAAAATATCAACTGAAATTGAGTTGCGCATAAAGCCTTTTTTTTTTAAATATAACCTTATTCATTATTTGATCTTCATCATTTATAACCTTATTCTTATTTGATCTTCATCATTTTCATTAAAAAGGGGAAAACCAGAAGGTATACAGTACCAGATGTATGCATGGCAACCTTGCAAGTCTGATAAAAATGTGTTTGACAACAAACTATTTTTCCTTAGTTTTCACAGAAAACTGCAAGTGTCTCTGAAAACATAAACAAACAGGAACTTTTTTTACATTGAAGTTTCAGCTTGGAAAAAACAACAGGACAAAAGTAGGATGCATTCCTTTGCCCAGGAAGATTGTACCCCTATACAGCTTGGGACATTGAGAGTTTCAGAGCAACACAAAGGTGGACTAGACAAGGAACCATTTATTAACGTCTGACTTCATCTGGAGGATTGCCTCCAGTTCCAGGATCTTCAACACTGGAATGACATGGAGCTGTTGGAGTGGGTCCGAGAAAGGGACCTGAAGACATTTGGAGGGATGTAGTGCTTATCAGGAAAGGTTGAGAGAGATGCAGCTGTGCAGCCTGGAGAAGTCTCAAGGAAGACCATAATGCAGCCTTCCTTTGCTTAAACATCATTTGTAAGAAAGATGGGGACAGGGTCTGTAGTGGTAGGGCAAGGGGTAAAAATTTTAAGCAGAAGGAGAGTCAGTTTACAGTAGATACAAGGAACAAGCTTTTACCATGTGAATGACACGTTGCACAGAGATGTGGTGAATGCTCCACATCTGTGGAAACACTCAGGTCAGATTAGAGGAGCTATGAGCATCCTAGTATCGTGGAAGGTGTCTTTACTTATTGCAGGTGTGTTGGATTGGATGTCCTTTAAATGTTCATTCCCACCCAAACTCTTGTGATGTTATGATTCTTTATTAAGCCTGTAGAAAACCTAACACCCTGTAAAGTGGGAGTGTGTGTCTACCACTACTGTCCCCCAGACATTGCTGCCAGCTCACCCTGTGACACATCAGATGCCTCAAAGTGAAATCCTCACCCTCTCCCTCCAGCTGTTGGATAAAAAATGGTTTCTGCAACACTCCTGTATCAAAAGCCTGGTCTCCACTGCACTAACATACACAAATTGGCTGGGATACAGAGAAAGGCAAATTTTAAGATGAGGTGTTCCGACAGAGCTGTTTGCTACATTTCTTGCACACAGGTCTAATAATTCTACTGCAATCTAGGCAATTCCTGACCATGCTGCACCACAGAGAGCCTCAGCAGATAACAAAGGTGTTTTAGCTTTACTCCTGGTGTACCACGGGACCCCCACAAGGTGTTTTGGGCAGCCCAGGGTGTGAACATCTGCAGGGTCAAGAAGTCTGTGCCTGTCCAAGCTGCCATACCAGGGATGACTGCCTCAAGAACTACAGACACAAGGTTTTCCCATCTTTACATGACAGGATTTGGTCCCCCTTTTCCTGCAAGCCCCCTGTGTGAACTGACAGTCAAACTGAGTCAGCAAGGCTGTCTGTGTCTCCTGGAATATTGAAATAAGCATTCATCTTTGCAAAACAATAAAGTCTGGCTTGAGAAGTGCTAGCAACCTCCATCAATTTAATTTGAATCAGATTAAATATTCATTTCAATAAGATCTGAAAAGGCCCTTTTTTGAGACTTTTAATTTCCAGAGCAAGTCATAGATGGAGGAAGTAAGGGGACAGCAGGGCCTCTGCTGAATCCACCTCAATCATGGTATTTGGAAAATCAAGAAACAGTTATATTTTGAAACCTTCTAGGTTTGTTTATTTAGCACTGCCTTCCTTTCCAGTTGTAATTTTGGCAGGAGGCCTGCAATGAATTCTTCTAGGAGAAGATGGAAGACAGTATAATTTCAACTTTTTGCCAGATACACTTTTCAAATTATTAATTTCTCAGACTGATAAAGATTATCTAAATTCATGGCTTTTCTAATCACAGACCATGTTTACCAACAGAAAAAAAAATGTTTTTAAAAGTTAAATTGACAGTTTAGCACTTTAAGCAATTTTTAAATTCACTTCAGACAGTCTTCTACTCATTTTTGCCTTTATTGCTTTTTTTTATAATCAGAAATACTTCATAATTGTGGGCCTTGCTAATAATTTGCATGACAAGAAAAAATGCAAGTAAAAATGACCCAGTAGATAACACAAAGTTGATGATGCTAAAAGAACAATAGCAGCATTTAAATATTTTGAATTTAAAAAACCCCAACAGGTAATACTAAATGGGTTCATATATCTGGAGTTTATGGTGAAGTGCAAGTGAACTTGAATGTTTGATTTGCAAAATTGCTACCAAAATTTTAAATGTTCCAATGCATATAAATACATGTGTGTATGTTCATGAATGCTCAGGGTTACATACATTAGATATTTTAGTGCCCTGTGAAACATGCATTAATCATGGCCCTCCAAGTGCATTCTGCACATTCCACCAAGACTGTCTCTAACAGTCAAATCATTGAGCAGCTCCCATCAGCTGCATTTATCTTAGAAATAGACAACAGTCTGGAAGCAGAAATGGATGTTTATTAAAAAGAAAATAGAGATCTTAATTTTCTCCCTTCCCTCCTTCCTGTCACAGCTGTCTGGAAGCACCATATGAACAATTCTCCCTCTTGGATAGCTAAAAAATATATGGTGAGATTCTCTGGCAGTATTCCAAGTAGTAAGAAACTAAATAATACTGATTTATATATATATATATATATATATATATAAATATATATAAACTTGATACTTATGCTGAACAGACATGCATTGCATACATAAGAGGTACTTGAAATTACTTTGAAAACTTTTAAATCTCTGTATTTTTTTTTTCTTTTTAACTGGACTGAAGATAATTAAGTAGGGTCCCTTAAAAGTGGAAGGGAAAAATAGATAACACATAAGATAACATTTTCATGTCCTTGCCCAAAATACTACCAAAGGTATTTAATATGTATGGTACATACAGATGAAAGAAGCCATTATAACGTGGTTATTCATTGCTCCTCTTCTGAAAACGCCTTCTTAACTATTTGCTCCTCAGAAAACCTATAAAGCACATCTATATCCTTCATACTCTGGTGTTCAAAGACCTGACAACTTTTAATGCACATACCTGCAGCACATGCCCTGTGAGAGAGAGAAATGCTGTTATCCCTCAATTAGAGGTGGGAATCTTAGATACAGAGTGTAACCTGCTCTGCCTGAAGTCGTGCAGGAAAATGGCAGTGTAATCCAGTCATGAATCCAGGGCTCCTTGTCCAAATTTTTTCTTGAGGCATCTTTCACGAACAGCTTTTGACATGATTTACACATAGCTGCTCTTGTAGAAGGAAGCAATTGCATTGCAAGAGTTTTACAGGTAGCAAATACCAGTTTTAGTAATTTCTTCTTAATTTTTTTCAAATTTGTGAACTCAAACTACAGTTCTCTTCCATTTGCCCAAAATGCAAATTATTTCCAGAACAATTCTGAGTGATAGTAAGTGACCATAGTTCCTCCTGAGCAGAATGGCATGGCTTTGTTCGTTCAAAGCTTGGTGCAACAGCAGCATCCATTTCCCATATAACCCTGGCTGTATTTATATGCATGCCATCTTTGTTGAGCCACAGAAACAGATGTAAAGGGCAGTTTTCAAAAGCTTTGCAATTCTTAAGTCCTTGAAAGTACTCAGGCACCCGGTGTTCTTTAAGAAAGTCAGGGAACCAAACATTTAGAATCTCAGGCAGAAAAGAAGGTAAATACCTTGTGTCTGGAACCTTCCAATATTTGCAGACACTTTCTACTTTTGAAAAGGGGATCTAAATCCCTCAACCAGGAGGGACCAGCAGGCACCAGCATGCAACTGAGAATTGCTGACATTCCCAGTTGTGGCTTTTCTTATCTGTGCTGCTCGTGACTGAAGGTAACCTATTCTTCACTGTTGATTTTCCTGTCTAAAAATAGGTTAATTAATAGAGAAATAATCATACAATCTCAGTTTTTGCAAACTGAGAATGGTGTTGGATGGGGGGACAGGAATGTTTTTATCTTGATAAAGGTTTTTCAATCCCAAATGTAACATTTCTAACATGTACCGGCACCATGCATATTCTTCAACCTATCTTCATGGGTGATACCTTCATTTTCTCCATTACTCCTCTACAGGTAAAGCTCTCAAAATCAAGAACAAATGACAGTATGTCAGAAAGAAGAATTCAAAAGGTTGATAAAGGCATTTCTGCCTATGCAACTTATTTTCTTTGCTTTCTTTCCTAATAACAACAACAAAAAATTCATCTAAATATCTTTTCTCCTAACTTTTTAAGAAGGACACCTAGTAAGTCCTTAAATGTTTCCATGTAGTTCACTTCTTCAGAATCCAGCAGGGAAGGACCATAGGTGAGATCATCTATTCCAAAGGAGCCATTTCCTTGACCAGCTAGTGCAATCCTCATCAAGGATTCTTAGGGTAGATTGATTTAAACTCCAATTCTGTGTATTATGAAAATAAATACCTTGCGAGTATTATAGAATTCCACCTGATTTAAAGGTTTCTTTGTGGTTGCATCTGTGAAGAAATGGTTGGGCGGAGGAGGGGGAAGGGGGGAACAGGGCTGGAATATAATAAGTTTCAAGATCTCACAAATATTTAGAAGATAAATTCAAAACGAGGCTAAGAAAAACAATGGTTTCTCTGGAAAGATGTTCCTATGTATATTCATAAATGAAACATGGCAATTGGTGGCATTTTTGTGAACAGGACCATAAGAAAAAATGTGCAGGTTAGAAGAAAACGGAGAGTAAATGTACAGCTTCTACTCACATTTGGAGCAATTGTTCCTAAAGAAATACTCTCAGCTGATATTGAAGGCATTTCTGCTGCTCCACCTCATACAGACATGTAGAATGCACATCACTCTTTGGAATAACAAGCAAGAAAGACAAGTGTGCTGTAGACCAGGAGAAAATCTCACCTGTGTGATTTACATTTGGTTTATTATCACATGGACTGTGATATTAAACAAAATGTAAGGCAAAAAAAGAAAAAAAGAGATGCATAAAAAACAGAGTGAAACAAATTCTACCATGAACTCACTCCTGCAGGCACAAAGCAAATGTCTTCTTTTATCCTGCAGCCACAGACAATCTGTATTAAAACACTTTTAGACTACATCCAGGCCTTCAATGTCACCCTGATTATTAGCAAGACCCTTCTGTTTTAACCTGACTTACAAATGTATTACTCTCCGTGTCTCTCTTCCTCTCTGTCTGTTTCCTGAATTAGATTGTTACCTCTCTGAAATGATGTCTCACATATGTGCGGAACAAAGATTAAAGAACAAGGCTACAGGGAGTCAAGAGAAGTTGTGTTATAGAGCAGCAGTGGTTAGACAAGTAATCCTTAAAACAAAAGAAGCCAAGAGAATAATTTACCAAGATGAGGTCTACTGAAAAAGACATGCAGGAGATGTCAAAACATCAGCTACAGCTCTGCAAAGGCTTGTATTCAGAAGACTGACAGCCTTCACAAGTTCTCATTATGTCAGCCAGGGTGTCCTTCTCTCTGAAGTGCTTAAATACCTGTGCCAGTCCCCAGCCTTTTTCAAGGGGACCAAGGGACTGCTCTGGTGCCACTTTCATTTCAAGCATCTTTGATCTTTTACTGTCACAGCTTGAAAGTGCAATTTGTTGAGTCAGAATCTATTTGCAAAAATACACACCTGTGTCTTTATTTTTACTCACAGAGTAATCAGTTTTGTAGGCAAAGCTCATGCCTATACATCTCCTTGGTATGTGCAAACAGGTTTTAATGGCAGTATTGCCTTCTTGCCTTTCCAAACACACCTCTTTGTATTTTTAGAGCTTTCCCTGAACTGTCAATATTTGATAACCTGGCTTCAAAGTCACAGATATATTTTACTCTTCTTAAAAGACCCAAACAGTGTGCACACACACTTCTTTGTTTCTCAGCAACAGCACACTGAAAGCATGCAGCTGCAGTGTCAATGCTGCTGTAGACATGCAAATCACACAATAGTTTGTTAATGAGTGAAATGTGAAAACCACTAAGAAAAAAGTGCCTTTATCTCCTGTCATGATATCCAAACTTTTTTGCTGGTCCCCAAGGTGTCTTGATGTACTCCAAAAAATCATTGGCAAGATGGATTAAAAGCTAGAAAAATAAATAGGGTATACTTTAGTTGATATAAATTGTCCATGTGAGCTGCTGGTCTGCTCTTATTCACCTGATACTGTGAAGAGAGTCTGCAAGACCAGAACTGGAAAAAAAAGATGGAATATAACCACATGAAAATAGGATCTGTGCTAGAAATAATAATTACAATACTCAGTCTAATTTTACACTATATACTTAAATATCCTAGATACCCACCTATCATTTCAATAATTGTTGGCATTTTAGCCTAAAAACACAGGATTTTCTTTTTACATTACTTGTCTTTTCTTTCAGCTTCAATTGGAGGAGGTACTCCCTGAACCCCTCTCTACACAGTCTGGGCATTTTGGGGACTTGGGATACCACCACCACTGGACAGATCCAACGGAGGACCTGAGTTTCCACTGGAAAACCCAACCTTCCACAGGACCACCACTTCCAACTGCAACCACCATTTCTACAGGACTGCAATCACTACTTGATAGGCCTGTGACTACCACCCTGACCAACAGGGTGACAGGTTGTATTCTGACTTTGTGGGTGTAGGCCAGTTTTTCTATATTATTGCATTTGTTTTAATCTTTCTTTTAAATTGTAGCTCCTGAAATCTCTCTCAAGGTATTTGTGTGGGGTTTGTTCCTCCCACTGATTTACTTTTGAATCAGCACAGTCAGCACTCTGCAGTAAGACAGTAGAAGAAGGATTTTGTCTTGACGGGGAATTGCATTTGCAAATTTGGCAGCCAGTATTACAGCCTGGCAAATTCTGCATTATAACAACCTGACTTCTGAGTGGAGGTGGATGCTTTAGACGTGGGAAGGAACAGTGAAGAAGACCTAGGCTTTCTCCAGAGTAGAAGCATACATGGTTTTATTCTGATTATTTGGGAAATGTTAGATTGCCTCTTGTTGCTGCTGTCTGGCAGGGCTTTTTTAATGGAAATGGCTCCTGTTGCTTCCTTCAGTTTTCATGTTTTAAGTAGGACAGCAGCTTGGCAGCTGGGATGTTAGGCATAATTTTTGTCTTTTATCACAGCAGATGAGCAATTATCTGCTGAATACAAATGTGGGGCAGAGCTGACCTAAGCAAGGGTCTTAAATCATGCAGTTCAAGATCAGGGAAGCAGAGAATGAAAAACATAAATAGAGCAATTAGATGAGGAATCTCTTGGTTTGCACTCAGAATCAAAGCAAAAACATGCTTTACAGGCATGTAGATCACAGAAAACCCATCCCACGATAAGGACACTGTGTTTAAGTCCAGCTAAACAAAGTCTGTTCATGTATCATGAATAAATTTAACCATGAAACAAGAAGATTTTTCACCTGTAAAGTGTGGGTCTAAGACTGCCTTTTCAGAAGGATTGTGCAGGAAGGCAAGGAAGAGCAGAAGGGTACTACTTCTAAAATGGCTGATCATTTTATGTAAAAGATTGAAACACAGTTTCCTCCAGTAGCTTGGAGAAGGACTCTGCTAAAACCTCCTGCTGCTCTGGTTTTAAAATTTCCTAGATTAAACAATGCCTAAATTATGTTTCTACACCAAGGAAGATACCCTACTACCTGCAGCTGGCATAGGTCTCTTCCACAGCAAGTCTTAATAATAATTTTCTTGGAATATTTTGGGTTTTCCTATGAGTGTAAAGAATTGGAGTCTGTATAATGCTTTCCTCATGAAAGAGAGGTAAATTCTTACCTTTCTAGTTGGAACATTTTTCACAATATATCTTCACAACCACCTCTGGTATCAGACAGCTCAATGTAGATCATGTGGACTGTACCATGCATGGTTTCAACTTTCAATTACAACACAGCTTTAATCTGTGCTTGTGTTTGTAGATTTTCAAAGAGCAGTCCTATTGCACTGAATAATAGCACTCCCAGGGTGCATGCTGCTGTGTTTGCACCTCATCCTTGCAGGTGTCTGATCCCAGCTGCTGCTGCTTGCACAACACCAAGTACCAAGCCTGGTTTTGTACATCCCCTGGGATGGAACACAGTGGTTGATCTTAAAAGTCATCCTGCACAAAGTGCTGACACTCATGGATTGCCACCTCCATCCTCACAAGGGGCAGTTTCTCAACACCATTTAAAGAACTGTTGCTGTGTCTCAGGAAATAGAGTGCCCCATAATTAAGAGACATTGGGACAGAAGTCTATAAATTAGGAGGATTGCTCATACTCCTCAGCACTTAACAGGAGGAAAAGAATACTTCCAGGGGGTTGTGCCCTGGTTCACTTTGCAGAAGTGTTAAAAAAAAAAGGCATACGGATTAAAGCTTTTTTTACTGCACTACAGAGTGACTATAAATCAGCAAATGCAGACTTGCATTCAATCCACAAAGGAATTTTTCCATCTCTGGTAGACTTTAATTTGAGTATCTAACAATTGCAGATGCCATGAGGATCACAACAGTAGGAGAAAACTAATGAACAGAGAAAGAATATGCTTTTAAAACTTATTAAAATCATCATAATGCTGACGATGACTAACTACTGCAATAATTATAATAAAATAAGGATTGATGATTGCAATACAGCAATAGCAATGTCTTTATTTTACATGGACTCACCTGTAGAGGAATAATGGAGAATTGCACAAACACATAGAAATGCATACACCATCAAAAATTCTGAATTTTTAAAACATTTTTTAAATACTTGACTATGTGACTCTTCTTTTCGTGTGACAGGTTTTGTAGCTGATGGTTTTCCAAAACACAAAAACTGAAATTTGGAAAATGAAAAAATATTTAGAAAGCTAGAACAAAGGAAAACTTCTTGTTAAGTCTTTACTAAAAATGAGTAAATAGTTCATTTAGCCACATATCTTTTTCTTAAATAATTCACACAAAAATATGAATATTTGACCCACTTTAACAAGTTTGACAACCATAGTTTATTTATGTTCTGTGAACAATTACCAGACCTTTAAAATTAAATCTTTTCCTGATTTCATTCTACTGGCTTTTGCATTGTTAAGAGGCAGTCTGAGCAGTTTAAGTAGGCTTTATTTCTATTACTGTTTACAACATGATGCAGAAAAGCAGCAAAACTGCCTAGTGCATTCTGAAATGGGTGGGTCAAATCAAGAGTAAAGAAGCATAAAAAGGTATGAGAAGCTGTTAAAGTTGATATGTTCCTGAGAGAGGGGAGAAACTGTCCCAGGATAGGGGAGGACTGTCCTTTGTAAGTCAAGGAGACTGCTTGTGTGGAGGAGAGGTGGTAGATACTTGGTAAAAATTTTAACTCAAATTACCAAAAGAGGAATGTAAAGTTGGCCTTGTGAGAAGAGAAACAAAATGGTGAGAGGATATCCACATTATAGCTAAAAAAGTCCTTTTTCAAACCTGGAAGGGAATGTTAGATTAATCAAATCACTCAAATATTACACTATCATGAAATACTAAAATAACGCTCAAAACACAGTCTCTGCCTGTGCTTATTTTGTTCATCTCAGCAGAGAACTGTTTGCATTTTATTATGTATATGGGACACAATTACTAAAGCAACAAAATAAATTCCGCATAAAGATAATATACTAAAACTATGGATTATTGATGTGGAGGGTACTTTTGCATTTTGATAGTTTACTACTAATCAACAACTATTTCTTCATATGGTCCTGCCTCTTCCACTGTGTTCAGTTAAGGAAAGCAAAATTCATGTAAGCATCAAGCTGCTTTACATTACTTGTTTTGCACCACTTACCACACCCACATTTATTTGGAATTTATTTGCAAGAAAACATTTGCAGTTACACTTTATTAGGCATCATACAGCCAGGCTCATTAAAAAAAAAGAAAAAAAAAACAAAGAAAAGGAAAAAAAACCCCACAGGTAAATTATATCTTTGGACTGTGCATGTAAAGTTCAAGTTCCTAAAGATACTATTTCCCTCCACTTTATTCAAACTGAATGGGTGGAGGTTTTTTTGTAGAGTAGCTCAGAAAAGAAATGGAGCAGAGAGGAAGGCAGAAATCTGATTTCCAGAGAACTTTTACTCCAGGCTTAGTTCATCAGTTCAGGATTCTCAGTTTTTAAATTCTTGACATAAGAAAGATTTAGTAATTCATATATTATATTAATAACTGAGTTATAATTTCAACAAGTTGGCATTACAAAACTGTCAAAAATGCAACAGCTCCTGCCTTCTTTAATTTCAACTGCTTCTGATGAATTGTAGGGAAATGCCTTATTTGTGTGCAGTGCTACCAATTATCTGACAGAGCCAGAGTGTATTTTCAGCTAATCAGAAATAAGAGCACAGAATTAAATCTCCTGTATGAAACTCATCATTTACATATTTATTATTCAGAAATTATAATAAGGCTAATGAGAACCTCACATGGTGCTTTTAAAAGTCAAGCCAATCTTACTGTGAATTTTCAGCAGATAAAGCTTCCTTGGTACACAGTAGTCAAAAGATAAATTCTGTTGATTACAGTTTAGTTTAATTAGACATTACAAGTTATTTGTATGGATCCATACATGCTTTGCAGGAAGGGATTAGTTACACAAGCTGGAACTGTCTCAAGAATGGACCAGGGCAGACAGTTAAAGGGAAGGTTATTTTTGAATCTATATGGGTATAAGCACAACAAGACACAGAAGGAAAAAAAACCCTGGAAACTTATTTAGGAGGGCTGGATGCTGCTTTAAAATCCCTGTACAGCAGCAGCCACATGATATTTATGCAAGCTGCAGGGCAGATGGCACGTTGTGCCCTCTTGGGTATGGTCTTCAGGCAGACTGTTCCCCACCTGCAATCTGAACATGACCACCAACCCACCAGTCTCATCCTCACTGTACATAAAAAAGAGCGCTCCAAAGGCTGCTGAGGTCGCTGATGCTGGTACCTGACCCTTTCCATGCATTTGTAACATGAGCTTCAGTTCATTATGGGCATTTAGACTTCAAATCAGTGGGTACAATTTTCCGATACCATTTAATCAACTGTCATTGCTGACCTTGTTTTCCAGACACACCCTGATTACCACGCATGACCTCAAGCACAAAAATACAAAGAGAAAACTTAGATATCTACCCCTTCTCCCAGAAGAGGTATTTACATTTATATGTGTTACTCTCCACAAGCAGGAATGTGACTGTGCTTCCCTGCTTCCCTGGGCTCCATTCCAAATCCACTGTTGTCTCTTGACTTTGGAAAAAAGTGTTCTGAAAGTGCTTGGTATATTAGTAATTGAAAAAACCAAACAACCCAAACCAAACAAGAAAACCCAACAAACAAACAAAAAAAAAAACCCATACAAAACCAACAAGAAAAATAAAAAATAAAAATTAAAAAGGAAAAAACCCTCCCTGCTTGCAGTCACATAGTAATTTTTGATTGTCTTATGCTATGTTGCAGTAAGAGGTTTCCTCCTTTGTCTGTGATCCACTCACAGTCAGCACTTTACTTCCATTTTTATGTATGTCATAACAACACTTGCTGCAAGGAAAATTACTCCAAAGCCAGCCAACCATAGCTAAGTGATAAAGGCACTATTAGCTGTGACCTTTAAGTACCTTTTCTTCCCAATATTCTCTATTCCCAATATCTACTGCAACAGATAAGGAAGCAAAGTCAAATCAAGTAACTCCTTGCAATTGAGATCCTCTTCAGCCAGAAAAAGCAAGTACTTTCAAAAAGTGATCACAAAGAATTTTGATTTGGTGACCGGTAGCAGTTTTGTTACAAGATATTCAGTAGCTGAAAAATTGGACAGGTTTCACCAAGGGCAACTATTAAATCAATAATGGCAGAGAAAACGAACTTACTCATCACTTTCTCATCTAACACTGGTTCAGGTAAGTAGCTGAAGATCTACTACAGCATACATTAGTCCATCTAAAAGCTGTTCATTTCCACTTATAATGACAAAAGGCTCTGGTCTGATTGAAGAAAAGCTCAGGTTTTGCAATCACCTTCTTTTCTTATGTAATTCCTTGGGCTCCCCGTGCCAGCAGGAAGAGGTCTCCTGCCTGGACCCACAGGCCCGAGGATACTACACCATGTGAAGCAGGGACAGGGCCCCAGGGCAGTGGAGACAGTGAAATTCACCACTAGAACTTTTTGCCATTCCAGACCATGCATGCCACAGCGAGATCCCCAGAGGTCCTGGGAGCCCCTGCAGGACGATGGGCTGCAATCAGGCATGCACAGCCCTCAGGGCACCAGCCACAAGTTGGGTGAAGCACTACCATGCTTCTTCTCCTGCTGCCGGTGTGTTCACTTACATTGAGAACTACACTTTACCAGAGGTTCCTCTGGCATCATCCCACAAGTCAATGGAGTAACACCCACAGAGAATTTTGCCTTACAGCCTTAGTTGTAATGGATGGGTTTTATTACTTTGTTTCACTTTTCACACCCCCACAAGTGTTCTCCTTGCAAATCACATCCTTGGTTTTCATAAGTGTCTGCATTTAATTAGCCTCAAATTAGAAACCTGCAGCACTGATGTAAAGCGAATACTTAGACAGGAGTGAAGGATCAGAATAAAAAAGGATTTTTTTTCCCTGAAGGAAATCATTCACAGCTGCAGTAGCAGGGAAAGACATTTTAAAGGGATTATACTGTAGACAGTAACAATCTTTATTAACAGTGTCTGAAAAGGTTGCCACACTCAGATATCAAAAAATACCCCTCAAGGCTACACAGCTATGGAGCTTCTCTTGTTTTTCATATGTAAAACAAGAAAATTAGTCATATAAAAATAATCTTAGTAAAAGATTGACTGGTAAATATATTTTTCATATTCAAGAGAATACTGATTAAAATAAGTTTATTTTGGTGCTGGAAAAAAAATTGTATCATTCAAGTTTTGGGAAATAGCTTCACCTTTCTTCAAAACTGAATAATTGTTTAGAATAAGAAAATGTCTTTGTCATTAAAAATTTTCTGCAGCTGTGTTCCCCAAATTCTATATTTAAGAGAAAAAGATACATTTTCAAAGTTGAGGAAAGAACTACACACCTAGCTGGTGGTACAAAGTGCTTTTGAAATGCAACCTGAAACAGACACAAAGAAGCAAGCTGATTTCGAGAGGTGATATTCTTGAACCATCTTTCGACATTTGTGTGGCAATGAGGAGAACTAGGCAGGGGATCTGACCCTCCCATGGCACTACAAGGTAAAGTTCATTTGCCAGTCTGGGCTTACCTTGAGCAGAGAATCTCATCCACAGTCTTGCAGAGATTTCTTCCATGGAGGAAGATCTTCAGCAGTCCTTGATCCTCTGAGCTCACCTAACCCTGCAATGTGTCAGCACAGTCTTTTGTGAAGCTGCATGGTTAACCAGATGGAGGAGATGATTTGCAGAATGAGAGACTTTATTTTCAGCTGCATTGTGTCCTTGATGCAACACAACCACAGCAAGAGCTGCACTGGAAGACCTCAGGGGCCATTGGATCAAGACCTTGCAAGGACAGCATGAGGACACTTGGTTTTTTCAGCCTGGAGAAAACAGTGGGAGTTGTTCCAGACCAGGCACACCTTGTACTTGGTCTTGTTAAACCTCATAAGATTTCCATGGGACCAGTTCTTCATCTTATCCTGATCCCTCTGGAATGACATCCCATCCTTTAGGTGTGTCAGCAGCACCACTCAGCATGGGATCATCTGTAAATGATGATTTGCTGAGGGTGCACTCAATCCCCTCATCTGTGTCATTAATGAAGCTATTAAATAACACAATACAGACCTGATACATATCAATACAGACCCCTGAGGGACATCACTTTTCACTGATGTCCACTGGGACTCTGAGATGTTGACCACTACACTCTGGATGTGACCATTCACCCACTTTGCTATCCATCTAGCTGTCCACTCATCAAATCCATCACTCTACAATTTGGAGAGGAGGACATTTAGGGGAAGCCATGTCAAAGAATTTACATAAGTCCAGATATACAGGACTACATCTGTAGTCCTTCTCTTATCCACTGATGCAATCACCTCATTACAGAAGGCCACTAATTTGGCCAGACAGGGTTTTGCCATGGTGAAGCCAAGTTGGCTGTCTCAAATCACCTCCCTGTCCTCCCTGTGCCTTAGCACAGCTTCTAGGATGATCTGTTCTGTGTTGTTCCCAGGTACAAAGGTGAGCAGACAGGTCAATAGTTCCCAGTGTCCTCCTTTCTGCCCTTGTTAAATATGGGCACAATATTTTCACTTTTCCCAGTCACATAAAGGTTCACCTGACTGGCATGACTTTTCAAATATTAAGGAGAGAGACTTGGCAACTACATCAGCCAGTGCTTTCAGGCCATCTCATCAGATCCCATGAATTCCTCAGGTGGTCACCTTCTTCTGTATGTTGTCACCAATTTACCAGCACAAGTAAATTGGCCTGCTTTTCCCAGTGAACATACATTTAGAATGCCTTTCTGTTATTCTTTAAATCCCTTGCCAGGTTCAGCTCCAGCTTTGACTTTAAGGAGAATGCTGAGAACCAGACTGGAGGAATTGATGCCAAAAGCATTTATAGAAAACATAGTGAGTTTGGAGTTTTCTTGCTGGATGAATTTCTTGACATGGATCATGGCATAGCTGCTGAGCAGCTGTGCTGCCACAAGTCCCAGCAAATGCAAGTGTAAGAGAGAAGCTGCTTTCCAACAGTTTAAATGCTGAAACCTGTTTAAGTCTGTTTACTCACACTAACATATTTAAAACATATTAAATATGTGAGCTTGATATTGTGCCAGAGTAGGAAACCCCAGCAGTTTAAGCTCATCCTTTCTTAACCAAAACACCATTCCCTTAGGAACTTGTTTTCGACTAGAGCTTCATAAGCAAGCTTCATAAATTGAAACATAAATTAAAATTATTCTACTCATATCAATGTGGTTCATCTGAGTTACTTCAGCTGAGGATCCAGGACAGCAGCATCACTCTGATAAGATGAAACAGCAGCATTCAATCACTAACATCAACTCTTCCCTACAGGAAGAAATCCACAGAGAATTGTCCTTCTATTATTCTCCTTTTCCCTCCCTCTCACACCACTGCCCTCAGCATCTGCTACAAGTCAGAGGAATGACTAACTAATTTACTGGCATAATTTTTACCTCTGCACAACTGTGCAGCATTACTCTCTTTCCTTTCCCTCCAGAGAATTATAGATTCATAGAATGGTTTGGGTTGGAAGGGGCCTTAAAGATCACTTTGTTTCAACCACCCACTAGATGGATGAGGACACCTCCCATTAAAAAAGGTTTCTCAATGCCCCATCTGGCCTTGAGATGGAGCCAACCCATCCAATTTCCCAGAGATGGAGCATCCACAAATTCTCAGGGCAACCTGTTCCAATGTTTCACCACACCCATAGTAAAAAAATTATTCTTATATCTGATCTAAATCTACTCATTCAGTTGCAACCCATTCTCCCTTGTCCTTTCACTACATGCCTTTGTAAATAATCCCTCTTCAGACTTCTGGAACCTTCTCTTCTTCAGGCTGAGCAGACCCAACTCTCTCAGCCTGTCTCTGCAAGAGAGGTGCTCCAGGCCTCTAATAATATTCATGGACCTCTTTCTCATGTAAGTTAAATATCATCTATATGGCACTAAACAGAGGTGTTCACTTTAAGCTCATTTCTTTCCTGTTCAGGTAATAACTTCTCTTTAAGCCAGTCCTCTTCTCTACTTGTTTTGGCTGGCTCATAGTGAACCTTTCAGATTATTTTTTTAAATTGCACTCCCTATTGCATGAGAGCCAAAATATAGAAGTGGCTACATCCTCTAATTCTGTAGTCCCAGATTCTATGTAAATAGCATTGAAATAGTTGTTTTTCATTCTCTGTCCTCCTTTTCTTCTTTGACTGATACAGAAAATATAAAAAAGCATCAGGCACAGCAGCTTTCAGCCAAACCTAATTAAAAGGAATTTATTTTACATATAAATTAACAACTTGAGGTTTCCATTCCTTGTGACTCCCTGCTTCATCTTAACAAGAATTCCCTATTGTAACAGCAAATGTTAAGTTTAGTGATTTTAACTTGTTTTTTGGCCAGAAACTGACAAAATGCTTATATATTTTTTTCCATTCATTTGGCTCTTTCCATCATTCCTATCAGAGTGTTTCATTGCTGCTTGAACGTCTTCTCCAGAGGGTAAGTATTTTCACCTGGAATCAGCCTAATTTCCATGTCTGATTCCCAGCCTCGGGCACTTCTCTCCCATTACCATCGCTGTACTCCTTGTCCTACCAGAGATTAAGGATGTCACTTCAGTGGCTTTACACAAGGACCACGAAGCATTATTTTGTCCCCCCGATTTTTTCCCACTCTCCCTTTTTTTCTGGTTTTTCTAAAAAAATCTCTTAAAAATATGCAGAAGTAATAACAAATTTTCATGAAAAAATATATGAATGACTTGTGTCCTTCAATTGCTTGCTTCTTTCCTTCCTCTTCTAGCTGTAAGTTTCTTCTGTTAGTAATGGGTTGACATAAGCTTCCAATTAAGAACCAATTTATCATGGCTTAACATTCAAACAATTATGTTTTCAAATATCACCTTTTCTGCCCATAGAAGGTGTCCAGTTTCTGCCAGAGAGCCTTGGGACAACTTGCTAGCAACAAGCAACCAGACCCTGGGACCCAGTAACTCTGGATGTTACTCATGCTCATGCCAATCACACCAACTAAAGTCATGGTTATAACAAAGTTATAACAAAGCACAGTTCACTTTGTCAACTGACATGTATAAAGTGGTTTTTTGAAGATGAACTCTGAAGACTAGGTTTATTTACACTCATACTCTGTCTGCATCTGTTGTTTGCTACAGCTTTTTATTTCTGCAGCTAACATGTTGTGAGAAAAGCACAAAATAAAAGAACTAAATTCCATAATCTTAATTTTGAGGTTTTTCATAGTAACTAGGTTCAGAAATAGAAATTTGACTGATTTATGTTATTTGAAGTGATAAGTAGTTTTGTGGAAAACAGAACAATTTTTTTAATAATGGCAAGTTTTTTGCAGATTTACTCACACCCTGTAGTGCTTCAGCAGGGAATTCTACAAATATTTTCATTATTTCTAAACCCATTTTTTTTCCAGCTTGACAAAATCTGATGGAATTGAGTAAGGAATAGTAGTAGTTAGTGAAATTTCATTCCATAGGTTGCTCTTGAATGACTCACTCTATTGATGTTGAAACTAACACCATTGTGCTGCTGTTTTTGCTCTCCACTTATGAATTCCAAATCACATGCTAATTTTTGAACATCTCCCAAACTGAGAGAGTTGTCCAGATGGCCATGTAAATGCTTCCAGTGTCAATACTCATGCAAACATGCATTCACATCCTTATCTCTGATATTTTACTTAACACTCTTTTGAACAAAAACTTGCTTTCAGAAACATTTGGAGAATGTAAATGTAAAGAATTCTGAACATCATGGAAGCTGATTCATGGTCTCTATTCAAAAAACTGCTAGTGAAACCTTCTAAAACAGCTAAAATCATGAGCATATTCTCCCCTGTGACCCAGATTAGAAGTAGTACATGGGCAATTCTAAACATGCAAATAGTGCCAGTTGCTCACAGATTTATATGTTCCATTACTTTTTTTTTTTATCCAGGAGCTTTATTATTTTTATTCATGTTCATTTTTTCCTGAAATTTTATGAGAAATCTTTAGGAATGGCATAAATCAGTGATTTAATGCAAATGTTAATAAGTCACAAATTTTAATGTCACAATGCAAGGGACAAAGAACGACACTGGAACAAAAGACACAGATGAACAAAAGGAGAGATACAAATGAACAGCACATAAAGCAAGCATGACTGTCAGTCTGTAAGAATATAAATGTAAAGTCAATTGTTAGAAGGTTTAAAAGCCAATCAATACTGAAAGTGCTTGAAGTAATTCCAGGGTTAGAATTGGTCAATGATAATGAACAAGATGAGGATCCTTCAACAGGATGGAGTGTTGCTAGGAAAAGAAAGTCTGTACATGAACTGAGGAAAAGACAAAAGATCTTAGTGACTAAGAAGGAGTCACTGTAACAATAATCAGAAGAGATTTTTTGATTAATTTTCCAATAACCTCATTGCATTACATATTTCTGAATTATTTCCTTTAATTTCTTTATCATGCATCCACTCAGAGCTGCTTCCTTAAGGAGAAAAAAAACCCTATTAATTTATAATAGGAGCCATAAAGAAGCTAAACATTAAACAAGTGAGTTGTTTACCTTTTATAACAGGATATCCAGAAAAGCATTGAACAAATCTTTGAAATAGCTATTTAAAAAAAACCTTAAACAGACATTTTGCTGCTGAAGGAGTTTACACTGGTGTTGGATTTCAAATAATTTTGAGTACAATCATTCAACACAAATACTTTAACCAGCTATTCACAGTGTTACTCTTCTGCAAATCCTACAGATACAGCCACTCAGCCCTCCACTCCTTCAGGATTATAGACAGGTGGCACAGTAGTAGTAGGCAGATTGCTCAGAAAGAAAACATCTGTCTAAGATAGTGGTGTTGGTTCCAGCTTGTTTTACTGCTCATGACACAGTGCTCTAGGAAGCTGGGGGATCCATTATTTAAGGGGTAAGAAAACTAACCAAAGATAGCCCTTAGTTGAGGAAGTAAAAGAAACAGGGAAGAAATGAAAGGGAGAGCACAAGGCTGGAGCAGCAGTTTTAAGGGAAGACAGCTCAAGGATACAAGGTATAAGGTACAAAAAAAAAAAGGAACTAGAGCTGAAGTAGGTTGCTTGGGATTATCAACAAGCAATATGATCTTTTTGAAAAATTATTGTGATGTGCACCTCTCAGTCTCTCTAGAGTCCCTTTGTGTAACAAAACCAAAGAGCTGGACTTCATCAGCAAAGAGTGGTTGAAAAACATGAGTTGAAAACAGTTTTTTCCTTCTTTGTGTCAGAAACTTTCATACTTCTGCTCCTGCTATAAAACCAATGGCCACAGTAACACACTTACTCTGTCTTCATAAATCCAGGGAGCAGGGTCCATGACGTGGGGTGAAGATGCCAGTAGCAACCTTATTGCTTTGAGGGGGAGTGATGTCTCTGCCGTGACTGGAAAGATAATATTCTCCTTCCTATTGTTCCATGAGACTTCACAGATGGCCAGTAATAAGCTCCCAAGACTCTCCTGACAGACCATGGGCACCGTCTTCCAAAAGGCAATATTTTAATGGTGTTCAATGCATCCTCTTTTCCAGTGCACCATAAGTAAAGAAGTTGATACTGAAGACATAAAGATTTAGATCAGATACAGTCACTTGAGTTTTCATTGTCCTCCAGTAATAATCAGCAGCCAAGGGAAAAGAAGCTGGAACCTGAATATTAGTATGAATATCAGTAACACTGGCAATAATAATAGTAGTAATAAAGGCAAAAATAGAATTAGAGTTCACTTGACATCTGTGACCCAGAAGGAGAACTTAGGTAAGGCAGTTAAGTGGCTATGTTTTGCTTTGTTTGGATTCATTTTCATTAGATTTAAACAAGAAAACATATAGAGACTGTCATATTTTCTTAAAGCAAAATCTAAAAGATTTCAAGCTACTGAAATAAGTAGAATATTCTGTACTCACTTCAATGCATTTTAGCCATTGGCACTTATTGTTGAATGCATAGCTACATGATTCACATTCAAAAAATATTTATGGCAAAAAGCCAATATGTTTGCGAGAACAGTATTAGTAATCTGTTTTTTCTCTGGAAACATTATTTCTTGATAGCAACAAATGAATACACTACACACACTTGTCGTAATGGACTAAAACCTACACTAAAACAAGATGTTGCCTCATTACTTTGTTACCTTAAGTCAAAGACTGTACTCTAAATTAATTTATCTGTTCAACTTACCTTTTGTACTCTGAAATTTGAAGACATATAAAACTTTCTAACTAGAAGGTAATATATCTTCATTTTTAAAGATTAAATCTCTTGGAGCAAGAATCTGGAGTGAGATGAGCAATGATTTTGGCACAGGCTCCCTTATGAAATAGTCTAAGGAGGCTCAGCAAAACTTGCATCCTCTCTAGTGTCTGTAACAAGGATTCCTACAGAAAGTCAGATGATATCAGTAGACACAATCTGGCTGTTAAAAAAATGAAAAAGTGAAAGGAAAGCTTGAATAGAACAGTCTCTGAAAATCAGATTGTATTGAAGAACAGTGCAACTGCTGAACATAACCTGTAACCTGTACAGGTTTCCACTGAGATTTGGGGAAGTTTTAATTCTTTATGGTTCCTCTTCACCCTTAGAAGTGTTTCTCCAGCTTCAGAATAAACTTTAGTTTTAGAAAAGATTTTGTTCAAATGTAAACAGTTCCCATTTATTGCTTGTGGGATAATTGCTCAAAAAGAATCTGTTTGCAATACATATGTGAATGCCATTAGTGCACCTTCTTAGTAATAGATTCTTGAGCATTTGTTTTTAAAGCATGCGACCGGTATAAACAGAAATTGGAACAGCTTTTCTGTCCTATTCTGTAAATATGCAACACATACAATCTTGTGATTTTATTTTGCCTGAGGTTGGTTTATATTATATCATATTATAGCATAGCATAGCATAGCGTAGCATAGCATAGCAAAGCATATCATTAGTATTAGTATTAGTATTAGTATTGTTTTAGTTTCAAATCCTAATAATATAATGTGTACCACAGGAAAGAATTATTATTCTGTGTCTTTACAGTGGTGGAAACAATCTAAGTAATTACACTAACAGATAGGCATGCCTTTCTATCACTCAGTTATAATCAGAGAAATTTGAAAACCTTGAAACCCTTTGCAAACTTTGAAGCCAGAGTCACTGTGTTGGATCAGCACACCTAGAATATAGTCAGCCAACAGCGCCATGCTCTGTCAAACACTTCCATCTTGAAAACAAACTCCATGGCCCTGCACACATGGGATCTCAAACACTCATAGGAAATGTTTCACATTTCTTTCTGTCTTTCCATTTTGTCAAGAGTTGGTTAACAAACACAACTGCACTTCACACCTATGAAAATTGGGCACCAGGAAACCGTTCATTAGTCCCTCACAAAGAGATACGTTTAAAATAACCCAAGAGCTATTTGGTATCTGAATTAGTTTTGGTGCTCCATGCCTTAAAATCTTGCTGATTAGACTTGTAATTTACTCTAACTGTGCGATCCATGGGAGAGTGAATATCAGACTGCCAGAC
This sequence comes from Alaudala cheleensis, assembly GCA_013398995.1. Lineage (NCBI taxonomy): Eukaryota > Metazoa > Chordata > Aves > Passeriformes > Alaudidae > Alaudala > Alaudala cheleensis. Next base: position 285,370 of record VWYE01007615.1, read on the forward strand.
TCCAGGACATTGTTCTGACAAACACCATGTTATTGTATACCCTGCTACCTTTCTTCTAACATAAACCAGGTCACCCTCTTTCTGCACCTGCCAGTGTCCTCAGTAAAATGTAGGTTTCAGAGTCTTGCCTATCCCAAGGCTGCTGTATTTTAGCCCCTGCTAGTCCCAGAAGGTTAAACAGGAAACTGAAATGAAAACAAGATTTGGGAAAGTTCAGTAACCCTTTGCAGGACAGAAATAATTAAATAGATTGCTTGTTTTAAAGAATTTCTATTTCTGCCCTGCTTCTAGTTATGAGGAGTGAGATACTAATTGTAATTAAGAGTCCTGAAAGAAAAAATGAAAAAACAAAAACAGAAAAAAAGGAAAGAGATAGTTAAGTATGGATTTTTTTTTTACTGAATAGGTGGGTAAGGCATTTACAGGAATCTCTTTTGCGCAGTTAAAAATAGCTACAAAGGAGATGGATGATGTTAGAAGTCAGCTGGGAGGGACATCAAGCTTAGTGGGTTTTGGGGTGGGAGGTGCAGGTTTGACTTAGTGGGTTTTCTTCTGTTACTAAATCAGCCAAATGTGTGTGATCAATTAGCAGAGAGTGAGCTGTGCAGAAGAAAGATAGGGAGGGAATAGATAAAAGGGGAGAAAAAATAGGAGAGAGGAAGGGGAAACAAGTCAGAAGCAAATGAGTGCAAATAAAAGCTTTTCTTGCATTGCTGAGTGTAGTCAGGGTTGTACAGTTCTATGGGAGCAAATAATATTAAAGACAAAGCCCAGATATTATGCTATAGATTTTTCATTAAAAATTCACTCCACATACCACCAAATTTTGATAATTTCACAAGTGAAGGGAAAGAACCACATTTTTCAGTACAATGACCTGCTGTGGGCATGTCTGTTTTGCTGGAGCTATACTTGACTGACTATGCATGAACAGAAACACTATCTGCTGCAGCTTGAGCAGAACTCAAAGATGCAGACCTTCATATGCATAAACAACAAATCTATGAGACTTGTTTGATTAAACACAGGCCAGTGATGGAACTCAGTGTAGCTTGAAAGGACAGATAGCTCTGGGACTCTGGTGCAAGAAGGTGTAGAAAGTAAAGGAAGGTTCTACTAATGCAAGTCTGGCAAATTATAGGGAGTCTAGGAAGAAGTGTATCAAAAGACAGATACAAGATCACTATGCCTCTCCTTAAGTCTCAGTAGCCAGTTGGTTTTCATGAGGGAATTAAGGGCCAAGTTTCATAGGGGAAAAAATGACTAAAAAAAAGATTTAAACGCTTAAAAATACCAGTTTCTCAAATTAAATACAATAATATCAACAGTTAGACACAGTGACTAGAATTGAAAGCCCTTATGGGAGAATCATGCAGAATTATAATTAAATTAATTTGAAAATAATTGCAAAGTTATCAAAAGAAGTGAGAACATAATTTTATTTTGAAGAAGATTTAAGAATTTCTGAAATGTATTATAATTTTGAAGTTATGAATTTTAGCTTAAAAGAAGCCAAACACAACACAGCAAAACAACAACAACCAAAAGCAAAGATAAAAACAAACAAACAAAACCAAACAAATAAAAAAGCCCCAAAGCCAAACCAAACCAAAACAACAACAACAAAAAAAAACCCCAACACCTATGAAGTGTCAAAATGTGATTTTTCAGGGATTTTAGATAAGCTTTATGGAGTGTGGGAAAACTGGGTCTTTATTAACAGCTGGAACCTGGAAACCCTAGAAGTGCTAGTTCCCAAGCTCTGAGCCTGCAAATTACAGGCCTTGTCTTCCAGCTCATTTTTATGACTGGCAGCTAGAGTCCTAATTGAAACCTCAAAACCCAGAAAACCTCCAATTCCCACTTAGACAAGAAACTGAAGACTCTAAGACTTATTTAATCTCCAGCAGGCAAGTAGGATAAAGAGATGTTAGAGAGTGTTGCTAGCAAAATTCAAAACCCTGCCTCACTTATACCTTCACAGAAATAAAAATGTCTCTGCAAACATTTGAAATTTGACAAAAAATTGTTCTCTGATGGAAAAATTGTTCCCTTTGAGAATTTCTCAACTGTCTGTTTAGCAGAGTTGAAACACACCATATTCCAGGGATGAGACACAAGAAATGAATAAAGAAGATTTTCTGATGTACTTTAAATGGCTCCTGAGCAAGTCCCTCGTAAGTCTGTTCTGCTTCTTTAGCTCCACCTGAGATCTTAACAGCTTTATCACAACTGCCTGGCTTCATCAGTTTGGTAACAACCAAGAAATTGTTTTGACACTCAATACTTTCTGTCAAAAACAAAACTTACTGCCGCAGTGATATGTCATTAAAAGAAAAAGAGCTGTTTCCAAAGTTAAATAAGCACTCATAGATCATACAACTGCAAGACTGAATCACCTGGTTTGGGAATACTGAAATACTACCTTTACTTTATAAAAATATCCCTAAGATGTTAACTTACACAGGGTTTCTGGTTCAACAACTGGCACATCTGAGTGCACTGCCAAGTGAAAAAAATGCCCTTTAAATTGCATGTTTTGGGCTAAATATTTGCCATCCAGTTGTGGTTTTAAGGTCTTTTAAAATTCTAATTATGCAAAAAAACTCAGAACTAAGATGAGCCTTAAAATCCAGAAGAATTTGCCTTCTAGGATTAATTTTCAGTCCCTTTCAAGTACAGCATTAGAAAAAGCTTAAAAAGGGCTTCTCTGTTATCATGAGAAAATAAGAGAAGATATCCAGGCAGCTCCTTTCTCTGAAATTTTGCCTGTCATAAAATTGATACATTTAGCAAAAAGAGCCAGCAGGTGTATACTAGAAACTATCAGAGTTCACTTTGGGTATGTGGGCACATGCTCGTGATAGGAAACACCAGTGTAGATCACCAGATTGGCAAATCACAGTCATTTATTTGATTTCATGTAAAATCAGAAAAGCATTTATGGTTCCAATTTGAGAAAGACTTTTTTTCCTGCATTTACTGATGTAGTAAAGGAGCCATGGTGTAGACCTTCTTGGTATTTATGTAAGGGAGAAAATAATTAGTATTTTTATTTGAAAAATACTGGCACAAAATCATTTAGGGCATTATAGTTACATAAAGTGGTACCATCTTGCACAAGCTACCAAGGTCTGTTGTTACCCTCAGTAAAATTTTTAGCGTTATTCTCAAACAGGGATTTTGTACATAAACTCTTGATTGGTAGGTCCCAGCTAGACTGCTTCCTAAGGTACCCTAGGGAGAGTAGTGACCACACGGGTTTGCCAGGGAGCTGGTGCTCTGACTGGCAACCTTAGGGAATAGCAACACAAGAATTTGCTTTTCAGCAGAAAAGTAATGGTTAGGCATCACACACAAGATATGTGAAACAGAACAAATTTCTTTCAGCTGTTTGAATTAAGTACTTCAATTTTCTTCTTCACAGTTATTTATTCAGGGGTTTGAGATCCACTGAAATCTCACTTCTGCTGCTTTTGTGGAACCTAATATGAGGACTCTAATAAAATGTTAGCATGAACATGTCCAGTGTTAGTCTTACAGAGTACCAAGGCTGAAGGGGTTAATATTTTAGTATGAGGGGAAGGGCTGGGGCACTTGTGTTCAGAACTGTGCCATAGAAATACCCATTCAGAAAAGTGGCAACCTGCTAAAGTTAAGGACAGGAAATGGGAGAAAGAAAAACTCAAGGACACTGTTTAGAGGCTGCTGCTGTGGCCAGTCTAGTGCATGAGGCAAGCACAAGGCAAATTTTCAGGATCCCTGAGGAACACTCAAAAAGCAAATCTGCAGAAAGAAGATTTGGGATACCAGCTGTGAAGGCAAGCAGTGCAGCGACTGGTAAGCCCATCAAAAATCAGGGAACAGCAGAGACCCTGCAAATTATCAAAGAAATACCCAGTGTAGTTTTTTCAGAGTGGGAGGAAGAGGTAAGCCTGAACTAAAAAACACAGCGGCAGTCACCAATTTTGGCAGCAAGTCAGAGAACTAAAAAACATTCTGTACTCATGGAAAGAAAATAAAACCTGGACCTCTCAGGTTTTGATATCAGACCAAAGGATTTCTGCCCTTTCTATGATCTATGTAGCTGGAAGCTGCAAAGCAACATGGACAAAAAACTAGGCAGTATAACATCTTAGCTGGGAATGTTCAAGCGGCCATGACTCAAGGAAAGTATGGGGGGTGAGCTCAAGATGTTCAGGCATTTCCTGAGTTCAGGAACCCTTCAGGCAGCCCTGAGACTCATCACAGCCTGGAAGCCCTTGGCAGCCAGGGAGGCAAGGATCTGTAGTGTGAGGAGAAACCAAGGAAGAATTCAAAGATTCCAGGAGAACAAGCAACCTGGAGGGTGGTGAACAGGGACAGAGACAAGGCAGGGATGCATAATGCATTCTTGCCCCTGTCTTCAACATGGATAATGAACCAAGAGGGTGTCAGCACCCTGAGCTGGAGGAACATGACTGAGAACGATCAACTCCCAGTTAACCCTGAAACTGTGCAGGATCTGCTGCTCCCAATGGATCCCTACAAATCTTTGGGATCAATAGAGCCATGGGTTTTATGGCAACATGGGAAAAGGTTTCATTGCATTATCCTGTACTGGAATAAAAATATGCTTAGTTGAGAAAGAAGATTTATGAATGTTACATACATCATATGCTCACTAAATTTACCTGCAGTTTCTTTTGTTCTAGAAACAGACAAAGGCCTGGATTGTAGGAAAACTCATCTCTTATTCATCACCATGAATCAAAATTCCAGCATGAATTTATAAATTTCAATATAAAGTGTGTCTCACAAGGAGGAAAAGTCAATTTTATTACAAATATTTGGGACGAGTATGCTCTCTTTGAAGATGCAGAAAGTGTGATTTTTCTCACAAGGCAATTGACATGAATTATGCACCATTAGAGCTTTGCTGGTAGCACACCTGTATGGAGCCTGTGTCTGGGATGATACTCTAGTCCAGTCTAGCAATGTAGTGGGGCACTTCAGCCTGAGTACTGAGTGTTGCTGTGTTAATCTAGTGATCCTCCAACCACTCTAGAGCTGACCTGCATGCAGCCAGAGTAGTCGTGTATTTGCTAGTCTTTTGTACTCCTGGCTGCAGTATCTGAAGCATAGACTTGTCTAAACCCAGAAAGTGGTGAAACTACTTCCTATCTCAGTGATAATGGACTGCTGTCGTCCTCTTTTTGACCTTGGTCTTGTCTGACTGGACATACAAAAGCAAATCCATTTCCTAATTGTGCCTTGGCTTTGTAGCTGCAAAATGTGACAGCAATTCCAATCTTCTTGAACTATGAACTCTCTCACACGAGCAGACTTTTCTTAGCACAATCCCAGGAAGTGAGACTTGCTGGATTTTTTTTCACACTTGTCACAGATGAGGGAGTGTAAATCAGCATAAACTACTTCTTCTCCCACAACATTCACTGCCACCCCTCAAACACTTCTGTTTCTACTCATCAGCCCATTAGCCAAGTCTTTATTACTTCATTTTCTTCCTACACTCACCCCATGAGTACTGGATGTTATTTTCATACAGTAATTAGGAGTTGTACTTATTCCTCTCAGAGATAAGATTTTCAGCATAAATGGGAGTTTTGATGCCTTGCCTCACACAGATGAATCTCCTATTCAGGTGACAAAATGCTTTTTCTATTCTTTTATTTATAAGTGACTGCTTTTCAACTTCTACGGAACAGCGCATAAAGGATTTGGCTTTATTTATCTTCTTAGTCTTCTCTCTGCTCTGTATGGCCAACACAGTTTGCTGATTCAATACTTGGAATGTTCCTGAATATATTCCACAGGTGGATATCAAAGTGTCTGGTCATCAACTGTTAAGACTTCAATTACATTTGGAAAAGGATGACTCCAGAAGAATCCTCTTCTGCATTGCGCAGGTACTCTGTCCCTCTGCACTTGGGCGTGCCTGTAGCCAAGATGGAGCACGTATTTGGGGAGGACGTAGGGGAGAATCTGGTGGCGCCATTTTTGAGGGTCTCCCTCTGGAATCAAATCTTCCAGAAGAAGAGAGGGAACCAGGGAACAAGTCCTCAATCAAACAGGAGTCGGACTGGGACATTGCAGGCACCATAATGGGTGATGCACACTGAAGGGTAATGATGCGAAGCTTTGCTTGCAGGAATACAGTTTCCCATTGATGTTGCCTCCTCCCAGTACCAATATCCTCCTCAGCAGGACTTCCCTCCACTCAGAGAAGAAGCTGAGAGAAAGCAAAACGCACTAAAGAATTTGTTGGACTCTGTGCCCTGTTCATTTGTCATTCTAACAACCAAACGAAATTAGGAGTTTTAATTAAAAACAACTGACCCATCAAAATCCCAAGAACATATTTTCAGGAATATTCCTTCTGAAGGGATGAGAAAATGTAATTACATGTTGCCAGACCCATTGCTTTCAATGCTTTATTGTACCTGAGTAGACTGTGCGTGCAGAACTGTTACAAAATTAATGTTATAAACCATAACAGATACAGAATTTTACTAGCAAGCAAAGCAACCCTCCTATGAAAAAAAAAATTTTTTTTGAAAGAGAAGTAACATATAGCCTACATTTTTTTGTCAGGTAGTTATAAATCTCTGAGTGAGATTTATTGAAATGAGAAAGAAAGATTAAAAGCAAGCAAGCAAAGAAAGCAGTGGTAATAGAAAAGTTTAAATGCAATTGCTCACATTCCCGTGGAAATGGTTTAATTTCAGATGACATTTAACAGTCCCCTCCACCCATGCTGTAGGAAACTGAAATCCAAAAAGAGCAGCATTATGTTTTTTTGCAAGTGAAATTTAACACTGATCAAGAAAAGAAAGGTATGTTCTAATTTCAGTAAGAGAAATGAAGCACAAAAAGATAAACAGAAAATAACGCGACTTAAATGTATAAATTACTTACTGTGATAACACAAGAGGCATTAGTCAATACATGGAAGAGATTGTGCAGGAATGTAAGTTAGCAAAGAAAGGAATATTAGCATACATTCCATTAAGAAAAAAAGATAAACAACTCTTCTTCTAGAAAGGCTCATGTGCTACTTCCTTATTTAAATCAAAAGAAACACATATCTTTCCAAATGAATAATTTTAAAAAGCAATATAAAATGCTTTCCTTCTCTGCATCACCCAGTTGTCACACAGTTTTCTGCTTAGTAAACTGTACTGGTAGAAATAATGACCCTGTGATATGACAGAAGATATCTGGGCTGCACTGGTTGACTTCAGAATGGTACATAAATGAGTGGCACTCAGCACAGCGCTGTTCATTTGCTCTGATATGCTACTTCTAATAAGCCATGGTTAGAGAGAGCATGCCAGAAAATTACTTCTGGGAAACTTAGGTCAGCATCAGTGACTTTTCTGAGACAGTATCTTAGTTTCCAGGGTTGCTTTTAGTCATACCCTGTTGCAGAGAAAACTCACTGCTGTTTTGTACAAATAACCAAAAGCATGGGAGTGATCCTGCACAAAATGTTCATAAAAAAATAATAACATAGATTATTCCTCACAGCTCACATTCAAACCTCAGCTCCAGCAGATAATTACATTTTGTTGACTGTAGAGAATAAAAAGAGAGCAGCAGAGAGGAAATGGAACAGAGGCCCTTTCCTAATACAGTGTGCAAATCATACAGTCAAACCCACAGCAAATCATTACTTCTCTTCTCTGGTATTGCTGTATTCCCAGCTGCTGCAGACTCTGCTCTGACATCACCAGAACTGCAGCTCAGAAGTTATGCTGGTGTTTCTGATATCCCCCATCCTGAACTGCATTCATGCTTTGTGGTAAGGGCAGGGTGGAATGATTTATGTGTAAACACGTAAGAACTAACATCTGGCAGATCAGCACGTGTCCTACTTAACACTGCTTAACTTCAGTGGAACTACTCACATACTGCAAGAATTCTTATCCTTATTCTTAACTGGCTTGATTCCGCCCTTTCTTTTTCTCTCTTTTTTTTTTTTTTTTTGGTTGGTTGATTGGTTTTTGTTGGTTTGGGTTTTTTTGTTTTATGTTTTTGGGGTTTTTTTGTCTGGTTTTGGTTTGGCTTGTTTGCTTTTGCTTGTTTTTTAATTACCATTAAATAATACCATTATTTAAAATAATGCCAGTAAAATAATATCCTAATCACATTTTTAAAACTGAAACTTTTCCTGATACCCTTGTTCTCTTTGATACTTGTTCAATCTCTATGACTATGGGTCTGAAGGATAACTCTTGACTGTATTTTCAGAACCGTGAGGTGAGGAAATGTTATCATCTGATTTTGCAGCCAGAGGGTCAATATCACACAGTAGCTGATGGATGGGTTTCTTTTCTGAGAATGGATTCTGTACTTTGTACACTGAATACTGTCTGTAACTTGCATTTACCCACATTTGCCTCTCTTCTAAAATATGCTGCAATTTTTGATATATTTATATTTATTTTCTTTCTTAACTCCTACTATTTGTTTGAAAATATTCATCTCATGAATAACGTAACTCATGGACCATAACCTGAATTTCAAAAAGCCTTCCACCAGACTGGGAGAAATGCTTGCTGGGTTTTGTTTGCATGTGTAACTTGGTATTGGCTTTGCTCTCTGACTAAAAAGGTACAATCTCTGGAATCAAAATTTTCCTTCTATGAATATTCCATAACATCAAATGTTTTAATAAGACCATGTGAAAGACATTTCATAAACCAGGTATAGCAATATATGAATGTAAAAGTGGTAGAAATAATGACAAGGTGACATGAAACAAACTGTTCTGCACATGTGGATCATGACCTTTTAAAAATGTCTGTACATATACTTTTCCTTGTGTGTAGTTCACAAGACTGATGCCCCAATACTTTCCAAAAGACACTATTCATAAATTTTTCTAGGTACCTGCCTAGCTTCTCTCAGTCCTTCTGGTTAATGAATAATTTTACCTAGCATCCACAACTGATTGTTGGGGTGGGAAGCCTTTGTGAAGATTAGGTCTAACTTACTCTACATCCATCCCAGAATCTCCTCTCTCCTCACTACGCTGGAAAGCATGGGAATAGTTGTTGACCACTCCCACTGTTGAGCACACAGGTTAAACTTAATTTTGTATTGAAAATGTTCCTGTCAGTCCCTCATGCCATGGGTACCTGGGCCACATGTGCAACATACTTGGCATTTGGGTCAACACCTTTTGGGGCTACACTGTTCATGGAGAAAAACTACATGGTTTCAGCAGCATACTAACTCAATAACTCATCATTCAAATTCTGAAGCTTGTTTAATTCTGTAACAAGACTGCAAGGTTATTTATGAACTGTCTTCTCTCTTTAGCTCTGGGAACTGAGCACTGTTTTGACAGTAAAGTCACAGCCATCAGGGAAATGACTCCTCTCCTCTCAGATAGCAGGTGAAAAGTAAATAAGCAGGGCTGCCTTAGCAACAGAAACAATCTTGCTGAATGAATGAAAAAGAATCCAGCCTAAGTTTCAGCAAGGAACCAAAGCAGAAAATGTAGTGAAAATTTCTTATGTTTTCTTAGATGTCTGATACATACCTGCTGTTGTTTCAGCATGCCCTTTATATTTTTCATGAATGAGTACTGTGGGCTGCTCAAAGAATGAATTCTAAAGAATATTTCAAAGAATATTCTGAGAACAGCAGTTTGGCCTTAGTGGGGGGGGTGGGCAACGGGAGAGGGATGCACTACCACAAAATCACCATGATCATATCTATTAAGGTTCTCCAAAACCTAATTATTTCATGTATATCTGTATATATGTATGTTTTACTTAGACAGACTTTGAGAAGTTCTTGTGTTACTGATATCCAGAAACTTTCTCCAAAACCTAATTATTTCATGTATATCTGTATATATGTATGTTTTACTTAGACAGACTTTGAGAAGTTCTTGTGTTACTGATATCCAGAAACTTTCTCCAAAACCTAATTATTTCATGTATATCTGTATATATGTATGTTTTACTTAGACAGACTTTGAGAAGTTCTTGTGTTACTGATATCCAGAAACTATCAGAAATGTATTTGAACTTAAGGAAAAGCATGCATGAGCAGTTTTCTTAAAGTCTTGGTTAGGCTGCCAGTGACCTTTCATAGCATCAACTTTAAAACAAAATCACAAGCAATGGCAGATTCTGAAAGAAGAGTGGAAAGGATCTTACACTGAAGGGAATGGAAGGAAAATGAGGTACAGGTGCAGGAGAAAACTGACAAGTATATGATATTACTGGAACTCTATTAGTGAAGTGAGTTGCTATGAGGTTTGAAAGTCTCAGAAGAGTAGAAGAAAATTCACTCTTGTTACAGCACAGTGATACCAGTATCAGTTTTAAAGGAGCAGAAAGTGTAAATTAGCTGTTGATAAGCCTGGAAAAGCTCTTCTGTGAAGACTGTCCCCTAAATAAATAAATAATCTATATACTGTGAAAAATTGTATATTTTTGTGGCTTCTTTGTCACTTTCTGATTATGTGTAGCTTTTTTTTTTCTTTTCTTTTTTTTCTTTTTTAAGTCAGCAATAAAAGATACAATCTGTTTCCTCATAGACACACTTGCAAATGCACAAAAATGCTGTTTTGAGCAAAGTGTCTTGTTCATATCAGGGAAGAAAAATTCAGCATCTGTTGCATACATACTGTGAATAAATGCCTAAAAAAGTATGCAAATATTAATGTAACAGCTATAGAGATTTGAAGAAATGTCTTCCTTCATGCCTGACCAGTACTAGTACACTAGTTTTAGTCATTGTGTTTCTAAATAATCAAGCCATATTTGAGGATTAATTGCTTAACCTGTCTCTGCATTCAGAGAAATGATGAGCAATTAATTTAAATGATTTGGTTTAGATTTCTGGAAGAGTCTTTACTGAGGTGAATCCTTAAAGCAGCATGCTATTCACTAGCCTGCATGGTCAGTCACCCACTAACACCTCAAACATGGTGCAAAGCTACAGGAGAAATCACACTTCTCGAGAATGTGTCTGAGAAATCATCAGGAGCAACTGGTGGCCTCCTGTCAAGCAGTTGATGGGCTCAGAAAATGGGGTGCTCCCTACCCTGACAGCTGGTTTTTCCATCTGGTGAAGAAGCTCAGTCTGTGTGAGTTGTAACACCAAGCTGCTGTCTGTCCAAGCGAGCACCAGGTGACAGCGATGGCACAGCATGAGGGGCTTGCCCTGCCACCCCTGCCTCAGCAAGGGCCAAGGAGCTGGGCTGAGGGAGGCTCACACCACACTCTGACCTTCTCTAAAGTCAGCAGATATCCGGTGGTGATGAGGTCTTGCATTTCCTCACTGGGTAAATGGTAAATTTCACACGGATTTTGCAACCAAATGGATTTCATTTCCACAGTCATGAATATGCTGCCTTCCACCAGCTCTGCAAACACTTTCAACTTAAATAAATTGAAGCAAGCAGCAGGGCAGGGGAAATTAAACTAGCAAAGAAAAAAAAAAAACTTCTTAAACAGACTGGAACAGGTATTGCTGCCTGCTAGGAAATGTTTTTCTAGTCTTTTATTGCCACATACAATCTCTAGTCCCATGTGATTAGCAAATTCATCTTGAAACACTGGTGTTGCTTGACTGGAGTTGAAAAATTAAGAGGTATCCTTAAATTTTTTTTTCCACAACTTAGTGAAAAAAGGTGATTTGCAGCACTTGGATTCTAGTATACATAACTGGGCTGCACATTTCCTATCACATTCAACACCTTGCAATCTCCTGTGTGCCGATTGTACACCGTGCAGTGATATGTCTAGAGATAATTATTTCTGTCACCTACATAAGGGCAACTGATATGAGAGTCATCTCATGCTTTCCTTTTTATATACTTTTATACTTTTAAATGCCTGGATGGTTTATTTTATACACATTTTGTTCTAGAAATTTGTTCCTGAAAACAAATGCTAAAGGAGAAACAGAGAAAGAAAGAAATGGGCCATATTTGCTGTCTTTATTCAAAAGTCTGAAAATTATTTGGATTGCTGCAATAGATGGACAAAGCAAGGATGAAGCAAATAGATTCTTTCAATGGCATAAGGGAGGAGCCCAGGAAAAGAGTTCTATAAATATTGGTGAATGAAAATTGAAAGCCAGATCTGTGTCCCTTTCTGCAGCTTTTAAGGAGGAAAAAGCAACAGTTCTGGTCATGTAGTGAGTCCCATTGGACAAGTCCTGCAAAGAGAGCTGTAAAATACCCACTCTCCAGAAAGCCAGTCTGCATAGTAATCCTTTATGCCTTGGAAGTGACACAGATACCTGGGGATATGAAGAAAATGTGGCATGTATAGAGAAGAGGATCCTGTGAGGCTGCCACCATCACTGTGAGCATGCAAGGAGCAGTGTCACAGTGGAACAAATCATCTCTGATCACTAGTGGGTAAGACTACAGCCAGCAGAGCAGGAGTTTCATCTTAGGAGAGGCAGCATGAGGGTAGTTGAGTGACTGGTATTGATGGTTTTCATCACTGGAGGGCTAATAGAAGAATTAAGTGCCAGAAGAACCCAAATTCATTCAATCCTACCTTACATCATAGAAGAAGCACCACTGGTGAGACTTCATTTTGCTTTGTTTAGCTCTATGGATCCTGCAAGCTGGTTTCTTTTCTTTTTGGTACTTTATCTAGATTTTAAGTCTTGTCTCACAGCTGTGTGAAAACCAGCAGTACCTTTTGTTCCACTTCAAGCATGTAAAGTCTCCTATAAACTTTGTTGTCACTAAGATCTCATCTCAGGTCCTGTGCCTGTACACAGAGGTGAGCTTGGGAGCAATGGGCAGTGAGAGAGGACGAGTAACAAGGAGAAGCCCACTGGTGTTCACTCTATAGATTGAAAACTACTGGCTAGACTTTCCACTGTATTTACCAGAAACAGTCAACCTGAAGGATCTGCAGGGTGCACAATGGTGGGTGATCTATTTGTAGCTCTGCTCTGGCCCAGGGGACTTCCATTCTGTCTTGAAAACACAGCAAGCATGGGCTGTGATCAAAAGTTCTGCACAAACAGGAAATTTTATTGCTGCCTACAATCTCTAGTGATTAGCAAATTCACCTTGAAACACTGGTGTTGCAGAAGTACAGCTCATGAAGCTGTACTTCCGCCAAGATGGTCTGAGACAGAAACAAAATTATACATGAGGCACAAGAACATCTTCTAAAAATCTATTTCAGGCATAACCTAGGATGGTCATTTATACTGACTGCAAATTCTGCAATATTAATATAAGGTATGGCATTAATATTTCAGCCATGTGACTGGAAAAAATAACCTTTGGAAAAAACCTTTGGTTGCTTTCTATAATCAGTAGTTTCCCACAACAGGAGAAAAAGGTGAGATCAGCAGTTTTACTTCATTAGCAATATCTCTTCGGCTATTAATTATGAAAAATATTTAATAAGTCTACATTCAGACCACTCCTAGAGATAAATAAAAGGCTATTAAAAGGTACATTGCAAATGATTCTTCACCAGCATAGTAAGACTTCATCTAAAAATTAAAAAGGTAAATAGCATTTGAATTCTACCTGTATGAAAAGCTAAAAATACCATTTGCAGAGATGACAAGATGTTGTCAGCACAGGATGCTTCTCATAAAAGTAGGCCTATATCTATAAGCTCTACATTGTCTTGGATGAAGTGAGTTGAGTTGTCTGTGTTCAATGGGCAGCTATCCACATTCAAAAATAAGAATAATAAAAATGCTATTTGTGGTTTAAGAGGTGAAAAGGAGTATTCTGAGTTCACCAGGGACACCAAGGACTGCTTAAGAATTAATATTAAACATCATTTACAATGGAGCTGCTAGAAAACCAAGGAGGATAGGAACTTTGTTGTGTTGTCCTTGCAGACTGCTCTGCAAGCAGAGGTTGCAGATGTTTGACTTGTACCTTCCCCTGGTCCACATACTCAGCTAACTGTAAGGGGTGAGAAACAGTCAGGCCACTTGGCTGGAAAGGAAGCAGGGAACAAAACTACAGTAGATCATTTTGTCTATGGGAATGTAAATCATCTGGGCTACACACAAGAAGACCAAGTTTCCATTATCAACATAATTTTATTTTCATTACAACATTTTACTTTAAAATACTGAGCTTCATTGCCATAATTTTCCATGTTTAACAGTCTGAAGCTTGTTTCTTCCACTGTATTTGTTATTTTGAAATCTTGAAAACATTTTCCTCGAATATTTGGGACAGTTATTTCCCAAGCATTTTTATTCAGAAACCATGTTTTGCTCTATCTTGTGGCAATCCTTTACAGACTGCAATGACAGGTTAACCAAACTGCCTTGAGTCAGCTCTCTTTCTGCAGAGGGAGATAGCAAGAACATGTCACTTGCAAATATGGGGATGATTCAGCATCAGCTTTAACTATTTACTGGCAGGAGCAGTACCTGGAGTGTCTGTGATTCCAAGCCAAGTGAGAGAGGCAAGCCAGCTAATCCTAGCAGAGCATTGGTTCGGCATGGTACCAAACGAGTGGGAAGATCTACACATTTTTAAGTCACACATCCAGATCTCAGTTTCCAAATGTAATGTTTTATTTGTCCACCTAAACCCCAGGTGATGTACTGCAAAACTTCTGAAACCCTAATCAAAATTCTTGGGTGACATCTCCTAGTTGCTGTTGCTGTGTCTGCCATGAGGCTGCACAAAATGAATTGCAGTTTGCTGGTGAGAATCTCTATCATCTGCAGAGGGATTACACAAACACCAACCCTGACTACATTTAACACAGCTTAATTTCAGGATATTTAAGACCTGGCAGTGCTGAAACAGTATGAACAGCTATGTTGTAAAAATTATTTGAGATAGGAAGAGGAATTGGGTCTTGCACTTCAGTGGCTGAATTAAATCTGCAAAAGTGTCATAAGACTATTCAAAGAGAACACTGAATTTTTTATGTATTTGTTTAGGAAAGCATTCTGTTTTGCAGACAAAATATTTTCAAGTTTTCCCCTTGGTGTTCTTCAGTCTGCATCTGTAAATTTAAAATTTTTTGATGTTCTATTTTGGGGGTAACTGCTCATAATCTCATTAAGAAAAGTAGGATTCACTAAGATAAGTATTCAATTTAACATGTTGCAGTTTGAGACAACGTTTTCTCTGTGTTTGAACTTTTTGACAATTAAAAGTCCAAAGCCTTTTCCTAAACAAGTATACCTACTTGTGAGATATGGAAGGAGGAAGATGCAATTAGGCTGTATAATGTACAGGAAATGCTTGTCTTTAAGGATCTGAGAGAACTGCTAGACACTCTCTATATGAAAACCAAGTGCAAGTGTCAGAAATCTCTTGATGATTGATTCACACCTGTCAGATGTTCAGTCCTGAAGGAAGGATTGCTCTCTCTCAAGTAAAATGCATCAAAAGGCGAGATCACAGAATGCCTCTGGGCTTACCTTAAGGAGGAAGGCAGGGGTTTCATTTGGCAGGAAGGTGCCTGGAGATTTTTTATTACAGCTAGCTTTGCCTTTTTCTGTGTGGGCATTTTTTGTTGTTTTGAAGGGATTTTGTGAATGGATTTTAAGTGGATTAGACCATTTTAAGCCAAAGTGATGGTGGTACTTGTTATTATAGCTTTTACAAGGTAGAACAAATCCTCAATTCCCTACTTCTACAGTTTTTTGTGGAAGTTTTTTCCATTAGCTCCACAGCTTTGGTGATGCTGTGACTTCTTTTCTCCCAGAGCAGAATGGGATTGGTTCATGAGGAAGGATTTTGTGGAATTATGATAAAACACAGCATTCCTGTATTGTATATAACATTTCTACCATTTGTGTATTGTTGACTGCTAAACCTGCATCAGTTTTCCTCTGTTGAGAAAAGAAGCAGACATAAAAAACAATAAAAATCCCTGTGACTAGTTAGCCAACTGATAAAATGTCGTGGGCAATTCATTTTATCTAAAATTTGTATAATGTTTTTAAGTTTTACAGTACAGAAGTAGACTGCAAAATGAAATCAAAACAGACATGAGACCATTAGTACTGCAAATTGCAATTTTTCATGTTAACAGATTATTCTGTCAGAATTATGCAGAAGAAATGGAGAGATTTAAAAAAAAAAAATACAATCTGATCAGCCACCCTCTGTCTTTTGGGATTTTATTTGGCTCCGCATTTATATCTAGTGGTGTAAAGAGCCTGGCTTCACTTGTAGCCCTCCAATGTGCTTCTGTTTTCATTTGAAGTCTCCTTACATTTTACAGATCTGTCATTGTCCCTGATGTGCAAAGACTTCACAAATTTCCAAGTAACTGTATCAGACTTGAGGAATGCTCCATGAAGGAAAAATTATGAGAATACAAGGATCACTTTGCTCTCAAGAGATGCCACTGTACTAAAACCAATCATATGAATTAAAGGCTTTTGACAAATGAATAATTCATAGATGTTAAATTAATTAATGCATTTTCAAGACAGGCTCAGTACCTTTTCCTGCGTTAGCCATCAGCACATGAGCAGAGCTGTAACAGCTCTGCCATCTTTGCTCCCCGTAGTCGTGATTCAGATTTGGAAAGAGGATACAATTTGCATAGCACTTGTGCCTCAGTGAAATGATTACTTTCTTTATTTAGTAGTCAAAATAATGCTGTACACATATTACTCTTTTCATTCCTCCCCTCCTCCCCTTTGCAAGACACCAGGAGCAAAACAACTGTTTCTTCATAAACACTCCAACCACTGTGGTGAACAGAGATGACATTTACATAAATGGATTGCAGTGCAGTTGTTGAACATACACAGGGATGATCCTCTAATCCCATTTTAATTAGATGGATGGTGCAAGCATAAAAAAATTACAAGCCTCGATCCCTGTGGTGATGCCATACTGGCAAGGAATCAATCACCACGGCCTCGGTTGCCATGGAAACTGATAGCTCCTGTGCCACCATCTAAGTGCTAAATGATTGGTGGTGTATTCCTAACACAGGGAGAGCAATGAGTTTTTATATCCCGTCCAGCAGCTGTGCCAGAGAGTTAATTAAAAGCAGAGAACATGAAATAAATCTAAATCTGTGAAGAAATGAAATGTACAGTACAAATTGAATTCCCGTGTTGGACAGAAATTAATATGCAGCACAAACCACAGAGCTGCCTGAATAAGCAGCAGCTGTGAATCCTGGGAACTGGTAGCTCCGTGGCAGCTAAAATCCAAAACTGGAGAGAGTACCTCCCTGTCTTGTTACCTAAACAAGCTCATCCTTCACTCCCTGTGTGGACTGAAGCAAGCAAATGCACCCTCAAATGTTAAAGGTTTGCAGAAAACAAGAAGGACAAAGCTTAACCAAGACCTAATTAGCAACTGCAGTTCATCAGTTGTGGACACAATGTAAGTAGATGTTTGCACTGCTGTACTCAAATTCACCAGACAACCACTATGAATGTCAATGTGGTTTTATTGATAAGCTGTGAATTTTGAATTCATATTTCAAGTATCACAGTTCCAGTAGCCACCCCTGAAATGCTTTTATCACAAAATATTAGCTATGCATAATGTATCTTTTGGTGGGATGGGATGCAGCTGAGGCACTAGATTCCCACAGCCTAGCCCTTTCACTCCTCAGCCCTACTGTTTGGGAGGCAGATTCTTCTGAGTGGGACAGCAAAACTCCATTCTGGAAAGATGTTTAACCACTGACACATGACAAATATGGCAAGTGGGCAAAGCTGAACTCACTCCACTGGGCACAAGTGAAATTAAGGAGGGAATGAGAAAGTCTCCTTCCAGCCCCAGATGTAAGTGCATCCTGGACAGCCATCTTTGAAGCAACAAAAATTATTTTAACACTGTCTGCATCTGAGGCTTTTTAGGTGAATTACTTATTTATCAAACGTTTTACATTCAGCGATTTCCTGATAGCCTGTTGGATCTGTGTGGTTGGTTGGCGTGATGGACATTGGTCACTTTTTCCCTAATTTCCATCCCTTCTTTTTCCTGCTGTCAGTTCTTCCAGCTGATGTCAGCAGCAGCAAAGTCTGAGGATTTTTCTCAGACCTCTGGAATGGCATGAGATAAAACAAAGCTGTTGGACTGATACCTCAAGATGAAGTTATGGCAGCGTAACACTGCATTTTCACATTCATGTTAATTTTTCCAAAGAAAGAAAACACTGACTTGTCTCTAAAATCTCCTCCTTTTGGCTTTAAGTTATGAAGTGAAAATATTATTGCTTTCCAATTACCTTTTTAGTAGGTGTTTTATATGGAGAGCAGACACAAGTAACAAACCTGTCTTGGGTATCCACTATGACAATTTCCTAGCAACCTTTCATGGTGGATATGAATGTCAGAGAAACTTGATTTTACCTTTTCAACAGTGCACCTCCTGCTGCCTGTAACATCTTCTACAGAAAAAGAAGAATAGATCATCTGTAAAACCACAAGTGTAGTAAATGATGAAGTTTTACAATTTCCTTTGTGTGATTTTAATAACAGAATGCACAAATTACATCATAAATAGATACTGATAAAGTCTTCTCATGGTTTGTCTTAAGATTTCTTTTCACTGTGTGGTCACAAGGCTTAGGAATGAATAGAAGTAATAACTTCAACAACGCCACCTTAATTAGAAATTCATTAAACCTTTCAAACATAGTTTAGATGTTTTTTTTAATCAGTTTATGAAAGTTCCATAAGAATAAAAACCCCTGCTTTGAGCTACTTTTCACTAAAGCTATTTTTTTTATCCTTAAATCAAAAGCAAATATGCAAGAGAACAAGTTGAAGTTTAAGAGAATACCAGCAATCACCTGTACCACAAGTGGCTGGGGATAAATAGATTAAGCACAACTGTGCCAAGATCTTGAGTGTGCTGGTGGATGAGGGGGTGGACATGAGCTGGCAATGGGAGCTCAGAGCCCAGAAAGCCAAACGTGCCCTGGGCTGCATCCAAAGCAGAGTGGGTACCATGGAAGGGAGAGGATTTTGCCCCTCTGCTCTGCTCTGGTGAAACCCTGCATCCTGAAATCCTGCGTCTTGCAACCTCTGGGGTCTCAGCACAGGAAGGGTATGGGCTTCTTGGAGAGGGTCCAGAGGAGAGCCACTAGGATGATTAGAGCCTCTTCCTCTTGGAGAAGAGAAGGTTCCTGAGTGACCTTATTATGGTCTTTCAATTCTTAAAGGAGGCTTATGAGAAAAATGGGACAAACATTTTAGCAGGTCCTGTTGTTCTTGGCTGAGGAAGGATAGTTTCAAACTAAAAGAGGGTCAATTTTTAGTAAATATTGTAAAAATGCTTCTTCCTCATGAGGTGGTAGAACCCTGGGATAGGCTGCCCAAACAGGTAGTGGATGCCCCAGCCTTGGAAACTTTCAGTCAGATTGGATGAGAGTCTGAGCAACATGATGCATTTGAAGATGTCCCTGCTTACTGCAGGGCTGTTGGACTAGATGGCCTCCAAAAGTCTCTTCCAGCCCAAACTATTCTATGAGTCTATGATTCTATAATTAAGTAGTCTCCCATGCATTGCTTTAGTTGCGTTTAATTTTGTACAGTTGAAGAGAAGTCATATAGTGCATACCCTTGAGGTATTTTTGTTAATATGTGTTGGAAATTTGGACAGGGGCACTGGTCCATTGGGTCAACTTTTTGACAGATTAGCCTTGACTTTGGGTACTACATAGATAAGATTTAGAGAACCACTGGCAACCATCAAAGGCAATCTTTACTTTTTACTTCAGTGCATTAATATAGGGATTATTATGCCTTATTATATTATTCTAGTCTTCTAATAACATCTGAATATAGCATTAAAAAAAGTTGAAGTATGTAACAAAATACTTGTAAGTTATACTATGATACTATATAAACTGTATGTAAGGAACACATATGTTTTGGAGAAGGGTATGTAAATTTGTTGACCATGCATGTATCTGTGAGAGAAGAAGATCCTTTGAACTTGTTTTCAAATTACATATCTATGTGTCAGTTGAGTTTACTGTAATTTCAAAGCATAAAACAAAATGAAACCAGACTAGGGCCTCAAGATGAAATTCAGCAGTAACAAAAATTGTTGTGTTATAAGCAGCCGTTAATCAAAAGAATCAAAAACTAAAGACAGTCTACCTTCTGTAAACTGGTTACCAGTTAATCGAGTGCATCCAACATTTCTATGAGCCTTAACAAGTTTTTGAATAGAGGACAATAGTATTGATCATTAGAATTTATTTGCATTGCAATGTTTGCACTGTTGCATGAGTTCATGGGCTTTGATGTCTCCAAAGGTGGTCAGAGTTGGTTTTGCTCACTACTGCTTCTATTCCTGCTGGAGATCAAGGACGTTGTTGGGCCTCTTCATGGGGAAGTGTGTGTGTGTGGTAGGATGTGTGTTGTGAAGTACGTGGCGTTTTTGCATGCATCTCTCTTGTTCCCTGGAATGAGCTGTTTCTGAGGATATAGTTTTCTTCCCACACAAAAGCTGCCCCAAATGTCAAAACCTCCACATCTGTCTATTGAAAATATATCACATAGTTTTCTTGTCTTTGTTTAATATACTACCCATGTGTCACAATTTTGGATGTGTGCTATGCCTTACAGTCTTGGACTTAGCTCAAAGCCCAGTTCTGACCATTTTGTAGGACTGTTTTACTGATATTTTCTCAGAACTGCTCCTCTACTGAGAAGGAAATTGTCAAATAGCATTGAAATAATGTATTTCCAAGCCATCTGTCAGTGGGAAGTTGGCAACTACTTCACTTACATGCTTTTAAAATACCACTTTGTTCTCAAAAGTGAAATCAGTTGTGGTCAGAAGAAAAAAATGCATTTTTACAGCATTATTGGTGGAATTGCCCTATGTTATTTTGGGTAGAATAAGTATTTTGCCCTTTGTGTTCCTTAAGGCAACAAATCTATCTGAAAAACAAACAAACAAACAAATGAAAACAAACCAAAATAAAAGAGTCACAGGAGGGTAGGTTTCTGGTTTATGCTCCTTCCTTTCTCAGCATTGGCATCAACATTGTTACTTTCCAGATCCATTGCAATACAAATTACATAGTAGGAGTAAAGTTGAGTTTTTTGCTTTAACTTTGTTGGCCACCTATTGTGAATCTGGTAGCGCAGAGCTCCCAGTTTGGAGTTCCTGACCTGCATCCAAACAGCTGTAACTGAGTTTTCCATATACTCTTTATTCATTAGCATTTAAGCAGTTAACACTGTGTTAACATGGTTAACATCATATACATACATAGTTAACATCAAATACAGAAGAAGTTGACTCTACTTATTTTCTTGTGTGGTATCATTTTACCTCTACAATAATAAAAGTACTTTACAATTCTTTGGTAAAGTACCAGGCAAAACCCAAAAATGTATGGAATCAGGTTACACCTACCACAACACATTCTGTGCACAAAATTCTGTGCTACAAATGTAAAATTTTAACTTCATAAAGAAAATAGCAGAACAACTACTTTGTCTGTCAAATACTGGTACATCACAACTACAACAGTTTCATCACCTGAGCTGCACATAATTTATGTTGATAAAACATTTTGATATAATGAAATGAGTGGGTGGGTTCAAAATCATAGAATCATATAATAGTTTGTGTTAAAGGAAGAGACCTTTAAAAGTCATTTAGTCCAAACCTTGCCACAGTGAAAACGGTCAACTTCTGCTACATAAGGTTGCTCTGAGCCCTGTCCAAAGAATGTTTCCAGGGACAAGGCATCCTCTCTGGGTAACCAACCCCAATGTCTCACCCGCCTCAGGGTAAAAATGCATGCTTTATATCTAATTTAATCTGCTTTCTTATACTTTAGGAACATTAGCCATTGTCCTGTTGCAATAGACCATGTTTGAATTTTGTCTCCATCTTTCTTGTAAGCCTCTTTTAAGTGTTGGAAGGCCACAGTAAGGTTTTCCCAGAGTCTTCTCTTCTCTTCTCCAGACTGAACAATCCCAGCTCTCTCACTGGAGAAGTATTCCAGCTGATTCCCATGATCATTTCTGAGGCTCTCTTTTGGACATACCCCATGTATTTTCTATGCAGAAAGAGAAAATGTTTTCTAGAAGAATATATAACAAATCTGTGAATATATAGAAAACTGCCAAACCATCACATGCTGTGGATGCAGACAAATTAGCATTCAAACCAGTTGTGCTAGTTTCTTAGGAAGAAATCTCTTAAAATGGGTGTGTACCTTTTCAGCATTAAGATTCATTCCAGAAGTGGCAGGGATCGTGCAAGGGGAGTGAATCATGCTTGTTCTCCTCTTACAATCTGAACTAGACAGGCACCATTGACTCCTGCAGCCTGTCAGACAGGTTCCAGGCCTTGGCAGGGCATTGGTCTAAATCAATAAATGCTCTCATATTCTTGTCTAGGTATAAGAAATCAGGCTACCTTCCTTTCCTAAAACCCATAGGAAAAAACAAAGTTTTACAAGGTTTGCAAGCTTTTCCAAGAAAATATGTCAAATATTGCAGATTTTCTGTGAGGTAAATGCATTTCCTTCCTTCCTTCCTTCCTTCCTTCCTTCCTTCCTTCCTTCCTTCCTTCCTTCCTTCCTTCCTTCCTTCCTTCCTTCCTTCCTTCCTTCCTTCCTTCCTTCCTTCCTTCCTTCCTTCCTTCCTTCCTTCCTTCCTTCCTTCCTTCCTTCCTTCCTTCCTTCCTTCCTTCCTTCCTTCCTTCCTTCCTTCCTTCCTTCCTTCCTTCCTTCCTTCCTTCCTTCCTTCCTTCCTTCCTTCCTTCCTTCCTTCCTTCCTTCCTTCCTTCCTTCCTTCCTTCCTTCCTTCCTTCCTTCCTTCCTTCCTTCCTTCCTTCCTTCCTTCCTTCCTTCCTTCCTTCCTTCCTTCCTTCCTTCCTTCCTTCCTTCCTTCCTTCCTTCCTTCCTTCCNAACTAAACCCTGGAAAATGCCTCCCCCGCCTGTGAAATGCCTCTGAATGCAGCAGCTGTGCACTCCCAGGATGAGATAGCACTCACTGCCTCCCTCATGGCTTGAGTACACACAGGGATGATGCACAACATGGATGTGTAGATGTCCTAGGGTGACTGTATGATGCTTCTATCCCCAAATCGTCTGTTCTGTCTGTGTTAGATATTGTGTTCTGTAGCTTTAAGTTCCTGGAGTGAAGGGGGAGAAAGGAAAAACAACACCTCCTCCACATTCCACCTTCTAGACTGGTTTTTTTTTTTCTTCTTCTCGTCTGGCTCTGAAGCACAGACAGTGCAGCGGTCAGAGTTTTTCTTTTGCTTTTAGTTAGTTTAGCTAGCTAGGGCAGAGAAGTTCCCTGAAAGATCGCACGAGAGCGAGAGCACCGGGGGG
Source organism: Alaudala cheleensis (assembly GCA_013398995.1). NCBI lineage: Eukaryota > Metazoa > Chordata > Aves > Passeriformes > Alaudidae > Alaudala > Alaudala cheleensis. The sequence goes on from VWYE01007615.1 coordinate 308,656, forward strand.
AGTCCCCACCTGGNTTTGTCCAGGTTCTAGTTACTGCTAATATATTTAAAACAAAACAAATAAAAAACCCAAACACCCTTCTCTCCTAAAATCAGGAGCAGTTCAATGTCCCCAGTAGGAACTAAAACCTGGAAAATGCCTCACCCGCCTGTGAAATGCCTCTGAATGCAGCAGCTGTGCACTCCCAGGANGGGTCCAGATTGGCCTCGTCCAGCGCCGGAAAGAACTGATAAGGCTGAAGCGAGCCGGGTTCCCACAGCAAGGACTCTTTCTCAATTTTGCCAGGTTTTATTGTTTCATATTATTAATTTCTAAGTTTGTAAGCACTTCCTTTTTTGTTAAATAAATAGTTTTTTCCACTCATCTCTAAGGAGGTTCTTTCCTGAACCAGTAGGGGGGAGGGGCAGTTCCAGCTTGCTTTCCAGAGAGACCCCCATTCGGGAGGTTTCCTCCCAGATTTGCCCTAAACCAGGACAGTAGATCATTTCCATTTTTCTTCTCTATCAGAACATTTGAGTTGGATACACGAGAAACCGTCCTGTTTTCCTTTCCTGAGATGGTAATCACTGAAGTGGCTTTCACAGAACTCAACGAATCATCAATTGGAAAGCAAGATCAGATACTTTAGGGGTGAAAATTTTGCTGCTTTTCAGCTCTGCTGAGGGAAAGGAGTGGCAAAAGTACACTTGTGTGGTAGGTAAACTTCAAAAAAAAGGAAGAACAATAAGGATGCTGCAACAACAGGAATACATGGTAAAAAGGAATGAGAACACCAGCAACAGAGCCATGCAATGGAATCTCTTCTCACTCTATTTTTACTCCAGTGTCAATGAGGTTTCTTGTATGGGTGATGGCCAGGATTTGAATTAGCTTCTTAGCATGAGAGAAGCCTTTAGCCTGAAACCACTTACAGTAAATTTCACAGAAAAATTCACATTTGACTGTAAGGATGTCACATGGAACTGTGTAAGGTGAGGACTCCACAGCTGTGTCTCCCCGGACTCCACATCCACAGTTCCGTGGAAACACTCACACTAAGCCAAACCATGTATGTCTTTCATAATTCATGAGTTATAGATCTCAAAGAAGCTGAAAATTCCTGGTGTTCCCTTTATAGTGATAACACATCATTTAACCCACCCCCATACAGTCAGCTTTTTGTATGCCTAGTATAGCACCAGCACAGTTTCCCACAAGGAAATCACCCCCTACAAAGTCTACTGAGTACTTTCTCCAGTGGCCTGTCCAAAGAAGGACCCCAAACTATTCCCAAAGACAAATGGGAAAATTAAACAGTGGAAAAAACTAACAGAAATTAATTTCTAAGAGTTTTGTATGGGCATGCTCTCTGTGCTTCTTTAATATAAATTTTAACAGAAGAATTTTAACAGGCAATGCAATAGATCTTCCATATTTGAGGCAATCAACAAATCTGAAAAAGACCAGAGACTGTTGTGCTGACAGGATGTGCTAATTACAGATGTAAAATAATATGCAGTTTATTTAGTTTTACAAGTTCAAAAAATAATTTCTTCATAACTGTTCTGGTGCCAGCCTCCTAAGTTACACAACAATTTCCATAAGTGCCTCTAAGGGTGTTTTAGGAGCACACCTCTCAAGATAGAGCACACCTTCCTTTTTCTTAATCAGTTTTCAGACTGTTAGTCACTCTGGCCTATGGTAAAAAAAAAATTCTAGAAAGATGGAATTTTCTCTCACTCCTGTTCAAAATCAGTTTAATTCCATATAAGTTCAGAATTTTTTTTTCAGTTTAAAGGCAGTGGTAATGAGATCCTAAGCCAAATCACTGGGTTTTTTTCATTCATTTAAGGATTTAAAATGAAGAAAACATCATCATTTCCATATCTATATGAAGGGGAAACCATTTTGTGCTGAAAAAAAGAAAGGAAGAGGTTGAAAAATGGTTAAGCTATGTTCAGATGTCCTCTTTAATACAGTGAAAAAACTTTGTGGCAAGGATTCATCATGGGATGGGTATATACAAAAAAAATAAAAAGAAAAAGAAAAGAAAAAGAAAAAGACAAAGTGAACGGGTCTAAATATAAAGAACTGCAGTACTGTTTCAAGGCATCTGAAGTCAAACAGCAGTTCAGGGGAGGAAGGACTATCATTTTCAATCTTTTGTAATATGCATCTTGTTACTCTGCTACAGAGCTAAATCCAGAGCCCTTAAACTGATGGGTTAAATTGCAAAGCAATAGGGTCTAAATCAATAAACTTGTTTTAACAGTCTGAAGTCATAGGATGGTGCCAAAGGCTGCTTCCAATTACACCTCTTGAGCCACCAGAAAACTACAGAAAGATCATAACTTATATCAGCTACTCTTCCTGTTAGTTCAGAATTGCAAGCTAATAGTTCACAGCTAACAAAGCCAAATTGATTTTTGCAATTAAGCAACCTTTTGTCGACTTTTGGCAGCTCTACATGGAATGAGGTTTCGTCTGATTTCAGCTGATTAAGTATGGACTTTTTCAGAGATTTCTTACTTGCAATAGTGAGGGTGTAGAGGAAGAAATTTTCCCTCCAATTCAACACTGGCAAAGAATATTGAGAAAGAGAAAGAAGTGGTATGGCAGTGTTTTTCACGGCTATGTCACAGACAACTCTTCTACTATGTTAGCTTTATAAGGTATCTATCTCCTCATTTGCAGTCTTTACCAGCAAGAGTTTATCATTTTTCTCTGTTCACAAAAGCTACAAAAATTTGAGATATTTTGAAAGCAAATAGCAATCAGCACAATTTCCTTCAAAGAGACAAAAAAGATGGCTTTATCTTCTAAAACACATCATAGAGGTTGGAATAAAGAATATGAGGAACACACTGTATTGAACAAACTTCATCTAAATTCTGAGCAAGAAAGGGTTCATCCTTTGCTTACTGAAAGTACCATTCAACACCTTTTTCTTTCATATAATTAGTGATAAACTGTGGGATCCCAAGTGACCGTGAGCAGGAAAATATGTGATAACACACTTAGGCTTTTTTTCTATTTCTTTTGTTAATTAATTGTTTTCTATTGCATTATTAAAGTTTATAGTCGGAGCAACATTAGGCAGTGCAACAGATGTTAAAAATATCTTTGTCTATTATGTGACAGAAATCAGATATATCTTGAATTAAATGAAGATGAAATTTTGCTGCCTGATGTGAGATAATGATCTGTTGAACATCTTCCATGTGCCTGCCTGGAATGAGCCCAACCCACATTTTTGTTTTTGCTGTTGGAACTGATGCTGGCAATGCACTCAGCAGTGAGGTGCTCTGCTATTAGCTTTTCAGAAGTATCTACCAGTTTCCAACACTCCAGGGAAACTGAATGGCAGCATGGGAGACACTGTCAAGGTGTCATATTTTAACAAAGAAGAATGGCCAGCATGCGGAAATTGACTTTGTGTGCTGCCAGAGCTGGTTGTGAGTGATATGCAAAGCACTTTTGCTTAAATTTTTTCTGCTGAGATTTGCCTAAATTATTTTGCATTTTTAAAAACGCATAGGAACACATCTGCAGTTTTAAATCTGCAGTTTTAAATCTCCAGCTGCAAGAACATCCAACAACATTTTGAATTCCTGACCTCTATCACTGACAGGGGAGATCAGAAAATCTATGCCCCTATTAATTATTTTGCTGGGTATTTCAAATGGCTTGGGTCTTCCTTGTCCAGCCGTTTATATTTTGCATAAAGATACAAATAGATAGCAGCCTAGCCCTAAAAGACCCAGTAGCCTGAAACAGTGACAGTCTAAAATAACTCTGAGGAAGCCTATGATTCTGCCATAAAAAGGTCTTCAGCTTCTTCAGCTGAAACAGGAACAGGTATTTCTTAAAATATGCATAGAATAAAAGTTTCAGAATATTGCTGGGCAGAGGTGATCATTAAGTACAATGTAATTTTTTCAAGGTCAAAAGGAAGTTTAGCTAGAAATCTACATCAGATGGGAAACTTTATTGGTAATAGCAAGGTCTTTGAAAGGCTTTTCTAAATTTTGGCAGTGATATACTATATGCTGCAGGCTCACTATGTCTCCTCAGCAGGTCATATATTTTCCTTTATGCTCAGCTGAGTGGAGCTAAGATCAATTTTTAAATCACATTGCTATATTATCCATCTTTACTGTTGCAGACAAGGTAGATAATTGTTTGCTATTTTAGAGGTCCTTGAGTCACAAAGCTAAATCTTTTACCCAAAATTCTATTGTAAATCTCAAAATGACCACTGTTTGCTACTTGCAAAGTATTTGTATATATAATTTCCACAAAGAGGGTCACATGCACCACCAACAACATATATTCAGACATACTCAAGCACAAATAATAAATTATTTCTCTTATGCAAGAAGTTTTCCTCAAAGCAAGGGGGAATTTGGTCACTCCCGCAAATAGCTATGAAAGAAAAATTTATGTTTCAACTAACTAAATAAAATTTACAGGAAAATACAGTGAAGAATCTTTGCAGGAATATAAAGCACATTAGTAATTAAGAAAAAAATTAATGATGTTGCTGTGTTATACTGCATGCAAAAGGTAAACAACAAGGTTTATCTATTTCTCATTGATACATCTTCTGCAGGAATATGTTTTGTGTCTATGAAAACAGATTTGTTCTTGTGCTTTCTTTTCCATAAAATTACTCAATATTCTCTCAAGGTATTACTGCCCAGCAGGTCACTGCTTTCTGTGTGTGAGCATGGGACTGAATGCACTGTCACACCAACCTTTCTGTGGGGAAATTTTTGCTTTTTCTCCACAAACTGATACGGTCAGCTTCTGGAAAGTTTTCCAGCTTGGAGATGTGTCTCTAGTACAACGGTGTTCAGGAAGACCCATGGCCATTTACACCTGGCCAGCAGCAGGAAATATGACTTCCATATGCTACCTCAGGTCTTCTATCAAATGTCCATGTCAGACAGCAAAGGTCCAAGCCAGTCTCTGCTCATCTAATTGGTTTCTTTGTTGACTTGCTCTGGAAGAAACCCATGAATATCACATCCTTTTCACTCTCCACCCAATCTCAGAGGCTGAAGAGGCTCTTTAGTCCTACACGTAGCTTCTGATGGCCTAACAAAGCATTCAGTAAAATCTCAAACACACCACTCCAGTAGTGTCACAGGATGTTCAGTATGATTTGTCTCTTTACTGTTTTGTGTTTATTTTATAGTATATCCAGCACATTGCTTTTGCTGAGGCTTAACCAGAGGCAAGCTATTTATAGAAATTACTTGATGAATTTGGACACTTTCATCAAATAAGTCAGTCTGTGATTCTGCATTTGATTGTCTTTGTAAGGTGTCATGGTTAAACATTTTTCAGCCTAATACCAGGGAGAACTTGAACAATTTGACTGGAAATCATGCAACTAAATTTTCTCAGATCATGCACACATCCAAAGTGGTATTGTTTCAGATGCAGCAGCCACTATGGATCCATTATGCAACATGCCAAGAAAATGTGAATGACAAGTCCTGCTGGAATGAAAAGAAAATCACTCAAGAACATAATGATTTAGCAGGGTCCTCTGTCTGGGAATCTGCAACAAAAGATCTGGGTATTGTAGTAATATCACTGATATCCTGTAATAAAATTGTGCAGATGAGGGAAAAACTTGCACAAAACAAGAGCTGCAGCTACAATGTGGTACTCAAATGAGAGAGAGGTATGCACAATACTAGAGCAATGACTTGTCAAAATTTTACTTTCTTGTAATGGGAGGAACATGTTAAGAGAAATTCCCAAATCATGCAGATGGCTACTCTAACCTAGAGATGGATTCCTTTCTGACCTGAAAATCTGTTTAGTTTTTTTCCTTTTAACATAATCTTGTGAATAGACTGGATAAGTCTGAGATTTTTAATGCTATTTAACTAATTTAGTACCTGAAATTTCCTATTCCCAAGCTTTGGAGGATGTGACAGGAAAACGAAAAAATGCCTCCTATATTTTACTCTCCTTAAAGAAAAGATACCTTCTTATATTACAATGGAAAAAAAAAATCCTAAAAAGCCTTTACAAGAGACCCAGGACAGTTCTAAATTAGTATCTCCATAGAAGCAAAAATGGCACAAAAAATAGCAATTTACTGTGTTTTCTAACTCTTCTACAGATACTGTTTCACTTCATGTTTAAGGACAAATATCACTGACATAGCTGACCACTATGGGAATTTCCTTGTCAATGGAAAAAGATATCAATTATATATTTTGCATAAGGCACAGAAAAGTAACAGAACAGCACAGAATTTTTTTGTGTTTCTAGTGATGTCAGCAGAGGAACAGAGAGGATAAAATTATTATTATGTTGTTGTTATAGAGAATAGTTAAGTCTATAATTAACTGAAATTTCACCACATATGATCAAATTTCCAACCATTTTTGGCCTCTTTTTGACAGAAAGTAACATTGTGTAATTCACAACATGTTGCAAAAAAAGCTCTTATCATGCCCTGCATTTTGTTCTCCAGGTTTAACATAGGAAATCCTCCTCATTTCCTTTAATTTTGATGCATGTTTACAACCACAGTTCCTACCTCCCACTCAGGATTTGTGGCTGCCCAGAGTGGTGACAGCATGGGTGACACCTCTTTGTTCTGAGAGAGCGGGAAAGTTTAATGAGGACATGAATATGCATGGATGCCAAAAGCTATTGGATGCTGTAATGCTGTCACTCCCGACCCCTCTGTACCTGATTGGACAGTCCTGTGGTAGCCACGCCCCAGACCAAGGTTATAACAATGCTTCCCCAGCCGGACTCCTCGCTTTTGGAGGCAGCAGCCAAATAAAGCTGTCTGTTCTCTGGAAGCCAGTGTCCCTTTATCCTTTCCTCAGAGAAACCCTACTCATGTTAGAAGTCTCCCCCTTCCCTCCTTCCTGCAAGCACACACACACGGACGGGACTGCCGGCTATTCCTGGAGAGGAAGAAGCTGGCTGGACACGCACACACACTCTAGCCGGGACTACACCAGCCGCAGGAGGGAGAGGGACAGGAGGACTTCTCTAACAAAGATTCACAGTTTTGGCCATATGTGAAGATGTTAGACAGATCTGAGTAAGACACATCATGTTCTAGGAAATAATTCAGGCGGTTTCAAGTTTACTTTAATCCCTCTCTAAAGATCCATGATAAATCTGACTGCTACTCAAGTTTAAGTACAAAGCAGAGTAGACAAGGGTAAGGAAAGTAAAGAGGGCTAGAGAAGATACAGTAACACACTGATGTTATTCCAAACACTCCGAGCCAAATTCCTTGTGTAAGTACTCCACTACCGAGTTACACTAGAGAAAACTTTACTCAGCATTCTCTGATTACAGGCAAATTCAATTCTAAAGCGGAGGATAAAATTGCTTACCCGAGTATAGTAAAGAGACATGGAATGGCAAGGACTAAATAAATGAAGATTGAAACTCATTGACTTGTACTCTCCTGAAAGTCAATCTGCCCTGTGAAACTTTTATTCAAACATAGCAGGAGTTTAATGTAGATATATAGAGTTCTCAAAATCATCTGTAGAAGAAGAAGATATATCCACTGTATACTCCCTGAAGGTGCAAATAACATTATTGAGATGAAATTGCAGCAGAGGAGGAAAATGGTTTTTTTTTCAGTCACAGTGCTGTAGGATCTGCAGAACAGCTATTACAGACTTTACAGTTCAAAAACAATTCAAAGGCACAAAGGAAAATCAGTGGACCAGGTTCCTCCATGGGGAAATAAATGCACTAGGTTTTGAGGACATAAGTTAAATGTCTCCCCAGAAACTCCTTCCTTCCTTCCTTCCTTCCTTCCTTCCTTCCTTCCTTCCTTCCTTCCTTCCTTCCTTCCTTCCTTCCTTCCTTCCTTCCTTCCTTCCTTCCTTCTTCCTGTTTCTCTCCCTCTCTCTCTGTCTCTCTTCAGCCCTTCCATCAATTCTTCTGTCCTTCTATCCTTTTTTAGTTTTTCCAGTTTGTTGCACAACCATGGAAAATCATCAAGGCAGGAGGTTTAATGTTCCAGCTTTTGTGAGTGGAAGCAGTTGTGCTTTGTAAAATACAATGAGAAGCAATGAAACTGGAAAAGCATAAGGCTTGGTATGAAAAAGTTAAAGACAACTCTTCTTGTTAAGAATAATTGGATTTTTTTATATTTTTTTTCCCATGTATTGACACATTATATTTCAGAATCTAAAACTGCTTTTAGCTTTTCCCATTTTAACAACCTTCCATTTCTATGATCCCCAACATTTGCCTTACTGTCTCAAAGGTATGCAATAGGCAATGGATAAATTGTTGTAAATAATACTAGCTATAGCTGCATGGACCAAGGGAAAAAAGCCTCCTTTTCTTGGATATCCCTTAATTGCTTTAATTATGTTGCTTGCTAAGTATAATAACATGTTAATTTTCTGGTTTTTATTTAAATAAAACCGCATTATTAGATTTGTTTGTCCTCAAAATCAAATTCATTGTAAAACTACAAAGTAAAAAAAGTGGTTTGTTTCTTCTATTTCCTAAAGTGTGTACATAATTTGAACATGCAAAGATTCTTGATCTTTGCCTCAAAGGCATAGGACTAGAATAAAATTTATTCAGCCTGAATCTTAAATATTAATTTCTTTCCTCATTTCAATGTTACTCATGTATATTAAATTGTTCCAATCAGTGATTTCAGGATCTGTCAAACACTTCATGGCTGCTATTCCACAAGAAACATTTTTATTTTTTCCACATCTATATAGGGAGTAATAAGAAGCAGAGAGCTCTGTAGGCCTTTTTCTCTTTTCCAGTCAGTGGGAACAGCACCAAGCTGCCTTCTTTCAGCACTCATTTACATGTGAACTAGGCATTTGAACTATTGTCCTTTCAGTGGTAGATACTTAAGTTGACATGGAACCCTAAACTCCATTATTTTGTTGTATGTGCAAACTCCTAGGCAATAATTCACAGTGTACATTTTCACATTTATCTTCTAGCTAATTTTAAAATAATCAAATCAAGTCCATTTATTGGATATGTGGTTTATTTAATTTTTCTTATATATGATATTACTGGGTAGTATCCAAAGTACCAGATCACTCAACATTTTCACCACTTCAGATCCTCAGCAAGAGTTTGACCAAGAATACATCTGCAAGTAATATGAATTGTCCATTCCAAATGTGCAGTCACTAACCATGGATGTGGAATTGGCAGTGACAGCTTATCAGTTGGACCTGATGTTCATAAACCTATATGATTCTATGACTCTATGATATCTTCAAATTCTCCTAATACTACAGTGTAATAAAGAATGTCATACTCCAAAGAGAGCTTCAGGTTTGGTCTTTGAGACCAACACACTGCTCCCAGTGAAATATTACAGCAACTAAGGATTTCCTGGCAGGCATTTCTGTTGGACTGGGAAAGATGTTGTAGTGCCCAAACCAGGCTGGTCACTGCAGCAGAGCAACCAGCTGCCATGATGACTCCTTCTTGGAGCTGTGACCAGCTGCTATCATTAAAGTCTGCCAAGATGTAACTCTTAGTGGAGCAAGACCATCCTGACTGGGAGCTCTGACAGAGATACTTAAAAGTCACAGAAATCTTTTGCCCAGAAGAGAGGCTATTTAATTAGCAATTAAAAATATGTTGGAGAAAGACTCTTTTATTAATCAAATTCTGTATGCTTGACAGACTAGAATTGACATTTAATTTATTCCTCCTTTGAAAAACTAGCTTGAGTTCAAAGATGATCTAGTTGGAGTAAATTGTCTCAGTATTAAAAATCAGTTTTCCAGTATAGAGATGAATTTTCAGGATTCTGAAATGGAATAAAGAAAATTGCCGCTATCATTAAGTGTGTGTAGCTTCAAATGTTCAGCATTAATTGAAATTTACTAGGGGCCAAGAACTGGTTGAATCATATTTCCTGGAGGAAACTCTTTTGTGCCACATTATCAGAAAGGTGATTGATTTCAGCAAGTTGGTAAACCTGCAATGAAGAAAAAAAACTTAAACATTTGCAAATATCTTTAAAACACTATCCTTACTGAAAGTCATAGGTCTAGGCAAAGTTGTCTGAAGGAAACCCCTAATTTAAGGAGAATAATTTCATTCATCCTCAAGCACCATGGACATCTATTTTGTTGATCTCCTATTCATTATGAACTGAACTATAGGTCTAGAAATAAATCCTGGAATGATTGAATGATAAATTTCCAGTGCCAAAGGGCTGGAGGTGTCTAGTACTACAATTCATATTTTTAAAATTTGTTTTTGTTTGATAGAGGAGATGGGAGCTGTAGGTGTGGGCATCATTATCCATTAGAGAAAAGAGGTAGAATCAATTCTAAAGAGTAATTAGTGAGGAGCTGAGAATGTTGTATTGATGTTGATGATGTGTGTTTATAGATGTATATTTATGATTTCATGATATTAAAAATATAGTTTACCGAAGAAGTTACCTATAGTGTGAACAAGAAAATCTTGCATACATATTCTGCCTAGGTTTAGATAAAAAAACAGCCATAAGAGGCCCTGTCAGAGTCCCAGAAGGAATAGGAAAGAAGAGGGAAATTAAAATAAAGGAAATGAAAATGGAAGTGGAAGTGGAAATTAGGTGGATATGAAGTAGAAATTATCTTTGTGCTGCAGTACAGATTCATAATGTTTCTGACTCTTGGACAATAGGTAAGAAAGACAGAAAATGCATAGTAGAATAGCTATTAAAAAAAAAAAAACAAAAAAGAAACAAAACCTCAGTTGATTACAGGACCTGGACAAAAAGCAAAACACAATGAATAAGCTAATTATCAACTGGAAGATAAGCATGGAACAGCTCCTGGGAATTAAAATTAGTCTCAGATTTCCTACTTAATTTGCCAATCAGGGAGTCTGCTTCCACTATATTTTAGAAAGACATCAGCATCCAACACAGGTATTTTCATTCCCCACAATGAGATCTCAACCAAACAATAAAAATATTTTCTGTCCCTACTACTGAATTGGGAACTTGGTCAATACATTTGGGTTATAACCCATCAACCCATTGTCTGAATCATTTTAATCTAATAACCAGAACTGAAAAGAGAATATGTAAAATAAAAGTAATTTCTTTTAGATTTTTTATTTACTTTATTCACAGGAACCTACAGCATGTTTGTAGTTTTGCTAGTTTTTTACAAATTATTTTATAATCTTTTCTGTAATTGTCTAAAAAGAGAAAAGAACCCTCTCAAAATCTCTGTTGTTTTCGATAGTGGGTTAAAATCACTTCTTCTGGATAAGTGTAACTCTTCTAATGAGGTTTCCAAGCAAGCTCCCTAAGTTTTCAAAACTATCAAACAAATGAATGGATTTACGTCAGCCCACGAAAGTACTTACACTAATGCCTGAAGAAATCAAACCTAAACAAAAGTGCAAATAAAGTGATACTTGTAATGTATGGCTTGGGGAAAGAAGAGTACAGCATGGGATTTTCTGCAGAGGAATAACAGTTATTTTTGTGAAATATCTTTCAAAATCTGGGCAAAGCTGGAGCTTGGTCAGGTTGCATAAATCAGGTCCACAAAACCCTGAGTGGTGTGACAATAATCAGGTTTCAAGATACAGGGGAAACTGCATCTTAGTTCTAACATTTCCTGATTACCATAAAGAAAACTTTGTCTTCTTTTCTTTCAGTCATGTTCTACCTCCTTCCATATCCCCATCCTTTCTCTCCACTCAGTATTTGCTGTGATAAATCGACCTCCTGAAAGCTTCTCAGAGGGAAAATTTGTGAAGCTGGGAGAGATTTAGTTCTATCCAGCATACTTCCTCCAAAACTTAGTCTTATCAAGTGGTTTTTGCATCTCACCAGCAGAAAGACCCTGTAGCCTGTAAAGGGATTTGTTCTTTTGCAAGCAGCAGAAGACCTTCATAAATGGATTCAGGCTGTCTTCTTTCCCAGTTGAGCAGTAGTGAGTGTTTTTAACAGAGTAAAAAAACAAATTAGAAGTTAGAAATACTGCAATCTTAAAATTTAAGCTTTTTAATCAAATCAAAAACTCTAGGATGAAAGAGACAGAGGTAGAGAGAGGGGAAGAGTTAATGAGGATAAACAGAAGAGCAGTTAATTCATAAAGCCAGTCAAGACTGCAGCACCTAGATGACATGATATGAGGCATCATTCACTGGAGCTATTGATAACTGAAACTCTCCCAGAAATAAGCCAGAGTAATAAGAACAGCCTTACCAAGTGATAACAACTCTCACAGACACAGGATATTTTTCTGACTGATGTGAGACATACTTTTTACCAGGTAATTTCTTCACTGACAGTTTGATCTTGTGCTACAGCAGCCTGCATGCTCTAAAAGGTTTCAGCATTGCAGACTTATGTAAAGGTTGCCAGCTCAGTCACACCATAATTTAGAAGCCCAAGAGGCTGAAGAAAATGTGTCTTCTGCTCTCTAAGATTTAGCTAGGTTTCAACAACTGCTCCCTGGTGATACTGTGCCAGGTGACTTCAGGATGGATGGCACAGGTGTTTTTTGGAAGCAAAAGCATACCTGATCTGAAACAGTAAGAAATTATTAATTTGAATATTTTCATATGACCAATACTGTAACTGTTGAGACTACTGACTGAGCTAAATTTTTCTTCTTTAAATTCCACTTCCTTTTAATCTTTTACAAATATGTGTCAGGAAGACAGTGAAGAGATTCACTGCTGGAGCTTTCTTCTGATCAGCATAGGACCCATTTGAAGTGTGCATCCTTTGCCATGCAGTAGACTTCATAAATCATAGATCACAGAGTCATAGAATGGTTTGGCCTGGAAGGAACCCTAAAAACAATCTAGTTCCAACCCTTCTGCCAAGGGCCTGGACACATTTCACTAGACCAGGTAGCTCAGAGTTCCATCCAATCAGGCCTTAACTGAAGTTTTGCAGCTTTCAGCCTAGGAATAAAGTCATTGACCAGAGTCCAAGGTTTAAATGTTGTATGCACAAGTGTATTCCTCTTCATGTATTTTCTAGGTCAATTAACACATTTTTCCCTTGTTTTTAATTTGGATCCATTCCTTCGTAAGAGTTCTTGCAGGGTAGTAAGTATGTCCTTTGAATCTGCTACCTGAAATACTTGTGCAATACCTTCATGTATGTTTATAGTCTCTCAAATAAGGGCAGCTATAACAGCCAGCTGTATTATATTTCAAAGAAATGAGTTTTCAGCCTGACCAGGCCTATTCTTGAAAAAAAACCCAAATAACTGTAGGAAAGAGGAAAAGATGAAAAGTAGAGAAAAAAGATAATGGAAAAATGAAATAATAAAAAATAAAGTAAAACAGTCAGGAAAAAAGAGAGCATGATAGGATGGGAAAGGAAGAAAAGGAAAAAAAGAGGCAATTTTTTTTATATTTCCAAACAGAAATATTCTGACTTTCAGTAAAAAAAGAAAAAAGCCTTTGTTTTGGAATGTTCTGAAATGTACTTTCCGTGTTTTAGAAAGTAAACAGTCTCCCAACTAAAAATGTTTGACTTCGAGTCAAATCAATTTCTTGGTGGATCAGAAAAAATAGTCTTTTATTTCATTTAGCCAAGGAAAATGTAATTTCAAGAGGAATAAAAAATAATTCTTCAGGCAGAGCAGAGAAGGGGAAACAGTTATTTTCACTTGTTTGTCTGTTAGCCTTTTAGAAACACTCTGCTGTATTCAGTCTTACATATCTATGCCATAAACTGCATGTTTACAAAGCAGTCTGAATTTTTTCTTCCTTTCGATTAACCCCTGTGCCATGGAAGTTTCCAGTAATCTTTTTCCACATTCTTATTTAATCTTCGTCTCACTCCCTACAGATTTGATGTTTTCCCTTTGTCATTACAAGTGCCTTCTGCAGCAAATCTTCTTTTGGTGAGCAAGTATCTTCAAAAGCAGTTCCTTTCACTTTTCTGGCCAGTCTTTTGTAGTAGCCTCCTTCCCTTCCCTTTTGACCTCTCCTAAAATGGAAGGTCTCTTTCTTCCTAAGTCCTGGCAGCTGAGGTGGTCAGACAGTTTTTCTCCAGTGGCATGGATTCTCTCTAAAACCCTTTTAATTTCTTGTGGGACAAGTCTCCAGAGATATCTGTTAATATATGCCTGTCACTGAATGGATGTCTTCCTCCTGCCTGTGGGTGTGCAGGGGGGTTCTGCTCTTGTCACATGGAGAGCCTGTCAGATGTGGGAGCAGCAGTATGATGGGAGGCTTCAAAAGGGGTTTATTAGAGATGTAGGGCTTTATTAATAGAGTTTTACACCAATACAGAGTCATGAGTTAAAACAACCCATCTGAATATACCCAGTATTCTGTGAAACACACTCTGTGGAGATTTTTGCAATGATCTGCTGCCATTACTTCATCAAGAAGTCAAGTACCAGCTTTTCCATATAACACCAGATACTGAATCTTCAGCAAAATCAAAGAAGCGTAATTAATTTAACAATTCTTTGTTATTAACAAAGGGGTGGTGCAGAAGATGTGGAAAACATAATTTAGAAGGAATGATGTAAGTAGTTCTGGGTATCAAGGTGGTGATCAATCCTTGACTTGTGCAGGGGGGACACAGATTTGTCACAGCTGTCAGGATGAACTGCATTGTGGCAATAACTACACAAACATGAAACAATGCAGGATGGGCTGACATACTCCATCTAAAAAAGGAATGCAAGAGGTTACCTTATGAAAATAAAGCATATACACACACCTTCCAACATTATCTTTTCAATAGAAGGAATAGCCCCAGTAAAATATTGAAGTAAAGCACTGATGAGGTTAAAATTCTTATGTTTCCTACAGTGAACAGCACTGCTGATCTTAGTTACTGATTAAGAAAACTTCATAGTAAATATTTTTCTGATCAAAAGTTTGGCAAATTGTGTCTGACAACACTGGGTTTTCCCCCTCTATTTTTATTTCTAAGCTCTCCTCATTTGTTCAGTTATGCAAGGCTCTCTGCAGAATGCTGGGCTTCTAAAAGTGCACCCCATGCACAATTTTAATTTCTGATACTGGATTTGCATTGCAATTTTGCTTTAGAGAAGCTGAAAAAAACCAAGTTCAGTGGTAATAAAGAATCACATTACATAATGCAAATTGGCAAACTTTTGATATTAACAACCCCTAACGGGATTCTTTGCTTCTTATTCATTTTAATTTGAGAATACATGTTTTAAAGGGGAACACTTCTATTTTACCAATTCCAGTATTTCACTACACTGTGTACATTTAGATCTCCAGTAAGATGAAAGCATGATGGATGAAAAAAGGGAAGGGAATGGAGGAGCTGGAAATGGGAAAAATCAAGGCTTAGATCCAGTCTGAGTTATTTGTGAATTATTTTCACAGGCATTTCAACATAAAACTCTTACTCACTTAAAGAAAAGTATCAGCACTTCTTTAGCTGGTGCAGTACTTTAAGTTCATATCTCTTTGATTACTTCACAGCACTATGATACATGTGTAATAAAAGTAAAATCTTTAATATCCTTATCCACCTCCAAGAGCAATATAATTTCCCACTGCCTTCACAGTGCTCAGAACTAAAACAGAATCTTTTTCCTGCTCGTTAAAGCAGCATTAATAAAGAGTGGGTACTGTTTATCAGTGTCTCCTGCTGGTTCCTATGCACAAGTGATATTATTTCTCTGCAAGGTGTCTGCCATGCTTGCAGGAATGCTACTTGTGAGCAAAATGGTTGACAAGGGATGTGGGCTCAGAAGCAGCATTTGCTACCTTGGAGCACATTTTGCTGAATATACATGCTGAGAAATGCTTCCTACATTTCCAGCTTCCATAATTCCGGGCTGAGCAGGAGGTTTATCTCTCCTTAAAATGAGAAATGTGTCACTGACTGAGACATTTCCTGTTATTCCTTTAAGCATTGAATTAAGGTCACGATCTTAGAAAAGGTATTAATAGAGTAACTACATAATAGAGATGAGAGCTTAAATAATGCAGTGGCTTTATAGCTAGAGATCAGTTTTGCTCTTCATCACTAGCAGGCACAGATTCAACGGGGGAAAAAAGTTTGAAATTTAAAGGGAATCTTCAGATCGTGTAACTTCAATTGTAACATTAAAAGGAAATGG
Source organism: Alaudala cheleensis (assembly GCA_013398995.1). NCBI lineage: Eukaryota > Metazoa > Chordata > Aves > Passeriformes > Alaudidae > Alaudala > Alaudala cheleensis. The sequence goes on from VWYE01007615.1 coordinate 324,732, forward strand.
AGCAGGCAACACCACAGAGAATAAGAGCTTAGCTCTTCCTCCTTTGTCTCTGTGCTCTGCTTGCTCCTGGTGTAAAATAATCCTCAGTACAGTTGGATGGAAAGGGATTAGGACCACTATTTAGCTCATGGTAAAAAGTGTTGCCACTTACATAAAAAGCACTTTTTTAGAAACACTAAAAAAAACCCTGAAATAATTGTGCTGCTATTCAGATATCTGAGGAAATGGTATTAAAAAATGAAACATGTACAGGAATTAAAAACAAAAAGTGTTAATTAATCAGGCAAGAGACATTTCTTAGTCTCAGACCATCAAACGGACTTCATTTTGTGCCAGTATTTCAAATTACCTGAGAGATTTATCTCCTGAAGACAGACCTAATCATAACAAATGGCAGAAGCTCTTGAGGTTTCAAAAGCTAATATGCAAAGATGACTGGTATTCAAATGTTAGTTGCTACCAAGGGTACTGCAGAAGGCTTTCAAAATACAAATTAATCCATTTACTACATTTTAGATAATCAAAGTAGCATGCTTTGCTTTTATAAAATTTCCCACAGTTGCTTAAACCCCGCCTTAAAATCAATGAACGGATTTAAAATTAGTTGCTCAGGGTGTTACCAGTGTTTCTGAGAACTAAACATTACTCTTGACTATTTTCCTTAATGCAGTATGCAACTTAGTTATCACCATCTAAATAGTTTTGAACTTGGACAGAACTCTGAAATAGTTCCAATAAATAGGATTAGATATGCAGTAGTATCTGTTCTGGACAGATTTCTCAGTGAGATATGTCCAGCCACCAGAGTGTGTCACCACCACACTCTGAAGTTTGTTCTACTTTTCAAGGAGAAGCAGACTCAAACTAAGTGTAAATGTAAAGGTTTAGTAAAAAAATTTTTAAAAAATTAAAAAAAAAAGAGCTACTTGTAGTTAATACAAAAGATTTGTTTTAAATGTGCTATGCTTGGACCACAAAACTAAGGAGACAAACTTGTTAAATGTACTAACATCACAAAAGCCTATAAAAGCAAGAAAGACAAAAAGGCAAGCCAGTACTCAGCAGCTATATGCACACCAACTAAGCTGATTTATTTAGAATTCCTATTGCCATAATTTTGCAAAGCCAGAAGTTGTAGATTTAAGCCCCAGTTTCTGAACAATGACTCCTTGTCCAAAGCAGGTGATGTAGCAGTGCATCCTGACTTAGTGAGAGAGCACAGGAGATGCATGATCCTCCACCCAGGGAGGAATACTAAGCTATCCAGATGTGATGGGTTAGGGTTAGACAGAAGATGAGCATAGGCAACCTTGCAGTGGGACCACACTACTGTTTATAGGTAGTGTGATCTGGAACAATTAGATTATGCCTTTTTCAAACAACTGGAAGGAGCCTCATATTGACAGATATCTTCTTGAGTGACTGAACCAGTCCAGTATTTTGGGAAGGGAAACAGAGCATGGAACAAACAATATAGGAGGTGAAGGAATCCAAGGTCCTGAGAGAAAGGAAGAGGGCAAAAAATTAGGTCTTATCATCAACTGCAATTTAATTTGCTTAGGAAATATTTAAACAAACTGTACAGCCAAAAATTCATAATGTGTCACAGAATGCAGCCACTAGTCCAATTGATGCACTTTTTAGTCATCCTTGTTCACCTCATGGTGAACAGAATAGTTCCAAAGGACTGGGAGAAAACAAATAACACTCCTGTCTCTGAGAATTAAAAAGGAAGAGAAGAGGGAAGTTAACAGTTGGGCTCAAGAGGTTGTGACCAGTGGCACAAAATCTTCAGCTGGAGGAGTATCAGCAATGGTGTATCCATCCCAGGGGTCAATAAGACCACTAGGACCAATACTGTTTTACCTGCTTCCAGTGACCAGGATGATGGGATGGAACAGACTTTTAACAAGTCTGCAGACCAGTGGGTATCCCAGGCTGCATCAGGAGACTGTCAGCAGATCATGGAAGATGATCCTCCCTCTCTGTTTAAGCTCTGGTGAGACAAATCTAGAGTGCAAAGTCCAGTTCTGATCCCTCCAGTACCAGAGAGACATGGACATGCAGGAGCAAGTCCAGCAAACAGCCACAGAGGAGTCAGGGGACTGAAGGAAATCTTACACAAACTGAGGATAGAGATCTGAGGCTCTTCAGGCCGGTATTTTATCTGTGTAAGTAAACATCTGATGGCAGGGTGTAGCAGTTGGAATGGATGGTCTCTGGAGGCGTTTTCCAGCCTCAGAAAATTGGTGGTTGTGTAGCTCTAAATAAGGATTGACAATTGTCAGATTTATATAAGACATTAAGAAAAAATTGCTCAAAACTTCTAAAAATGTGTAAATAATCCCTTTGTTCTTGTAAATATGGTCTTAGCTGAAGAGGGATTGAACAATTATTTGGATCAAAAGGAACATTTCTACTTATTTAAAAGGGATTGGAACCAAACCTTTCAAGGATTTATAATAAAAATTTCTAAAAATTATAAGGTTACTTTATTTGTTATTATAAAGTTATTCAAATTACCAGTTTCTTGTTACCTGCAAATATTTGAAGTAGCTTGAAAAATTACTGTTCACACACACAGCATACATTGATTCTCTGGAGATTTTAAAGGCAGTTTATATTGAAATTAATGGTCACAAGTAAACTATTTTTACAAGAGGACCTGATCACAGAATCCTGGAATAATTTAGATTGGAAAAGAACTCTAAGATCACCAAGTTCAACCTTTGACCAATCACTGTCTTGTGAACTAGACCATGGAACTAAATGCCATGTCCAGTCATTTCCTGCACGCCTCCAGTAAAAGCAATTCCACCACTTCCCTGGGCAGTCAATTCCAATGCGGAATAACACTCTCCATGAAGAAGTTCTTCCTGATACCTGGCCTGAGCTTCCCTTGGTGCAGCATCAGGTCATTTCCTCTCCTGATGTCAGATGCCTTGGAGAGAAGCTCACCACCACCTGGCTACACCCTCCTTTCAGAGATTTGTAGAGAGTGATAACATCTCCCCTGGGGCTCCTTTTCTCAAGACAAAACAACCCCACGTCCCTCAACTGCTTCTCATCAGATGTAACCCCTAGATCCATCATCAGGTCCTTTACCCTCCTCTGGACACGCTCCAGCACCTCAATGTCTTTCTTGCAGTGAGGGGCTCAGAACTGAGCACAGCACTTGAGGTGTGGTCTCAGCAGTGACAGGTACAGGGGGACAGTCACTGCAGTGTCCAGGCCTCACCATTGCTGATGCCATTGGCCATCTTGGCCACCTCAGCACACAGCTGGATCATGTTCAGGTGCTGTTCATCAGTACTCCCAGGTCCTTTTCCACTGGGCAGTTTTCCAGTCACTCCCCCAGGCTGTAGCACTGCACAGGGTTGTTGTGGCTGAAGTTCAGTCCCAGCACTTCACTTTGTTGGACTTCATACCGTTGGCCTCAGCCCATCAATCCAGTCTGTCTACATCCTTCTGCAGACCCTTCCTGCCCTCCAGATAAATGCTCCCACCCAGCTCCACAAACAGACAGATGGTGCACTCAAACACCTCATCCAGATCATCAGTAAAGANAATTCCAATGCGGAATAACACTCTCCATGAAGAAGTTCTTCCTGATACCTGGCCTGAGCTTCCCTTGGTGCAGCATCAGGTCATTTCCTCTCCTGATGTCAGATGCCTTGGAGAGAAGCTCACCACCACCTGGCTACACCCTCCTTTCAGAGATTTGTAGAGAGTGATAACATCTCCCCTGGGGCTCCTTTTCTCAAGACAAAACAACCCCACGTCCCTCAACTGCTTCTCATCAGATGTAACCCCTAGATCCATCATCAGGTCCTTTACCCTCCTCTGGACACGCTCCAGCACCTCAATGTCTTTCTTGCAGTGAGGGGCTCAGAACTGAGCACAGCACTTGAGGTGTGGTCTCAGCAGTGACAGGTACAGGGGGACAGTCACTGCAGTGTCCAGGCCTCACCATTGCTGATGCCATTGGCCATCTTGGCCACTCAGCACACAGCTGGATCATGTTCAGGTGCTGTTCATCAGTACTCCCAGGTCCTTTTCCACTGGGCAGTTTTCCAGTCACTCCCCCAGGCTGTAGCACTGCACAGGGTTGTTGTGGCTGAAGTTCAGTCCCAGCACTTCACTTTGTTGGACTTCATACCGTTGGCCTCAGCCCATCAATCCAGTCTGTCTACATCCTTCTGCAGACCCTTCCTGCCCTCCAGATAAATGCTCCCACCCAGCTCCACAAACAGACAGATGGTGCACTCAAACACCTCATCCAGATCATCAGTAAAGATGTGTCCAAGGGCTGGACAAAAAACTGAGCCCTGGGCAATCCCCATAATGACTGGGCACCAAATGGATGCAATTCCATTCCCCACCACTCTCACTGGGCCTGGCCACCCAGCCAGTTCTTTACCTGTCCAAGCCATGAACTGCAGCTTCTCCAGGAAGTTGCCATGGGAGATAGTATCAAAGGCTCTGTTGGAAAGCATAAAATCATGAAGGATGGGGCTGCTCTGACTTTTGTTTTGGACAGTCAAAAGCAATCCTTTTCGCCTGCAACATGAAAGTGTTTTGCCTTAATTTAGTACCATGATTTTCAATTCCAGACTCACAGTTTGGTCCTGGGTCTGTGCTGTGAAAAGAAAGGAGAGGAGCACACTCCCCCTCTTTTCAGAAAATCACTGTTATTCCAAAGAAGAACCCACTCAGGCCATTTCTTACAACTCTCTCTGAAAGAGAGTGAGAAGTATTATCTTCCTAGAGTCTTCTTGAAATGTGGCTGAGAATGGGTAAAATATCCCTCCCAGTTGTGGTGGGGCCAGATCCTCTGGGCAGCTCCTGACAGAGCACTGCTGAAACCTCCTGGACCCAAAAAGAGTCAAAACAAATCAGTGGTAGGCATGAAAATTTCATGCTCTACCTGTGCTAATGTCTTCACAGCTCCTGCCCATGTCTCCATTTTCCCCGTCAAAATCAAAGAAAAACCTAACCAGCCTGTGGAAAGAGGAATTCTAACACTTCTGTCATTGGAACAGCTATCTCAGGTCACAACTGCAAATAAAATACCATGGCCAATGTGCTGGTCTGTGCTCCTCATGGCCACAATCAAGCAACCATTTCAGTACACAGCAACTCTTTCCTGGTCAGAGGAACAACTTCATAGCAAGTGAGAAATTCCACCTGGTTGTGCAAAATCAAAACCTTGTGTACACTGTAAGACTGTTGGAGTATAAATAGGTCATGCCCTGAGTGCCCACAGAGATTCAAATTAATGGTTTTTGATTTCTATGATCCTATAGAAATGTAATATTGCATTGGAAATATCTAGCATTAACTGATATTTCCAGTTTGTATCTTACGAGCTTCCATTTACATTTATTTTATCTGCACTAGATGCAAGACATTTCTGAGTTCATTACAACCTCCTTGGTTTTAAAATTCTTGGGAGCTAATTTTTCAATATTATGCCAAAATTAATGAAAAAACCCAAAAACATCCATTTCAGGCTCTAATTTATGTCTTTCAGGCAGAAGCATTGTTACTCCTTGTATTGTTTATAGACCATATCCATCATATTTACATCCTGAAATAAACAGGTGCATTGTTCAGTTGCTCTCAGTCATGGGTTCTCCTGTGCATCAATATATAATGCTTTCTTACTTTCCTATATATAGATAAAACACACTCTTTTCCTCAAGATCCATTTTCACATGGTTGTTTAGAGAAAATTAGCAGATCATAGCAATTGGGTAGCAAAGAAGCACATTATATGAAGCCAGTTCACCACAAAGACTTGGAGTTGGTGTTTCCCCTTCTTTTTTTCCTCCAGTCCTCACAGATTTGTGCATCTTCTCCATGTATTCTATGGAGTAGGTTGTGCCTTTTATTACCTGTGTGTGCAGAACTGATCACACAAATCTCCAATCACGGTGTCCTGCCCTATCTTATATTTAAGAAAAAGCAGGTAATAAAGCAGTATGTTTCAGGATCCATCCTAAGAGGGAAGGTAGCAGCAGTGTCACAATTGCACAAGCTCTATTACAGTGAATCTATTAAAGGAAAAGCAGCATTGAGACATTTCATTGCCTAATTCACACGATATAATCAATTACTCTGCAGCACAAGACGGGCCTTTTTACTCCTTTCTGTTACTTACATTGTGTGTAACAGGCTGTGATGGTATGACAAGAAAAACAGACAGGTTGATGACCAACTACACCACAATGCAGGATAATTAGAAGACTTGTATAGGATTGCTTTTACCCTTTTGCTGGGGAAGGATCAGTTGCAATTTCACTGTAACAACTGCCTGCCTACTCAAAATGTTTGAAGAGCAAAATTACAAATCTGGATTGCCAGACAAGCCAAGGAGCTGCTGCAAATTCCAAGCACAAATCCAGCAAGCAGTCTTCAGCTGCTTTTGCAGGACGCACAGACATGTACCTCTCAGAGCTGCACAGCACTGCAGACCCCAGACCAGCACTCAGAAACAGGGAATTCAAGTTTCTGTCCTCAGTTTAAGCTGCACAACATCCTCCTTGCAGCTTGGAGGGCTGGCACAGAAAGCCACAGACTATTGAGGCTTAAAGACATTGGTTTGATTGTGTTTGTTTCTTTTCAGACCAGGATAGCAAGACAGAAGCAGCAAAAATGGTCGTCTTTTAATGCACCAGAAAAACATAGTTAATGGATGGTGACAAATTGGAAAACAAGAAAGAATGATGTTAACATATTATATGAGAAATAATGGCAGATCTCTTCAATGTATTCTAGAAGTATACAGAAGTAATCCTAAGGCAGATTGTGTTCTGCATCTTTCAAAACATGTTAATTTATTATAATTTATTAATGAATCTTCAAGAATCTGGGCTACCATTTTGAAGTACACAATATACTTCTCTACCACTCATCTGTGATCTTCACTCTGTTAATGGCTTTCCCAGGATTTTCATACTTTGGACTGATCTCTCTTGATTCACTTCTGCAGCATTTGAGGACCTGATGAATGCACATCCCACAGTGTCTGCTAGCCCTTGATCTTTGGAAAACAGATGCAGGCAGAGTCACCGTGGGACATGTTGGCTACTTCACCCCAATTGAAAGGCCCTCTTGCCTGGCCTTTTCAGCTGCACCTGAGCCCCTTTTGCATCCACAGCCTCATCACCCTGGCCAGACCCAAAAAATCACTTTGTGGTACCAGCTGGGTATGGCATGAACACAAGGGAAATATCAAGAGCAGCCTTGATCTCTGCCAGATGGTGCATTGGGGCTGTACCTTGGGAGAATGAATCCTCCTCCAAGGCAGGGAGGGATGAATGTTCTATGTAGCTCCCACCAGAGGTGACCACACACAAATATTTTCAGTTGCTGCAGAGCCTCATTAAAAGACAATTTTGAAAACTTTATGGGGGTTACTGGAAGTCTGAACCATTATCTAAACACATTTTTTAAAAATCCTAGTCTTAGAGACCACACAATTGAAATATTAGTGAGGAAATTATTGACTTTTAATTCACTGAAGGTTTCCCATTGTATGCATTAAGTGAGGCCTGGGGCCATTCCAGTGAGGATAAAAGGGAAATACCAAATGATTACCCTTCCCTGACTGAGTCAGACATCCCATGGAACAGCTTGTCTGCTGTTATGTAAGAAAGGATTGCAAGGTCATGCATATGCATCTGGAGGGTGAATGCACATATCAGGGACAACTTTATTCTGGTAGTTCCTCATTTTCTGAACACCAGACTTCACAATCTTAGTGGTCTTGCAGTGTCAGGTTGGGACAGGTTCTGTGTTCAAGACTATTGTTTGGAACTCTGAACACTGTGTAAGTTAAAAACTACTGAGATTTTACTTTCTTTAATTAGAAAACTGGTTCAGTAAACTGTTGAGGGAGTAATAGTTCAGTGCATTTTACTAATTCAGGTGGGTGTTTTTCTTGCTTTTTGAGATGGGGAGATTCATACTTATGAGAGTTTCATGCACCTATCTACATCTGAAAGGCTAAATACAGTTAGAAGTAAATGTATCTGTTTCAAATCCAGAGTTCAGGATTCCTTTTGCAGGTGTTGGCTGGAACCCCATTTTTATTTCTGCTCTGTAGAATGGAATTTTTATTTGTGGGCAACACTATTTTTCTCACTCAGAATGTATATTCCTTCACAACATTGAATAACTTCCTTCATAATATTGATTTAGATTAATTAATTAAACTTTAAATTAAATCTAAAATGCTTCCATTGTGGAAGTACTGATCCTCTTATACTACTTTTTTCACATTTTTTTTTAGGACAACTTTCATCTGAGGTTGAAACTCAACCAGAGTCCTGTTTGTGGCTCAACTACAGGTGATACCTGTAGACATCAAATGTAAATGTAGATAATTATGGCTTCCAATTATTTTTGCAGAATAATATCCAGAGCTAGGTTAATAGGTCTTGTAATTTCTGAGTAAGGCTTGTACTGATAACATAATGTAATCAAATAATCAAATAAATAGGCTTGAAGGTAGAATACTCTTTATTGTCTCCAGAATAGGTATATTGATGCTTAAATAAATAATTCTTTCTCTCATTTGGTTTTTTTTTTTTTTCAGACACAGTAACAGGATATATAAAACTTGATATCCAAGATGCCTAAATGTGCTTTTAACTTATATAGGCGTAATCTAAGCAGAAATTTCAGTCTGCTTCCAGAATACTTTAGAAATATATTTGTCCGAAGTTTACTGAAATATTGATGAGCTTGAGTGCTCACAAAAGTGCTTCAGTGGGAGGTCTTACTGCTGTACACTGACTCATTCATGGACAATTTATGTGAGTTAATGTTGAAGTGAACTAATGTTGTGAAAACAGTGCAAAAAGGATCTAGGAATCCTGGTGGCTGCTAAGGAGCATGCACTGTGTACTACAGTGTTTTTTGGCTTGCAATGCTCTTCTTTGGTGGTTGTACATAAAGGCAGTCAAAAGCAAGCAATGTTTTGTATTTTTGGACAATCCAGCAGTCTGCTGGACTGCTGGCCAAGAAGGCCAAGGGCATCCTGGCCTGTATCAGCAACAGTGTGAGCAGGACAGTGACCGTCCCTCTGTACTGGGCACTGGTGAGTTCTGTGTCCAGTTCTGGGTCCCTCACTACTGGAAAAACACACTGAGGTGCTGGAGTGTGTCCAGAGAAGGGCAGTGGAGTTGGGGAGGGGTCTGGAATACAGGTCTGGCGAGAAGCAACTGAGGGAGCTGGGGCTGTTTAGCCTGGAGAAAAGGAGTCTAAGGGAGACTTTATCACACTCTACAACTCCCTGAAAGGAGGGTGTAGCCAGGTCGAGGTCAGCTACTCTCTCAGGCAACAAATGATAGGAAAAGCTGAACCGCTCAGTGTACAAGATAACTGATGGAGGGAACATAAAGAAATAGGCATAATAATGTGTTCAGTCTTATGAGAAACTGAGCTGCAATTTCACCAGGTGAAAAAGAAATAAAGCTTTGGTTCATGATCAGGCAATGTTTTATTTCTGTTTACTTCTGGGGATTTAAGATGAGGTCTTCTCTTGCCGAAAACTTGGGACAAAATCAGAGTGACCTGTTTAATACTTGTATTGTGGCCTCAAGCCACAAGTAATTGTTTGCATATATAAATCTGAAAACACAAAAAGAGGATGCTGGTGATGAAATATGTGAAATTACTTGGCACACTGCAATAAGTCCTTGTAACTTTTCTCATTGGCAGGAATGTAAAATTCCTCACTCAAGACTTTGGCATTATGCTACTCTTTCCCTCTGACTCTTTCTTTTTTTCTCTTGCTATGAAATTGCTCCTCCATCTTCTTTTCTCCTTTTCAATTTTTGCCTCTTCTCTTCCAGTAGTCACATGATACTTACTCTTCTTGTTTGGATTTCTAACAGTGTCAATAACCAACCCTAAACTAGAAATACGTAGAAAACAATTTGTCTTGGTCGTGTCCCTGGTCTGCAGAGCCTTTATTATTTGCCTGATTTGTTATTATAGTTAATAGTATTACTATTTATGCCTGCTAATACAGCACAAAAGCAAAATGAATTTATAGCAATGGGAAGCTTTTAGAGGCAATATTTAAGCAATAATGTCCCCTGAGTCAAACATTTCCTGGCAGCTAATGACTGGCTGGAAGAGTAAAAGGTCTAAGATAAACCCCGGGGCTATTAACTCAACCCACTATTAGCTGCCAGGAAATGCCTGACTTAGAGAGCACTAATGCTATTATACATCATAAAAACATAAAGAAAATCTAATTGCTTTTCTGCATGTTCAAGAGCTAAAAACTGAGTATCAAATTGCCATGGATTGTTCCCTGCACTTGTGTTTTCCTAGGTGTTAATCATCAGAGAAGTTATCAAAATAGAAACTAAAAATAATTAATTTGGAGTAAGTAATGTTATTTGGGGCTGATAATTCACTTTAATGTGTAAGCCCAGGGAAGTTTTTATTGCATCACACTAAATCATTATATAAATTTAAGTCATCAGAAATGTGAATGAATATCCATGAGATCTCAAAAGGTACGTGTCACACTGACTGTAGACTAATTTTTATAGCTTTATACATGTTTGTGCTGATGTACACAGGAACACCAAACATTTGGAAAAGAATAAACATAGTTTACATCCTCCAACCAATACAATCTGGAAGTAAACATTTTTGTATCTTCTATTGCTGAATAGATAAGAAAATTTTCTCCAAGCCAGGTCAGTTGCTATTCCAGAATAAAAATAAAGTTTCTCACAATTGCATGACCTAGTGATTCATATGATTTATTGGATGTAGTTTCTCATATTCCAAATGCCTCTGACTTTTCCCCTGAAACGTGCCCGACAGTTTTGTTGCATCGTACATTAACCTTAAGACAGCATGCTTCCTTTCCCCAATGCTCCTGCCTCATCCATTTACATCTCCTTGTTCTCTTTGTAAACAAATCTCACCTCTTTTGACAGCTGTCCTGGTGTTCTTTGAGACAAAGCTTTGATTTATTTATAAAGGGGATTTGTTGCAACAAATTATTTCCCGGAACATTGTGTTTGGATGGGAACCACAGCTGGACAAGCAGAGGGAAGGAGCTACCACCTGCAAAATGGAAGGCAGTTTGAATAAAGAAGTAGCCCATTTGGAAAGTGTTACTCTTTTCCCAGCTGGGCATTGCAATATTTATTCTGTTTCATCTAGATTACAGGTTGCACAGTGCAGCTATTGCCATTGTTTTCCTATTAAAACAAGCACTTCCCCCCACCACAGGTCAGCTTCACTATGAAATTTCATGTGTCCTTCTTTTCTGAATATTATCCAAAGGCTTTATTTTTGTACATATATATTTTTATTCCAGTGAGCTCAAAACCTGTTCTTGAGTAAATGTTTTTGGGATTTGTATATCTCCTGCTGATTTAAAGTCCTAGAGAAAATAGAAAGTTAATAAATCTGAGCAAATCCAGGAGAAGTTACATAACTCAGCATATACTTAGATAGGGAAACATAACTCAATTGAAATAAAGAAGGGACATTAAAATGTGCAAGTTCACACCTATAAAATACAAAGAAACAAAGAAAAGTTTAGCTACAGCTTTTTCCTACTTGGCTCTCTATCCTTACAACCATATTTAGTAGTAGTATGCAAAGAAATGTCAATTGACCAAAACCTGTTTGAATCAAAAAATCCTGGAATCCCTTGATACCTGTTAAGCTACAAAATCCACCATACAAAAACCCCATGGCCAGTTCTATGCTTGAACATCTGGGAATGCATAGCTTGGGTTCATTAGCAATTAACAACAATGCCGATGCTGCTACTCAGTGAACTTTTAGTACAGACATGTAATCTATACTTCATTTAAGGATGTTCCAACTGTCACAGAAAGTTACACTTAACACCTACTTTCCAACATGCCATATTTGCTCTGAAACCCTGTCAGAATTTTGGTTCTTTGGCACCACGGGGTACAGGGTAGAAACTTCTGTCACCTCTTTAGTCTCCAAATGGATTTGTAAATGTGTTCCAAAAACTACCATTAACAGAGACAGAGCAAATGACCTTTAAGTGCATCTGTCATGTCAGACAGCCCAAGCTGTTGCCAGTCACAGGAGTTCAACACCAACAGCAAAACTTGGCCCAAAGTCCATCACTTCTCTGCCCCTGCTTCTCTTTGCCACAACAATCTACTAAATCAAACACTCTAAGAGCGCTGTTTATAATTTCTCATCATGGTTGTTTCTTGAGCTGGTAAAGCCATAAAGAAACAGTTGTCTAGTGTTATTTTTGTTTTATATTTGAGTTTCATTTATTACCTATGTTGCTAGCTCTTTTCAGATAAGTGAGGAAAACCACTGAACCCAGATCAAAAAGTATATTTTTGCACACAGACTTAAAAGTCAAGTCTTACAAAATCTTTCAACACGATGTTCTTTACTTATTTTGGATTAGTATAAAGGGCTGGAACTGAGTCTTACTGATTTGAGTTACCTTCTTCTGATCACTGCTGCTTAAATCACAGTGACATTTTTTCTAGTTCCAACTCCAAGGACACAAACCTGCTTCTTGCTTGGAATGACAGGTTTTGCATGAGAAATCACAAGCACAAGGTGTCAGTGCAAGGCATGCCTAGTGCAGTGGGTTGATGAACTAGCTTTTTGCCCTGAGGGACAATGAACTTGTAGATAGTTTTGATCACAAATGGAAGACTAGATCTGAACTGGTCCTCTTTTTTCATCTGTCCAGTGCAACATCCACATGATATTTCTATAGGGTCAGTTCCAAATTATTAGAATGATTTCGTTATTATTCTCCTAGTACCAGATTTCAGTCAGCACCTCACAAGCAGCCGTTGAGCCCACTAAGAGGTGGCAGGAGGTCTCAAGCTGGTGAGATGTTGATGGTCCAAGGGCAGCAGCGAGTCGACAGCATCTCCCTTTTCATCTTTCTGGTGAAGTCACACACCACACCAATACACAGAACTGTCTTACTTACACCTGCTGGAAAAACTTTACTCCTGATGAAGCTTAGCTAAGATGGAACTGAGCCTGAATGATACTTTTCCTTTGGAAAAAAGTCAGATAAGCACTACACAATTAAAAGGAGCTAGGATGATTGGAGATCCTGGAAACAGAAATGCCTCTCTGACACCAATGTACTAGCACTTATTTGAAGCACTGCTAATCAACTGCCTGAAAAATATTTTCACAGATCATTTCCCTATCTGGATAGCTGTTGCACAAGCACAAAACAAAAGAGAAATCGTTGTTCCATCTCTAACTTAATATTTGACAGTGTAAGAATGGAAATGCCTTGTGGACAAGAATGCACGGTCCACAGTCTCATCCCTGGGAGTAGCCAGATGTGAGGCAAGCCTAAGAAATGTTTTATGTACACACAATTATCTTTGTCCTGAAAGACTTTTTCAGATTCTAATAATACAGACAGAGACTGGGAGATGATAACAGACAACAAACCAAGCAGTGATTTCAGATATCAAATGATTATTCATCTGCTGTAGACCTGAAAATCAAGGACATTCTTTTGGAGGTTGTGTAATTCTGGAGACCATCTCACTTCTTCTGGGAGGGAAAGGAGAGCTAACTTCACAGAACAAAAGTGGCCAATCAAGGTAAATCTTATTGCTCCCACTATCTCTGGTGTAGGACTCCCAGAGAAGCTGGCTACATGTGGAATAAACATGCCTCCACTTCATCTTTTGCTCCCCTGGCATTCACTCTCTACAGATCCTAGAGGCCAAAAGAATGCTCACAACTATAATTTGTCATACTGCAGAAGTCAAGTCATGCTCCTTGAACTTGTTGTAAAACATGACAAGATGTGCAGAGGTTCTTTGTTTCTGATAGTTTTGCACATATATAATAGATCTTACTTTCTGGTAAGCATATAAGTTGTAATTCAGGTTTGTTGTGTATGAGGAAGCAAAATGCTTAATTGAAACTCTGCAGAAGAGTAGAGTTTAGAAGTTAAAAGCTAGGATAAAAACACCTTTTAGAGAACCATAGCATCAAGTTATCTTTCTATTCCTTAACCAGCATAGATAGCCAGTTTTCAGACTACCCTGGAGAAATTTTCTTGGTTTTGTTGAAAGAATAAAGGTTGAACTAAACAAGTTTCATCTATTTTCCAAAGTGAAAGGAAATACAATGCCTGGGTTTTAACATCAATCAATAAACATAACTACAATTTAATACAAATGTTGGTTTTCATTACTTTATGCTATAACAACTTAATTTGATGTGAAAGCTGAAAAAATCAAGAATAAAAGCTGCTGTAAGGCACCAGATATTTAACATGAGTTCTTTTCAGGCTCACTGCTGCAAAAATGCATGAAAAAGAAAGTTCCCATGTGTAGTATGTCGGGAAGCAGGAGATAAGTGAATGTATAAAATTATTGCAATTTCATGGTATTGAAATTTACATTGGAATAGAGCTACCTACAGTCTAATAAAGACCCTGGGGTGTGTGTTACCATAATATTTCTATTATTTAAAGGAAAAGGCAGTAGAAAATTTAGGCTCTTAATAATAGTAAACACTACATAAAAATACAACTTCCAATTCAGCACCATAAAATAAGATGTTGCCCTTCTCTACTATAATTTCCCCCACCATTATTTCAAGCAGGTTTTCCACTGCAAATTACATTTCCCATTTACTGTTACTATCCCCTCATTTAAGTATGCATTTATATCAGTGACAAAAGTACACTAATGTATATTTCCTCATCTCCTTTTAAGAAGGGAAATTACGGTCCAGTGTTCTACATGAAAGTTAATTCTCCATGTCTTATCATTTTCTAATAAAGTTTTCCCGAGTGCAAGCCCAAGACAAATTCAAAGTTCTGGTTGATTTGGATTCTTAACCCTTAGCAGTAGAAGATTAATGTCCTAGGGCATGAGTGGAAATCTGCTGGAGAACTGCTTCATCTAGTGGACCTACAAGTATAAAATATTTCTGAAGGTGAGAGCTTTACAAGTTAAGGCAGTTGTAGCTAATATGCTGATAGTGAGCAGTAATTCTGTCAATGTCTTTGCAGGACACCCTTGACAGATTTCATACAAACAAAGTTGTGTTAATTGAAACGGCTTTCCTTTATTCTCCTCTTATCAGTGTAGCAGTCTGGACTTTGTTACTGATGTCTCTTAAAACAGGTCATTCTGTCTTCTGGTCAAGAGTGGCTTGTACCAGGATAATTGCCCATGCAGAGTAAACTAATTTAACCTCGACAGTCTTGGAGCTTTGCATCCAGCCGGTGCCCCTGGACAAGACCCAGGCCTGTGTCTCAGAGGTGTTCTGTGGACACCGAATTGTCAATCAGTTTTTGAAACAGATTTTGTGTTTCAGCTTGTGCTTTATATTGCCCACAAGTGCAGGAGTACATTTAATGTGGTAAACTGGCACTTAAAAACCTATGAGAACAGTAAGTAATGGGGAAATTGAGGCATGGAACCAAGCATGAACACTAGGACAGACCTAGAACAAATTTCAGAAAGTGCAAATGGTTATGCTGAAAATTAACTTCATTGCAGGCAGACAGACAATGGTTAGTCCCCTCTTGAAACTTTTTGGTTAGCTGGCTGAGAAACTGGCTATGGTTATCTGACACAGGATAACAAAATATATTTCTTTAGACATTGTAAAATATCGGTGTATGAATATTACACACTGCAAATTAAAATATAATTACACAGTAAAATTATTAACTTTAACAAAGACAAAAATGTTTCACAACACAAGTGCGTTGTCTCCCTTGTTGCTTGACTGACCTTCAGGTGATAACCAGACACTTTTTGGAGATTCCCAATTGTTGCCAATGAACTCCTCTTGAGCTCCTTTGAGATACTTCCAAGGATCTGAAAAACATGAAATTTCTAATGTTCCCCTGAAATCTGCTTGAAGTGGTATATCACTGACACTGGAAAGCTCGCAGGGCTCTGGAGCTGATCAGCAGAGCAAACTGCCCCTGTGTGGGAGTGAGTGGTCTGGGAGAGGATGCCCCTCCTCCAGTGGCATGGCAGGGCTAGCCAGCCACAACCAGAGAGCAACACTGGAGCCCTGAAGAGTACCTGTGTCCACCCTGGAGAAGAGGAGGGGAGGGAAGCCAACAAGGAGTATCCTGATTTGGGAATAGCAAGCTCCAGGTGAAGGAGTGTGGGAAACAGGGGCAATTTGCCATACATCATTTAAGCATTTCCGTGCACATCTTGAGGGCCAGTGGGATGCTCTGCACCCTCAGTCAGTCATCTCTAGATAAATTCTTTAGTGTGCGGAATAACTATCCCATATGAACTTAGGAGACCAGGTGACTTGGGTCCAGAAATTACCCAGGGCATTTTGGTGGTAACCACAGCTACAAACAACTTGAGTGCTTCAGTACCTGCTCCTCTGTATGCTAGATTATTTTACAGTGCAGGTGGAATTCACTAAATTAAATACTGATATCAAAAAAACCTCTGAGAATAAAGAGCTCCCCCTCCCTATCCATCCAAATATTCTGTGAGTGCCAGAGAATTCAAAAGCCTCAGCTGAACAGGATGGAGAATATAAAATGAGAGACATAGTAAAACAAATCTAAAACAAACAAACAAAAAAATTTCAAGCTGATACATTCAAGACTCAAGCAGAAAACAAAGCCACTGATCAAAAAGCTCCAGCTCCTTCTACATATCAGAGTCCTTTCAGGGACCCCCTTCATGAAAGGAATCTTCCACTCACAAATCAATAGAATTTCAAAGACAGAGGAAAAAAAAAGTATATTTTGAAGCAGTCAGTATGAAACAAGCTTTGTTTCACTATAACAGCTCCATGAGGACTCTTGTGCAGAGATGCTGGCTTTCAGGACTGTTGTGCAGAGATGCTGGCAGTCAGGTTCAGGATTTAGGGTGACCCACTATATGCTACTTAGGGTAATACAAAGTGGGGACTTGGTATATTTTCTGTACAGAGGGCAATGACTGAGGTACTGTGATCAACAGCACATGAAAATGCTGATGTAAACGATATATGAGTTACAGTCTAGTGAATGGGAAATACTGAGATGTATTTCAAACTACACAAATTTTCTTTCTCTCCTTCAGAGGATGGTATGAAACTGAGGATGGTATCTATTACTGAAACTATGAACTGAAGGAAATACAGCAAAACTTAGGGCAGAGTTTGCACCCCAGTAAGAGGAAATTAGATGCTTGAAGCATTGTTTGTTTGCTTGTTTGAAGCAAATATTTTCTTTTCTAATATTTTCCCTTCAGTTTTAAGATTTGTATAGAAATTGTGTGGAGACTGTCAGTAAC
This sequence comes from Alaudala cheleensis, assembly GCA_013398995.1. Classification (NCBI taxonomy): domain Eukaryota; kingdom Metazoa; phylum Chordata; class Aves; order Passeriformes; family Alaudidae; genus Alaudala; species Alaudala cheleensis. The sequence goes on from VWYE01007615.1 coordinate 342,041, forward strand.
TGTCATTAGTCACCAAAAGTCATTGATGATAATAGGAAAAATCTGTACGTATTGAAAGGAACCAGTTCTATTTAGATGCATATATCATTACTAGTCCGAAGTTTAGTAGCTACCCTGGAGACAGTGCATGGTCTCTTACGTCTGACTGGATTTGTGCTGCCAGTGTGAAAACCATTGTGTGTCAAGGACCATTAGGTCAATGTAATTTTTTCAATCACAGAGAGTCTCATAATGTGGTATATCTTGTACCTGCAGAAATCTTTTTGCCTGCAAAGTTTTGCCACTGTTTTTATCCAGATCTGCCAATTGTCCAGAGATTTTTAAGCACTTTAGGAAGTGTGAATTTCATTATTGAAAGAGAAACTGAGGCACTGGTAAAATAAATAATGTGTCCAGTGATAGGATACCAAGGACACAAAGATTAGGTAAAGAAAAGAGCCCTCAATAAAAACATTAATGATATTACGACTTTCTGGTTCACACATCAGTCATGCTGCTCACTGAACCAGATATCCAACTCTTTTATCAGAGGTGTTGTGTGATTAAACACAACCTCATAAAATTTCCCTCAAAGTTTATCCCATAGGGTTTTCACTACTATATTGTCATAGGTTTGCCCTGGCACCATGCCAGTGCACCTATGAATGTACAATTCTTAACAACTACTGTGGGATGTGAGTGAGAACAGAGCAGAGCAGGCCCAAACCTTGAAGACAAAACAAAATTTTATTAAACTACAGATTAACAGAAATGAAAACCCTCCAGAACATTTCTTTTCCTCTTCGCCCTGGTTCCACCCTTCCACACTTAAACTTACACACTTACTCGTTTCCTTCTATTTCACTTGCTTTATTCCACTCAAAAAACTAATCTTCAATCCAGCAAGGAGAGAGAAGTCTCTCTTGCACCATAGACCTCCCCACAGGAATACACAGTGGTCCACCCTCCCATGCTTCCCTGTCACCCATGGCACCACTCCAGAAAGAAGTCTGTCAGGGTAACACTCTCCTTTCTCCATGTCTGGTGCTCTCACCACCGTTCATGGACCAANATGTATTCTCAGAGGCGTGTCTTACCTCTCTAACTACTTCCTGGGGACTACAACTTTTTTTCATTTCTCCCTCAAAAACTAATTTCTCTCAAACCACGACATATATATACTAAAAATCCCAAGAATTGTGATACTGGCTGTTCCAATTAAATGGCTTGAACATAATACTCTGTAACAGCTTTATTTCTGGCTTAAATCATGTAACTCAGATTCAAAGACTACATTAAGAAGCTACCACTCTCTGCAGGAGCTGGGAGAGGCTGCAGGAACCCCATTTGCTCGAAGGAGGAGCACTACTTCCATGTGGCCACTGGAGCCCTGGCTGTCTCTGTTCTGCAGAAGGAGGGATGTCAGTGCCACAGGGCGTAGCGGAGCAGTGGCCAGGGTACGCGGATAGTTTGCTGGTCAGGATGCAGTGGGAGGGATCTGCTGACTCTCGTGCACCAGGAAAACAGATCATCTATGGGATCCAGGCTGGGAATTGGGTCCAGCTTTATTTTGTGCAGAAACTTGCGGCAGGCGGCTGGGGACTAAGCCAGGGTGAAATTACAGGCTATGTAAACACACCTGGCTGCAGAAAAGACTGTGTGAGGACAACCTCAAATGGAACCAAGTCCCAAACCTTTCTACTCCTTTGCCTGCTTCTACAAAGAGGCTGCTCTTTCTCTGCCTGGCCCAGGTCAATGTTTTAACACATAACAAATCTCACTCAATGCTTGAAGAAACCTTTGAAGATGAAAAATGTTTTCTGAAGTTCTCAAGCATCATAATTAGTAAGGAAAGTACTGCATTGCTCTGTCAAGAAGGCCAGGAAAGGACAATTGTCAAAAAATTAATTGTATGAGGGGTTTTTGCATGAGCTATACATTGATAGTATTGTGGCAAAATTCCTTGTCACAAGTAAAAGAGAGCTCAAACTATTGCACTGATTAAAACTTAGGAGGATTTCATGGCCACATTGCTCACTGCAAGATATAAAACTTTTGGTTAAAAGGCTTTATTCTCTAAAACTCTAAAGAGCTATAAAACAGCTAAAAACGCTGTTAAAAACAAGAAAGAGTCTTGGTAGAGTATGCACACATGTGGGCTACTACTCTTCTTTTCTAAAATTAATCCTTGGACAGCCAGAGTGGCACAGTAAGAAATTTGTAGTTTCACACTATTTTGGTGAGAAGCCCAGCAAAACTTGGCAGATGTAAAAATGGATTTGTAGTATTTAAATGCAAGTGGTTTGGCATTTTTCCTTGGCTTTTTCAGAGTAACGTAGTTTGATAGTGAAACTGTTTGACAAATAGAAATACTTTGCTCAAAATAACCAAGGAAAAAGGTGAAATTATCCCTGAATTCTAATTACATATTTTATTTAAAAAAAAAATATTCCATGCAGCATTTCTCAGAGACAGCCATAAGCTCTTCTGGAGACAAGAATATTTTTTTTTTTCGTCTGTCTTTTTACAGAACCTCATGAAGTTTTTACATATCCAAGTGAATTTCTTCAACTTGTAAACAATAATTAAAAATGTGGAGCCTCTCAATCAGATGTAGATAGATCTTGGAAAAACCTCAAAGTCAAGGTCAGATTGATATTCTGAGAGTACCTGAAGGAGAGAGAAAACATTTTACTTCAGCTGTAAAGCTGGAAGTAAAATAGAACTGTTGAACCTAATGTAATATGAGCTTCAATCTTTTTTTCCTTCTTCTTTAGTTTGCACTATTTGTAAAACTTCTAATTTAGAAAGCAATGAAAAAAGCACTGATATCTCTATTCCTTGTTTGTGTTCAGAGAACTGCTTGAAGTGTTATGTGAACAAAATACTTCTATTCTTTTCCAATTAGTACATGAAAGGAGCTGGAAGAATGGATCAGATCTTTTTCTGACCTATAATCAACAGAACAGTTGAAAAACCAATGATCTCAGAATTCTTGTTTCTGGTGAAATGTAAAAGTCAAACTTTCATTTTCCAGTTCCACGGTCTCTTTGGAGCCAGATATCATTAAATATTTTAATGTTACATGTAAATGGCCCAAACTAAGACATGCTGAAATAAATAAAATGCCCAAGAAATCATGTACTTGATTTCATTTTAAAAATAGAAAGCTGCTTCAAATTATTTTCTCTACAATATGAACCTGGCTTACATCCTAGATTCAGCCTTCTTTCCAAAATCAAGTGATATATAAACATGAATTATTGACACTTTTGCATATTGCTTTTCAGGGAGTTTACAGAGTAATACATACAAGACAATATTATTCTCCTATGTGTAAAAAAATGTGGAAAGCTAAGCAATATCTACTCTTTTTTGTGCATGTGAGAATTTAAAAAGTAACGATTTGTTATATCATTCATTTAATTACCTCTCCCTTCAATTTGTAATCCAGCTTTCTCACCAGGAATTTGAAAGAAGAACATGCCAATTCAACTTGTTCTGTTGTGCTTAACTGCAAGTGATCACATGCTTGTGAGACAGTGCAAACAACCTGAGACTTCATATGTGAGCTACACTTTCTTTTCACCATTAGAATAATTAAAAAGCACAAAAGTCATTCTTATTCCTACATCTTTTGACTGTACTTTCTAAAAGTGGTAATGTTATCAAGTTTGTCAGGAATACAGATTTTTTTAAAAAATTTCCATTTCCAAATGAAACTTTATGGTGACTTTTTTATGAGCATATTTTCCTTCTGTGACAACGCAGTCAAAAGCCTTCAAATCAACTCACAACAGAGGTAACACTTTCAAACTCTTCAGGACATGGTAGGGAACACTTGGAAAAGGTAAGAATATTTCTTATGTATTGCTGAGCACTAGTGGTATTTGGATAAGATAAACCCTACATCAAAAAGATGATACCATGACAGAAGCAAACTGAAAACATATTTGAGGCAAATGCTTTTTAATTTCAGCTTCTCCGGTTGTTTCTGAAGACAATTGATTTCAGGAACCAAGTTGAATTTTACTTCTGTGGAACTAATTTGTACAAACTATGGTGGTGTTATGGAAATTGGACTCTTCCCATTCTTCTTTAAGACAGCCAAACAACAATGGCAACCTGAAACTGTAACGGGTCAAAAACACCTCAATAAAGTAAGCTTTCACTTGAGCAAACAAAATTATCTCAGTCTATGTTGCATCAAAGTGTTTTGAAAACATAGAAATACCTCATAGTCACTTTTGTTCAGGAGCAAGTTAAAACAAAAGGGTACAAAGACACTAGAATAAAGCTTCTTTGCATTTGCCATTGTAATACTTACATGATGCATCAATTAGCTTTAAGGCATTCATAACTTTATTTAACTTTCATTCATGAGAATAGAGCAGCCCTTGGTGATTTCAGCTGTGGTGGAATCTATTTCTTAGCAAATGGAGATAACAAAAAATTTTCATAAAGCAGGAAAGCCATAAAATTTCATAAAGAAAAAAGAACCTATTGTAGTCAAGATCAAGAAGCTACAGGAAATAAAAAACAGGTTTCAAAGCCTTCAATCAATATGGCAATTGCAAAACAGATTAGAATTTAGTCAAAGGTAAAAAAAAAAAGCCAAACCAAATTCCAAATTATGAACACAAACAATTGTTAAGGAAAGCTATGCTAATGATTACCAAAAGCTCTTAAGCACCTGAGGTGGAAACTTTCTGGGTGACTTGTGGAACATCCTTCCCACTGGAACTTCTTTTCCAAGGCCTTAGGGAAGCAACATCCATATTTATTTAACAATAGGAAGGTGACTTACACAGTCTTTTTGACATCAAAACCTGCATTCCTGTAAATCACAGTACTCTCAAAGACCCAACAGAGTAACAGCAATTGAGGGACAGACAGGGAAGCTTAGGTTTATACAAAGACTCTTTGCAAAATCTTCCTGTCCCAGGCAGCCAACCGTGCTGCTCCCTGTTCCCGCTACAGCAGCTGAGACAGTCAATCCATTACTCCAAAGTTTGCTGCATCCGCTGGCTTTGGGGCTGTGTGACAACTATCCTTGCTTGTCAAAGACAAGTGATACCCCTTTGCTGGAAACCCATATGAAAGCTGAAAAGTAGGAATTTGACCTGACTTTACAATGTCAGAAGAAAAGACCAAGAGTCCATCTCAGCCAGAATTCCTTGCTGCATTACAGAGCAGACATCCTCAGCTGCCCCCATGGTGTTCTGGAAAGACACAGGTATCCAAGTGTGGCCCCTTTATCAGCAAGTGCATTGGGGCCAAGGCATGGTTTCTGAATGGCCATTCTTAACTTTGGCTGGGATCCATTTGATGACACATTTCCTCTTGCAAATCTCACAGGAAGTCTTTACAATTAAATCTACATTCCCTCATAGAGAGCTGTGACTTGGGAAGGGCCGAACTCATGTGGACAGCTTCTGAGCTGCTGCAAGCTGGCCTTGTCTCCTGTGTTTGCACCACTGATGGCTTCCACCACACAGGGACTCACTCTGCACCAGCATCTTCAGAAAATGGTCATTCTTTGCACTATCATGGTAAAGTAGTATTCATAATTAGCAATAAAGGTGTCTTTTCCCACCATCCTTTTGGGAAATAGGGTTGGAAAAGCTGGAAGCAGGCAGGGGGATTGGGGGAGGTGTGCACACACATACACAAGTGTAGACAGAGACAGACACACAGTCCAAGTTGCTTCATCTAAAACAGGAAAAAAAATCCCAGCTTTTACTTAAGGCTTGGAATTTGCTGTTTTGGCTTTTGTACTCCACTCACTTTCTTGCCAAGCTTAAATGAGATCAGAACAAAAAGAATTGCAGGATTTTTATGAAGTTAGTGTGAAAAACAGATTTCTATTTTTTCAGTTAGGAGCAGGGAAGATCACTGTATGCCATTGTTAATGGATGGTTGCTGTCATGATTGAACAAGGTCTTTCTTGTATATTTATGGCAACTCTCTGCTATGTAGTATTTGATTACTTATGGGGTTTTGATGCCAATGTTAATGAGATTTTTAACAATATCTGGCATAATAAAAATATTAATTATTAGTAGTAAAATATAAAATTTTTATATGCATTTATCACCACATATATAATGAATATTCTTGTGGGTTCTAACTACTCAGTTAACAGCAGGCAATATATGAACAGTTTTCAGCCATATGAAAATAAAAATATGTATTTGAGAGTGAAATCTGTACCTGAAATCACTTCATTTGAAAGAAAATAAGATCTTAGATAACTGTAATTTGATTTTGTAGCCAATTTTGGCTTGCTATGGGAAACCCATAGTATATGATCTTACGATAAAATACCTGCTGCTCTGTTTGGTCACAAAAAAGTGAATTAAAGCTGGAATTTTCCCTGTGACTTAGTAATATCCTCCTTCTTGTTGGTTTATCAAGCCTGCATCTTCTATTTTCAGATTTTCACGTGTCTCCATACATCTTTGCCCATAAATTTCACAACTCACCTCTGCCATCTTGTGGGAAAATGTGTGTTGCTACGTCTTCACAAAAAGGTGAAGAAAACTCGTTAAGCACGATTTGTGCTCTGAAGACATTCCTAGCAGTTATCAGAAATATATAACTTCATATCCAAATCAAAAGTCATAAAAATTGCATATTTACCATAAAATAAAAAATTTACCATGAAATTAAAACCCTAAAGTACTAATTTAAATAATATCTAAATATTTGCCAACATCATTAAAACATTTTGTTCTCCTGTTATTATAAAATTCAAAGGGTGTCACATTAAACATCTAGTAATATAATCCTTGTACATATACAGCACATTAATGTACTCGGTAAATTGAAGAAAAGCTGTTTTGACATTTATGACATGCTTTGACATAAGAAAACTGAAAATGTGCTCAAAGACTGTAATTTCTTTAAATTTTTTTTTTTAGGGGAAATTTGCATAAAATACTTCAATTTTTAATACACTGCATTATTAACAAACATGGTTAACAAACCATGGTTGTTGTTGTTTTCAAAAAAAGCACCAACATATGCTAAAAATTGATAAAGGCATTAATACTAACAGAACAAACTTTACAGGTGTAATTAGAAAATTTACAAGGTTTCATGTCTATGTATGACATCTTAAAAAGCAGTGGAATTGCAAAAATACATCATCATCATCATCTTACAAAATGTATCTTCTTCTTGGACACCTCTCCCAGAATTTGTATGATCACAAATACTTTTCTGGACCATGCATCTAGGGGAAAGAGAACATCCTTTGACAAGGATGTGGGACTACAAAGGGCTGTCTGCCCCCTCACTCGATTGAAGAGTTATCAGAGCAGGTTATGGCACAGCATCACTCTGGTTTGTGTGAACAACAGAGATGTCAGTGCCGGACCCAGAGCTCGCTGAGGACTCAGCAGCTGCAAAAGAGGAAGCAGGTCTCTGCAGCAGGAGATAGGCAGACAGGACAGCAATTTGTGCCTTCCCTCTGAAAACACCAAGGCTTGATTCGCTCTGCCATCCTAGGCGCTTTCACTCTTTCTACTCAGCTGCTGGTAGATCTGGGAGTTGGGAGGGCCATGGAGACACTTGAAAGGTTGCATGTTGCACCATGAAGGGACTAGATTTTTGTAGTTCCACCCCAGTTTTTAAACTTTTTAAGCATTTTGACATCTACCTACCATTTAGGCAGATGTCAAAATGCTCTTTCTGATAGGCTGAATACTCTTGCAGCTGCTGGTCTAGGCTGATTCAGTACTGCAGAAATGTTGACAAGAGTCTAAGGTGTTGTCATGTGAATTATTCCCCATTAAAGGACCAGACTCAACAATGTTCTCTGTCTGGTCGACTCACAGCAAATACCTTAAATCCGGGTGACCTGGTAAGAAAAATCTAGGTTTGCTGTTGACTGGTTTTGTCAAAATACCACGACCTATTGCTTAAATCTTGGGTAGAGCAGATCCTCCACTAATGCAGCTTACCCATCCTCAATGTCCAGCAAATACAGGTGTGTTAATACTGGATGCACAAAGAGAGCAAAAGGAAATTGGCTTGTTACCCCGGTCACTGTCTCTCAGGCATAAAAGTCAGCTTTCAGCTGTCAGTGCAACTCTTTACAAGTTTGTCCACTTTACAGAGAGATGTCTCTCTCTTCTTTCACTCAGAAGCATATTTAACTCAAAAAATACTGAAATCCATATGACTGTAGTGCATGATGGTCTTTAGATGTGAACCTCATAGAGAGAAAGATTAGCTGATGTAAGATTTCTGTATTTTCTGCCATGAGAACATGGGCAGCAGCACCCAGGAAAATGGTGGAAAGGCAGTGATGTGAGGAAGGTGAAATGCAAGGCAGCAATTGAACAAAACAACAGTAAATTTGGGATCCCTCACATGCCTTTGAGTCTTGAATTACATCCTATAGTATTACATTCCTTTTTTTATGAATGGAGATGGATAAGAATAAGTAGTTCTTAATTGCAATAGATATTTTTAATTATAAAACCCACCTTTTTTACTTTTGCATTGAGATCAACTTAAAACTTTTCTGTGTACAGTTAATAGAAGGATGAGAAAAAAGAGGGAATTAATATGAAATAAAAGTGCAATTTGCTCATCTGTTTTTGCACATTTCCTAAATTCTCCTTATAGTCACTTCCTTTCTGGGCCACTGTATGGATACAATCTGTAAAGTCTTCAGGAATGTAGTTATATAGAACTTTAGTTTTTGATAAACTGTTGCTTCCTGGGGGAAAAGAAATTAAAAATCATCATTTATTTAGAAAACTGCCAAACTCTTTTGACTTTGTCTGAAAAACGAGGAGAGAAAAAATAGAACAGATAATTGCTTTGTTTCTTCCAAATTTGAATGAAAATCATTAAAAAAAAAAAAAAGAGAGAGAGAGAACATTGCCTTCTGCTTATCCAAGAAGCAAGTGGAGTGGTTTATTTCTATAAGTGTCTGCAGCTTTATCATTCACTCACCAGCACCTGTCATTGTTATGGCACAGCAGGTTGGAAGAGACTTCCTAAAAGCCAAATGAGCCAAATAAACAGCAAACAAGAGAGTCATCTTACTAAGAGCTACCCAAGGCCAGATAGAAATTCAGGCAAATTATTTGCTCATGGATGTGTATGAAATGTCCCAGCTACTGCTGAATGAGTGTTCACCAGTTACTGGCAGCTACTTGCAGGGTCAGCTGTGGGGTGTCAGACTGGTACTGCTGTACCAGTAAACCACCATCACTGGTGCAAGTTTGTTGTACTCCTGCATGTACTTGTTCTTGGATGGGTCCCATAACTAAGAGTGCAAGTCAGGATTTAGACACTGGGAAAAGAGGTGAAAGGAACAGTGTAAAAGATTAGACTTGCAAATCTCAAAGTACAAGTCTAGTCATGTTAAAATATCTGCTTAGAACAGCTCACACAGAACTGTAACATATTGTAGAGAGGAATGATGAATATGCAATCAGAACGAAACAGTTTCAAAGCCTGATTGTCACCTCTGTCAATTCCAGCAGTCACTTCCTGTGATGTTGTCTTGTCGTTTTGACAGTGATTATACTTTTGTGTGGTGTATCAGAGATATTACACTTCAGTTGTTTACAAATAAAACTGTATCTTACCCTTTCACTGTAAGAGCAGAACGTTTTAAGTAAGAAAAATACTCCTCATAATAGTACTTTCACCAAACTCATCATGCCTGAGATGCACTCAAGAAAATCATCCTCTGTCACAACTACCTGATGTGACCAACTCTAACAAAATCAATTCATGCTGGTGGTTTGCTGACAGTATCTAAAACCAGCATGAAGGATTTCCCAGCTAATAATGGTCATAACAGAACATCTTTCTCCAAGTAAGAAAGCCATTTTTAAAGAAATCATTAACAATTTAAGCTTTTAAAAGCAATATATTTTAAATACAGCAAATTATAAACACCTGTTACATGGCTGAACAGTTTATAGAGCTCCTCTGTGCATATTTATAAACAGATTTGCTCATGATGCTATACATTGACTGCTCACTACTTCACAATCGCATAGAACAAGGCAAGACTTCTTTTAAAAGACAATTTAAGAAAACTGTAGAATCATCATAACAAAAGAGGTATGTAGAAATCTTTATTCAATAATTACTCACAAGACATACTTTTAATAATAAATATGTCAGTATATCCTCATCATTCAGTTTGTTTGGCATGGAGATTAGAATATATGAGGGCTATATATCTCAGTTGTCAATAATTATTACAGCATAAATATCCTCCCAAGTTCTAGTTATAAAGGACTTTCAGAGATCAGAATGTAGACTGTATCAGTTAATTTAAAGCAAATAATATAAAAGATTAGAAACTCCTTTATTATTTTTTCCTGTATTTGTTGTATCTGTGATATCAAATCAGGAATCTTTTACTGGTGATGGCTTTAGACAGAGTTCCATGTAGATACAGTATCAGATTTGCTCCAGATATTAAATTTTTAATCATGGGCTTTAGACATTTTTCTAGTATTGATGTATTGGAGATGGTATGAGTAACTGTGTGATAAACACTGCCACAAAAAATGCACATAACTCTGGACCAGTCACATTTTCAGTGATAACTTTTAGTGATCAAATTTGACATCAGAACTCTGAGTAATTAGAGCTTTCATATAAGGATTCTGAATGAAACTCTTTGATAATTTGAAGGGCATTTTGCCTTAGAATTTTTACATACTCTTCATTGTTACCCAACAGCACAGCTGAACAGCAACTGTGAAAATAGGCAGGGAGGACAATAAAACCTGACTGAAATGCAAATTTTTCAAACTTACTGAGAATCCACATGGCCAGTAAAATAAATCTGTCCATACAGAATCAACACTGAAATAATCACCTCTATGTTCATTATCTCTACCATTTTTTCCCATGTGATGCAATTTGAATAATACCATTTAATTAATGAAGGTCAAAACAAAGCACAAAACAATACCTATTTCTAAACTTCTGAACACTAATAGTTCACTCAACTCCTCTACACCTATTATGAGTAAAATACTTGCACCTAAAGGAACCTTCTAGTTTGCCAGAAAGTTTAATGCTGATTATCTTATTCATAGCTTAACCTTATTAAGTTTATTTGTCTTGGTACTTTTTTGCACATGGTAAAGGCAAAAACTGAAAAACCTGTCATCAGCAATGTTAATGTTGCTATCAAAAGTACTCCCAAATATCTGTGACAAATAGAAGGGGTGAAGAGGCTTAATAAAGTATTACCCCCCTTTTCTGTGTCAATTGAATAACCCAGAGATACTTTGGAAGCAAAGCATAGCCAACTTAAAAGCACAGTTATTTAGTAGCTATAACACACCAAAGGCACACATGCTGTTACTTCTAGCTCCTATAATTAACAAAAAAAAAGTGTAGAACGACAGAATCACATTGAAGAGAGTCAAAGTACAATAGTATGGTTGTCATGGATGGCACAGGTTTAACAGGAAATGTCAAGAGGAATTTGTTTACCCAGGCACTCAAACTGCTTGAATACTGGTTGTAAAGTACTGCATATTCTTTCAATGAAAAACGCCTATTTTAAGTTACCTGAGATTTTGAAGTGTTTGTTTACCAAAAGTTATTTCAGGAACCTTTGCATTTTATTTCAACAGATACAGCAGTGATAAATTGTTTCAGATAAACATTTTCTTCCAGTATCTTTTTCCTGTCTGTTGAGGGCTTGTTATCACCATCTCTTGGGTCAGTTTGTACAGCTGCTTTTAGCTTCACATGCAGACTCTGAATATAAGATATGAAGACTTCCTAGAGTAAATCAATTGTATTATGAATCAACACACATAAAAGACAGCTAAGGTTAAATAGGCTAATAATGCCCATTTACTCACCATCCTCAGAAGACCCTAAAGGCTATTTGGTGGGCTGGGCAGGCATCAGACAGAGAAAAGAATTTGAACCACCATCTTCACCAGTAGTATCAAAAGGAAAAGAAATAGCCTATACAATTGACAGACAACACATTTCATACCAATGGAAGGAAATATTTATATTTTTAGGGCACAATTACCTTGTGAAATTCATTGCCAAGAAATGTTCCTATGGTCAGAAGTTTTGCAGCAGTCCCACAGCAGCTGCACCCCAGCTACTTCAGCTAATGTGTTCTGCAAGATCAGGTATGGAAACATTACTGAGCTGGGTGCATCAGCACCACTACCATCTGTGCTCCCACGTTCTGCAGCAGATAAGATGTTTTGCTCATAAAACCTTGGTTTAGGACTACAGAAATATATCTAGGCCAAATCTGAACTGATTCCCAACATATATCCAAACACTTTTTCTTGTGCAGTTTTAAATTTTTAATCTCAAACAGGATTAGACTATTAGGTATCACAAGCAGGTAAAGTAGGAATTCTAGTGATAATTACTTTGTTAAATGCTTTTCTAATGGGCAAAATATATTAGGATTTTTCTAAAATGATTGAATGCAGTAATCAGAATATGAATTACTGAATATTAACTGAGCATACAACATGAATTACTGCATAAAAAAACAAGATATTGTTAGTTCCGTTACTCTGAAAAGTCAGCCCCACTTTTTTCCTCAGTTTGTATCAGACTTGTCTTAGGGATAATCATTCCTTAAGAAGATGCTTCACTGTGTTGGCATCAAACACCTACTCAAAAATGCACTTCACAAAATGAAGTATCTAGGGCCCATAATTACGCACCTTGGGTAATTTTTTTAGCTCCAGAGAAGTTAGTGGAAACGTGCCAGATACAACACCTTGTTTCTGTATTCCTCTCCCACCTTATGCTTTCTTGACACACATTCAGGCAAGAAAAGACTGTTAGTTCACCTAGTTTAACCTCCATTGTAATAGAAAGTTACATCAGGCTTACAGCACCTGCTCCAGCTCCCACACCCTTCCATAAATGGTACAATCTCATAGGCCAAAGTAATTGAAAACTACAACTGAATGAAAACATAGAGAAAGCTGTAGGTGATGGGAGGGGTTATTAGGAATGTGCATTCCCTGTTAGAAAAGGGCAGTTGCTGGTAAAGAAAATAAAGCAGAAGGTGAAAACTAGAGTAAGTTCAAAGCAAAATAAAGCAAAAGAAGCAGAAGACAGGAGGAGATATCTACTGGCAGCAGATAAAGGGCTTCACAATTATATAGTATTAATAAAAAGTGTAAAAGTGCCAGATGACTCATACCAAAGTGTTTGTCTGTGCAAAGCAAAATGGTTCAAGCTGATGCTCAACAAAAACAAAGCATAAACACACACAGAGATTTTCAGTGGGCTGAAATAGATAATAGATCAACAGGTGGTGTGGGCATAAGTTGTCAAGTGAAGAGGTCAGCTTTAAGCATTTGTCAAGACTGATGCTTGAACCTGCTGTCAGCAAGGCTTGTGCACAGACTTGCAGGCAATCCTGTGGTCCCCACTGAGGTCACAAGCACTGCAGATGAGGGAAATGGAACAACAGTTCATAGGTACTGGGTGCCAAATGGCCACAGAAAATGCTTCTTAGTGGGACATAATTTGAAAAAGCTAAACTTGGTGGAATTTTTCACAAAACAAATTGCACAGAAATTCCTGGAGTTGATAGAAAATTATTGGCCCTAAGGTCTGAGAGAAGTGGAGGCAAGCTGGAAAGCAGCAGAACAGAAGCTTCTGTCAGGACACAAGAATCTGAGCTCTTTAGAGATAAGAGAAGCTCTGGTGAACCTAGAACAAGCTCTTCTGGTTCAGCCTCAACCAGAACTGCTTTAAAAGGGAGTGGCAGATGTATTTTAGGCCCTGCTGTACACCTTCAGTGGTGAAATAAGAAATAATGTTGCAGCTGCTGATTCATGGACTGTTTATCTTGTTTACCCTCCAACAAAATAACTGCTGTTTGATTATAACTACAAAAAGCTTTTGCCATCCAGTCGTATAGCAGAGGTTATTTTTCCCCAAGCCATTCTCAGAGGACTGATCCTGCACATTTCATAAACCAAATCATGGTGCACTAGGAGGAAGTTCCCATCCAGATCACAGGCTTTTGCAAGCCCATCATACACCTCTAGCTTCCAAGGATTATGTAATTTTATTCTCACTCATACTGAGCAGGCTCATACCAGGCAGACAGATCTAGAAATTATGAACATACTTGGCCAGATCCTCAGCTGAAATCCATGAAGGTCCACAAATCTACTGTTAGCTGAAAGGCTGTATTTTTTTCTTCTAACAACTTGCCCTCCTTTCACTGAAACAAACATAGCAAAGTGTTCCCCACACCTGACACATGTACAGAGGTGCAAAGGCATATGTATGCATGCACTAGAACAACATTACATGAATCTAAGGTACCAAATAATACCCAAGGCTGACACATAAGAATTATAATTTCTTTTTCCTTTGTAATGGCAATACATTTGGAAAATAAAAATAGTGCTTGTTTAGCGAAAAAGAAGAGGTGTAGGTTCTTCCACTGAAACCTTCTCACAATAGATTAACTTCTGTCAACTGTTTAAACTTTGAAAAACTTAGGTACTTTTTCACCTTTTTTATGTGGATGGACAAAAATTGATGGGGATCTATATCTCATTACAGTTATTTATACAGATATTGGTATCACAGCAGTTTGTTCACACATTTAGTAAAGAAAGAAAAAATAAGAGCAGACATTTTTGAAACAAAATAAGCTAGAATATAAATTTTAATTTATATTAAATATATATATTGTGGGTTGGGCAGGCATCGGGCAGAGAAAGAATATAAATTTAAAATATAAAATTATCTGGTTAATTGCAAAACAAATCCAAGTAATTAAGATACCATGACAGGAACTGCAATTGGGAACAATGGACCTGGAGGTGTTTTACTTTCCATTAAATACAGCCTTCTGGATGGGTCACTGGTGTCTGCATGCCAAAGGTGGGACAGTGTAGTGCTGCTGTTGGGAAGTGCCTGCAGCGCACAGGCATTTGTTTCTTAGGTTTCTCACTCTCCTCTGTACCTCAGTGAACATTCAGCCTGAGCAGGTCCAGAAGTGACATTAAGAGAGTGGGTGGGAGATGCCAGGGCAGGGCATCCAGGCAGCTCTGTCTACCATTCCATCTGCAGCAATGTGGACCAGGTGAAATTGCTTCTGTGTTTCCCTGGACACACCTCTGCCGTGTAAGAGAGCAAGTCAAAGGAGAGAGGATGGATGAGAAGCAGGACAAAAATTTCTGGGATGCCTGAGATCATGGTATAGGTATTTTGTGCTTTAGCCCACAGTAGTTAATGAGAGGGAGCAGGATAGACATCTATTTCCCCTCCCAGCGGTCTTCCTGGAGAGATGCACTTCTGTGTGATCTGTTAAGATTGTTTTTATAACTATACTAGTTAAGATACTGCTACTCAATAGCCACAGTTTCAGCTTGGCATCTCCAATCAGTTGTTCCCTTCTACCACATTTCAGAAACCCTGAAATGCTTGACTTAGCTGAGGAGGAGTGAGCAGGCAAAAAACTTTCACCCACAGACAAACATGAGTGAGAGTTCAGGGATACAACCATAGCCTACACACCACATCATTGCTTGTGTGTGACAGAACCACAGAATATACTGAGCTGGAAAGGACCCACAAGGATCACTGTGTCCAACTGCTAGGTGAATAGCCCATAGAGGGATTAAATCCATAACCTTGGCATTATTAGCAACATGCTTATTCAACTAAGTTAATCAGCCAAGCCCAACTTATCCAAAGCAGCCATCTCAATATCCTATTGGAGACAGCAGCTGCCAAAACAAAGTCTTGCAGGATTCCACTTCAGCTTGTAAAAGAACATGGAGAGAAGATGCCAGCTTCCACTTCATTAGTTCCTTTCCACACAAAACCAGTGATATTTCCTAAGGTCTACATGCAGAGATTTAGCACACTCATTATCTGGGGGTGGGAGGGAAGGACACCTTGTGTACATCCATTACACTATGCTTCAGAAATTTTCTCTTGAACAAATAAAAAATCTCTTGTCCCTCCAAGTGAATCACATAAAAGATAATGTTGATTGCCAAGTAAGCAAATGGAAAGAAGCATAAAATTCCTGCTAGTAATGGTCCTTTGTTACCAGCAAAATATGTTCAAAATAGTAGTACAGAAAGAAAAGGTAGTGTATTTTATAAAAAAATAATACTACAATAACTAAAATACACTCTTACTGCTAACTTTAGAAACCTTAAAAATCTTAGTCCTCATACTTAATGGAATTTTGTCAAAACTCTTTGTATTATGCAGAAACAATTCAGCAATTTTTCTAAGCTCACATATGAATTTCAAGGGGAATTTGGAGAGGAAACCAGTACTAATAAGAGACTGTCAGTCAGAGTTGTTGGGAAGTGATTAAGACCCTGGTTGACTTTTATACCCCTGCACAGCTAGAGTTATCCATTAGAGCCTGCTAAACCACTGATTACTCTAATTAAGGAATTCTCCTTGCCATCTCTGAACAGAGGAGAGATTTCACTAAGAAGATTTGATAACTTTTCCTAAAATGTTGAGACTCTCAAGTAAACATTTCCAATGTTTCCAGATTCCTTAATGTCCAGTCTGACAAGCTTCAAAAGCGCCTCACTTTCAATAAATATGCTAATAATTCACTTTTAATAAGTTTACCACTGCCAGTTATGAAAGGAAGTAACTAGACTTGTTAATATCCTCTAGAAGTCTTGCTCTGCTCCACTGCTCATATAATGGGCATTTGGCTCATGGTGGTGTCTCCCTTTAAAATAAACAGAGAGATCCTCTGTCTCTCAAAGTAATATGGGTTATGAAGTAAAATTTGAAGTACCCTGCAGCAGAAATGAAAGATTTAATAAACAATTAAGCTTCTACTTTGGGTCATCAGCTGTGGTCTAAACTTTCAAGAGCAATGCAGGTTTTAACTGAAAAACATGGGAGTGCTGGTTTTGCCTTTATAAACTTGTATTGTTCAAACTGCCAAATTTCCTTTCTCTCCTTTCCTCTGTCTGCCTCACAACACCAGGAGCAGAACAGTTATATTGCTATTGGACTTCTTTGTTTTTCCACTGGGCATCAGATGACATGAAATGTCCTTTGAAATTATTTTCTTGAAGCTCTGGGAGATCAGTGCTGAAGCGTATCAAATCCCACAACTGCCTCCCACTCCCTACGAACAAACCAAGTGGATTCTCTTTGAGGAAACAATATCCCTCCTTGCTGAGAGGCAGAACTGCAGAGTTTGCAGCTTAAGGAGCTCTTGTGCTCAATTCGTAAGATACTTGATTGCATTGGAAAGCTGGTGCTCAGTCTGCCCAGCCAAAAATACTATGACACACAGGCCAGTTCAGAGGAGATTAAAGAGGAGTTTTTCTTGAGATCAGCTCTCCCCTCTTACAAACAGAATGGAGAGTATTTAGGATAAAGAGTGGCTGCACTTTCAGATATTTAATTTGCTTTTGCATACAAAACATTAGAGGTACAAGCTCTTAGCTATGGACAGGCAATCTTAATCTAACAGAGATTGCTTGTGTCTTTATAGTCAAAAAAAGTAAGCTCTGGAATCACCAGAATAAACAAAAAAATTGGGACAAATTTAGACAGCAGCTGCAGACTGGAGTGTTTTCATAATAATGCATAGAGAAAATGAGAAAAGCACCTAATTTTATCTTCTTAAAGATTATTTGTAAACTGAAACAGAAGTGAATCTCAATGATGGCACTTTCAGTTATCAAAGTTATGCAAGGAGCATGTGAGAAACAAAGAAATTAAGTCCCCATCGCTAGGTCTCTGAGAGTGTCATAATGAAGCCATGATTAAAGGATCAAAATCATACAAATGTCAAACACTGGGTTGTAGTAGATAAAAAAAAAACAGATGGGAAGCAATAAAATACAGAAAACCATTTTCAAAGAAAACCAAATTAAATTTCAGAAATGACACCAGTTTTATTTAAACAGAAGAAGGAGTCTTAATTCAAAATAATCGGAATTGACATTCATATATATAGGCTATCCTATCATTCTTTCACCTGATTTTGGCTTATTCTGGTTCCCTCCACACAATTTATAATTAGAAAAATTAAATTAATATACTGTATGTTAATGTAATTTCAGAATTGTATATATTCTTGTGCAATACTGAGCCACCTTGTCTGTCAGAACATGCTCAGAGAGCTGCAATTGTTTGATCTAGAGAAGGTGAGGGACGTTGAGTGTGAGGGGAGGATTACACACGTGTATATAAACCAGATGTGAGTAAAGAAGACAGAGGAAGATTTTTCTCAAGGTTACCCAGTGAGCAGATAAATAGCAAATAGCACAAATAGGATCACAATGAATACCACTTAAACATTAAAAAACTCCCACACTTTTGCTGTGAGGGTAGTCACACAGTTGAGCAGGTTGCTCAGAGAGGTTCTGGAGACTTCATTCCTGAAGACTTGCAAATCCTGACTGGTTATGGTCCTGGGCAACCTGCTCTAAGAGACCCTGCTTTGATGGATACAGTTAGGTGATCTCAGATTAAGCAGTCACTTAAATGCTGTAGCTCTGTAAATTAACAACCTTAGATAAAAACAACAGAGATTAGGAAAAAAAAAAACCAAAACACAGAGGAGAAACACGTATTCTAAGATTAAATTTCATTTAAAGTAAAACATGTTAATCTAAAAGATTCCTATTCTGTCTTATGTAAATATGTATGTGCTAGTGCTCATTGTAGGAAGAATATATATGGTGGGGGAAAGACAACTTAAAAGTGAGAAACCCAGTAGGGAAGAAGGAAACAGGAGATTTCATGGAAGCTATTTAATAAAAGTGAAGGAACAGAAGCTCTCCTGAGATCTGAACACTGCATGACGTAATGCAGTGCCACAGAGCTCTGTGAACATCAGTGTCTTTGTATAAACAATGTCTTGGAAGGGAAGCCTTTCTTTTCTTTTAGGACTGTGTCATTTGAAAATTTAATATATAGCACTGTGAGGATGGTATCAATATAATATGGGTAAATGAGATGACACGGGATGCACTGTGGATCAATTCTGCAAGCCTGTCTGGCAAATACTATGGGAACTGTATAAAGACTTCAGGTGTCAAAAACAGTCTTTATGGATGTCCAAAGCCTGTAACTACAAACACAGGGAACTAGTTAGATTTTCAATTTTGTAAAAAGGCTTTGCTCCACTGATGTGAGGTAAACAGCTGGCCTGTTGAGGTCTGGACCCTCAGGTCTTTGTCAGCTTGCAGATCACATTGCTTGCCCCACTGTGAAACTGAGACAATACCAAAATAATTATATAGCACTGTTTCCACTGATTTCAGAAATCTCAGCACCAGGCCTGAAGAGCCATTATCCTAATTTCTACTGAACATTCAATTAAATTATTCAAATGGTTTTCAACCAAATACTTTAACATTCATTTCTTTAGAATCCCACCACCACTGAAGATGTGATGTCATTGCCTGTAGTTCATTATTTCCTAGGAACTTAGTTTAGCTCACATGGGTATTTAAATTAATGCACATCATTCTTCACCTGTTTCCTTGTATTCCTTTATCTATGAACTGTATTTTTCTCTTGCTGTTCAATGAAACTGACCACAGTATTGCTAGTGGAAATAATTTTACCATGTGTATTATTTTACTAAACTGAATCTCAGTGTTTCTGCTGCCTGTCATTTGCAAGCAGTTTCCTATTGAGACAAACCATAAGGAAACTTCTTCTGGTACAGATTCTGGCCAAAGAACCAAAGTGATGTGTCTCAATACTCTCTGACTTTGGCTAACCAAACTGAACCATCATGGTTCAGTTCAACCTTCTGTTTCATCCTCCAATTCCTCATCACCAAAAGGGTGGTGGTAATATCTCTTTCTTTTATGCTGGCCTTGACTCTTGCCTGTGAGGAGGACAAGACCTCTGCAGCAAGCACCATCTCTCTTGGTAAACACCACATTATGGCCTGTAAGGTCTTCAACAAAATGACTGAGAGGTCATGCTGCAGCTGTTTGACTCAGTACAAAGAGATGGCCAGGGTTTAACCGAGAAGGTCCCTGGAAACCCCTGTCCTAAGTTTTGAATCTTACAGCAGGGCTGAACAGGGTGATCTGTACACTGACTCATGCACGCTGAACTGCTTCAAGGAGGAGATATTTTCACAAATTTTACCCAATGATCAGCCTCTGCAAGGCTCCTCCACAGCAGTGACCTCCCAGGCATGAACAGGCATTTTACAGTGCTGTGTGTACAGAGGTTGCTTGGTCCAGTCCTTGTGTTTGTTCTTTGAAAAAAACCACAAAAAACCCAGGGGAATTCTAATGTCTGTGATATGATTATTTAGCTAAAAAATTTGTCTCTGTGCATGTATAAATGAACAATGATAATATTAATTCACTTATGGCTTTTTTTTATTGTATTGATTTTAAAAGGTAACTGCATTATATGGTGTACCCTGTTCCTGTCCCTTCCTTACACAAAAAAATAATTAATGATCTTTCTTCTTTAATTTTGAAAAACAAGATAATCTTTGCTTGCCTTGGCAATGTTCTGCAATGTAAACATGTACAGAAATCTAGTATAACAACAGCATTTTTAATATGAAATACTGTTATCTTATAATTTCTGGTAACTTCTTCAATATGCCTAGCCCTAAAGGTAAAACCTTTCCACCCTCATACTGCATTGCAGTCTGGCTGGCACATGTGAAAGGCAAACATTTCAGGAGAGGAGTTAGGTGACTGTACACTCCAGGAACACTTCTCCATTTAGACAAGTTGCAGAATACTGGCAGGTCTTTTCTCTGTCCAGCCTGCAGGAGTGAGCATTCAGAGAATGGTGAGCTTTTGGCCCAATCAGAATCTAGTGATAGTCTGATAATCTGTATTTTAGCCACCCTCTGAGCTGGGAATCTTGCCCAGTATGTGTTTGAAAATTCAAATTTTCTGTGAGATGCAATGAAAGCTGCAGGGGATTGTGTACTAACATGGAAAACTGAGAAAGAACAAAAGGAGAGAGAGAAAGAGGGGTGCAAAAACTGGCACCATACTGTGCTAGTAGAGTACCAGACAGGGTAGAGGTGAGAAGTACAGTGGGAAAAAGAAATGACACAGTCATGAAGCAGTCAAATGTAAGTAATTAAATGGGAACTAATGAGCTTAGCCAAAACACCAATGACACAGTCAGAAGGACAGGAAATCAGTGGGCATTCACCACCTGTGAGAAAGAAAAATGTGCATGTACAGAAAGTCAAGACAGAGAAACACAAGGGCATGGATGTGAAGTCCTCTGTATACAGTGAGGTACAGAATGGTCCCTCTGAAAGCATTTGACTAGAACAAGAGGTAACTATCACTCAAGATGAGAAGGGATCAAGGTTGAACAAGGTCATAGGTCTGCATGACAAATGGCCCATGCTGCTGAGAGTGATGGCTTGAGATATTGTGGAGGTGGGTTCCCCCTTAAGTCCTTTCCAGGCTGCAGTGTTCTCCGAGAAAATGCTTGTTAGGTCTCATCCTTGAAAATGCCACCTGGGCTCAGCTCTTTCTGAGCTTGTCAAAAAACATTCTCCACTCCCTGGAGCTCCTAACAAGCTTCTGTTTTTTCCCATGACTAACCTTGGAAATTATTTCTCTGACCTGAATGGCATAACATTCCTATTCTCACATTTTCAAAGAAAGTGCTGATGCAAAGTGGGGCCAGGATGAAACATTGTTATGAGTAAAGCCCACTCTCTTGCAACCTTATAAACAGTACTCCAGAAGGGATGCAAAAGCATCTGAAGTGAGTATATTCACTGACCCCTGAGGGGAATTTTTCCACAGGTACCTTATCTTGCACTGACTATGTCTGTGTGCATACCCTTTGCACATTTGCTACTGCAAATCTAGAAGTTAGGTTAAGGTATAGTTATAATTTCGGATAAAGGTTATTAATTAGGGTATAAATTAAAGTACTGTTAAGCTTAAGTGTTTTTAAGCTTTAGGCCACATTCTTTTTCATTCTTATTTACACTGTCCTTACACACAGACACACACATACAACTAGGTAGCTTCAATTAATTACTGTTTTAATTGCCTGGATTTTGTTTGGTTTTGTTGTTGCTTGCTTCTCCCCTTGTTGTGCCTCAGCTGTCCTTTGTAAGTAGAATGAATCTTGCCAACAAATCTGGTCTGCTTTGTAGTTCAATATTAAATCTGACTTTTGCTCATACCCTTGCTGGTGATTTTTTGAGCTATCTCAAACACACTCATTCGGGACAGATATGAAGGTGGTTTTAGAGCAGAATGGTTTAAAAAAGGTTTGGTGTTAACAATGCCAAACCAGTAAAAATTCACAAGGGATGGCAGCAGAGTCAGGTTACACATACAGGTGGATACAGGGTAACAGAACTGTTAAAAGGGCCGTTAATGCACCAGTGTGAAAGGAGTGAGAACTGAAACGACAATTTTATCTCTGCTAAGTGACTACTCCAGGACCTAAAGAAAGAAGGGGAAAAAAAGGAAAAATATTTGACGTCTGTGGAAAATCAGACAGAACAGGAATACTGTCCTAGGTTGCAATGTAAGATGTGCCCAAAGTATGTATTCTATTACCATCTTCATGAGTTACTGGAAACAGGTGGGGCAATGTTTTCCCTGCCCCCTCCCTCCGGACAATCTGCTGCTAATGGCCCATCAATGCCCTGGCCAAGGACTCGCAGGTAACTCCCCTCGGGAGCTGTCTCTGCTTAATGGGCAATCAAGGACCCATTGTATGACTCATAGAATGACATCAGCCCATTGTGAGATGCTCTGCCCAGGGGGGAGGAGCCAAGCATTCCCACCTGGATATAATCTGCAGTTTGGGACAGCACACCACCGACTGGATTCCCAGGGGACAGGAGCTGCCAGATCTTTCTGCAGGATCCCTGCTTCAACAAGACTGCTTTATTCGGACTGCTACCCACCACCCTAAAGAACAGGGTATCAGGTTGTATTCTGACTCTGCCAAGGGTCTTTTTGTTTGTTCCTTCTACTATTATATTTATTTTATAGTTTTCCTATTAAATTGTATTTCTGACTTGGTCTCTCACTGGTTTTGCTTTCAAACCAGTACAAATATCTAATGAAAAGTACATCAATGGTTGGGCATTTTCATTTCTGGGAACAGACACCAGGTTTTCGTCCTCTTATGGGGAGAATATTTGTCAGGCCGCACTATCTGATTTTGCGTAGGAGTAGTAATTATCAGTTAAGTAATTTGAGTAAGTAAATGAAATATTCACATTCCTAGTTTGCTTTCAGGCAGTAAGTTCCTTATCAATATTTATTTCCCTAGTATTCACAACTGCTTGTGTGTGAATTCCCTCCAGGTAAGCAAACAATAATAGAGAATACTATTCAAATAATTTTAAACTACTGTGTAACTTATTCCCCTCTTTCAGAATTAATTTGCTATACTTTAATTATACTCCTCTACTAAAATGTGTTTCAAGGTACTTCATATGAAGGCTAAACAAAACAACATCCTATACTTGTGCCATTTATTGTGACAATCTGTCACAACTTGTTATGACAGACGTAACAGATTGGCAGCAAAAGCTGAGCAGCAGAGGCTGGCTGACTGACTTTTTTTTAACAGATGATACTCTTGTTTAGCTACATTTTTAAGAGTGAGCAGAACTAGAAAGACCATTTTCAAAATAATTAAAATTTCCTTAAAACTGCAGTGTAAGTAGAGTTGCAGTTTTGGGAGAAAAGGCAAAGCCATGGTTTTATCATCCACACAAGGTCTTAGAGGAGACACAAACTTACTTGCTTGCATGCAGGAAATTTGGGATGCAGATTTCTTCCTGATTCAATACAGGCTGATGGGTAGCTTGAGCTGGGGCTGTGCTGAAGATGATGCAACTGAATCACTGTTAAAAATCATTTTCCCAATCTCTCCTCCTGAAGGCAGTCGGTCAGGGCGTGGCCAAGAAATCAGATACCTGTTCTCATTTCCTGTGCTGTGAGGTGTGTTTGGGAGTCATAGGATCATAGAATATCCTGAGTTGAAAGGGACACACCAGGATCATCAAGTCCAACCTCTGGCTCTGCACAGGACATCTCAAGAGTCACAGCATGTGCTTGAGAGCACAGCCCAAACACTCCCAGTGGAGACTTGGATAGGCTGGGAAAAAAACCCAGTGTTACCCCTTGGGCAAAAGAAGAGGTACTTTAGGTATCTCTGCACAGCTGAAGTACTCAGACAGACATAGGCTGTGCAAAAAATCACTATTTTGCTCAAATGTATGGAAACCACAAACCTGGAAACTTCTCACTGGGAAACAGAATTGCTAGTGAGAAGCTTCTGGAAAGAAAATTCACAGCCAGCCTCTGGTGGCTCTGCTCATGACTGCAGCACCATCAGAGGCCAAATCCAGCAGACGTAAGTCCATGACCATGAAGACCTTAGCCAAAACTCAAAATACTTCTAAAAATGTGCACAGCAGTACAGTCAAAAGCATATAGAGTGTATTTGAAAGATATCAACAATATTCCAGACAACCAATTTTCCAGAACTCACTAGTCACATGCTTGACTGCACCAATAATAGCATGAGGCTGAAGCAAGGATATCAAAACAGTACTGGAGGTAAAACTCTCAGATCTGTTTTGTGTTTTCCCGCAAAAAAAAGCGGCCAAACAGATTAAAGATTGGTAAAGTTCATAACAAAAAGCCACTATTATAAATTGAAAGTGTACAATTGCTATTGTCCAATAAACACCATATTTATACATTGTGACAATTATTTAATCAGATAGCAACCTGATGATGATGGATCAAGTAGTCATGCAGAGGCAGTACTGGAACCAGGAAATGTGAAGACTTAAGAAAAGGAGATAGAAATAAAAGCTGCATGTAAAAATAGTCAAGCAATTATGCCTGTTTTCATCCAATAGAAGGAAATGTGAGGATAGAGGAGACATTTTTATCTTGTGCATCACACAAGATACTTCAAGAGAAGAAAACTATTTCCAAAAATGCTGTGAAATCCTACAATTCAAGAAAATGGAAAATGGACTTTCAAGTTTCCTATTCTAACTTAAACTTAAAATAAATGCAATAGCAAAAAGTCATGAAATGCTATGAAAAGATGCAACTGAAGGATTTAGGGTTCTCTGTGTGCTTTTTTTTTTTTTTTGTAAAATCCCAGCTCAGGCAGACAAAGAGAAAGGAAAAATAATTGTCTGACTAGTGTACTTTCTAGACCCAGTACAGAATGCCAGAAGTTGTTAGGTACTCCTCTGTAGCTGAAGACAAGTGTTGGTACTTCCAATAGTGCACAGGGTAAAACAGAGATGTTGCAACAGAGATGTTGCAAATCACTGATTAAAAAAAATCATTCCCCAGCAAGGCTGACAGCATCCTCAGTACCTCCACCTTGCAAAAGCACATCAACAGCTGTCATTAAACTCTTGAGTTTTTCTCACTAACATGACAAGGAGTCTGGAGTCAAGAGTCCAGAAGAGGAAAATCAGAAAAAGAAGGCATTTTTGAGATGTCTAAAATGTGCTAAAATGAAACAAATATTCCTAACATTCCCGTAAGATGCTTTAATTTAGAAGGAGTGAAGGACTGGCTTATCTAGAATTGCCTCCACTCTGACTCAGGTCTTTGGAAAACTCTGTCTTTAAAAGAAATACCCAAAAGAACTTTTAATTTTTATTCCCCTGTATTAAGCCACTCACAAACTCTGTATCAACAAAAATGCTGTTCTACAAGACAGTTCTCAAACTGTAGAAATAAAATAATTCACTAGTAAAACTGAGAGACTGTCACCCTGAAATTTTAAGCCTTCTGATAATTCTCATACTTAGAGTCAGTTCTCATGGTTTTGCGTAAATAATGGGGTTGTTTGTGCAATGGGTTTTTCAATGTTTACATTCTTTTTTACTAGGAGGAGAGAGCTTGACAAGCATTTCTGTTAGCCAGTGTGATTGGAGAGGTGGAGATGTTATTCTCCAATCACTAGACACCTTAAGTTTAGATATAAATAGTTTCAGAGAAATAAAAGCTCTCTTTTTTTTCCGACATGTGAAGGTGTGTGTCGTACCGTTATTTCATGTAGCAGTGTGACTTCATCAGAAAGTCTGTAAGTCTATTTCACTGTGTCTGATAAAATTTTGTACATGCAAATGCTCACTTAAATGACATTCAGTGAAAATTACCAGAAGCAGTTGGTTCAGAAAAAAAATTATGAGACCCAGCTCAAAAGTCATACTGCTGTCCAAATGCCCTGTTACCATAATGAAGTTTTCTGATTCTGTTCTATTTGCTACATTTTCCACAAGACTTATCCTGGAGCCATAAAAGCTGCAAGGCTGCAAAAAAGAGTTTCCACTTCAGCAGGTCTTCAGAGGAAATTTAAATATTGTTTATGTGCATAGTAATGTATAGAGTCAGAAGAAGACAGAACACATTGGCCAAATACCACTACCCAATTTGTCCATGCTTTGTTATTTTCAGTCTCTAGAAGGTATGATGCTGTGGGGTTCAAAACATGAACCCCATTTATGAATGCTGGTATTGTGTTTTGAGAAGACAGATGGCTGAAAAATTACTTTACCCTATCCTGATTTGCCTCTCTTCTGAAAATAGGTAATTTCTTCAGCTCTACAATATTTCCAGTGTGTACAGATGTATGAAAATAGCATACTTCTTGAGAAATTCTTTCAATCAGGGATGCAATTCAGATTATAAATAAAGTTGCCTTTAGAAAAAAGATCAGAAATTAGATTTTTTTAGTTCCCTAAAAAAAACAGCTTGTGCAAAGCAAATGCGTACAGATACTAGCAAAGTTTAATCTTGAGAGATATCATTTTGAATGCCATTATGAAAAAGAAAATATAACCAGTTGGGTTATTATTACTCTGATAATTCTCAACCTCACTTTGCATCTTCAGTTTCATAGAATGGCTTTGAAGTCCTTTTCAGGAAGACCAATCCCCCTGACACAGGCAGGGATGGCATTCACTAGATCAGGTTGTTCAGGTCCCCATACAACTTGGCCTTAACCACTTTCGGGAATGGCATATCCACAGCTTCTTTGGGCAACTTGTTACAGTTGGATACAGTTACTCACCACCCTTCGAGTAAACAATTTCTTCCTAATATCTGAACTGAACAGCCCTCAAAACCATTGCCCCTTGTCCTGTTACCATCTGCCCATATAAAAAGTCTGTCTCCCTCCTTTTACGCACATAGAGAATTTAACAGTTGCAGAGCAATTAAGCTGTATTTCTGATACACCTATGTACTTCAATATTAATAAAAAGGAAAATAAACTGCCTGAACAGATGGACCAAAGTACATTCAGAAGTGAATGAGCCATAGCATGGGCATCCTTAAATTAAAGTAAGAAAGAACTTGGAAAAAACAGGGAAAAGGAACTGTGCAGGAAAATTCACCATTGCAGGGGCATTTACATCCTTTCTATTCAACCTGAAAGCATGTCAGAGCTGACACAAAGCTGTTCTTCTGACAATTTTCTAGATTGTCCTGTTAGATCACTGTTCAGTGGTTCTGGCAATGTAATACTTCAGGACCTGGAAGCGGAGCAGCACACAACCAGACTCAAGGCATGCAGCACAAAGCTAAGGCAACTGGAAGCTGACCCAGTCTGCACCTCCACCAAATACTAGCAAGTGGCAGCAGCTGATTGCTTGGCTGAGGATCTGGGAGTCTGGGCACAAGGACAAACCAATGGGGCTGAGCTGATGCACGGCTCCCAGATGATGGGGAGGTCCCTACCACAGCCCCTGGCACCCCAACACCACAACCCCAGGCTAATTGGCTGCACCCTGCTAGAGCTGGACATCAGTGTAGGCAGACAAGAACTGGGGAGAAGGCTGGAATGCAATGCCCTCAGGGCTCTGACATTAACTTCACAAGATTCATATTCTGCCCATTTTGCCATATCTGATGAAATATCTGAGATGTTCAGGGTACCTGCAGAACAAATGTGAAAGGCACTAAAAGGATAAAAGGATTAATTAAGAAGAGAAGAAAGAGCAGAGGAAAAATAAAAGTTCCACAGCTCTTAGTCATTTTTTAGAGATGTTGCCAATCATTGATAAAATTTATTATTTATGAGCTTCTTTATAATATTTCAAGAGAGAGGAAGAAGTTCCATGCAACTCCTCCACTGTTCTTTCAGGAAGACCAAGCCTAAGTATAAACAAATACATCTACGTAACTGCAAAATTATATTAAAAAAAAACAGTCCAGGCAGGGTGATGTACCTACAACAGTTATTTACTATTTTCATTTCATAACTCTGTCTTGGGATGTTTTTGTGCTGCAAATGCCCAGGATACCATAAACATATCTCATGGAGGTTAGGTAATTACTTTTGGGAACCATCAGAGCTTAGACTATGAATGATCATTTTATGTTTTTAAGACCGCTATTTAAGCACTCTGCATACATAGAACTTGCAGAAGAACCTATGATCTCTCAGTAAGAAGTGGGGCTTTGCTGGTTTTTATTCTTTATCCCAAGCTCTGGGATGCAGAGAGATGGCTTGAACCCCCAAACTGTAACAAGTTAATTCTTGTAATGAAGCCCAGATCTTCTGTAATGAGTATATAACTTCCACTCAGCTAAAAGTTTAGACATAAATAACAGAGCCTTCATAGAACAAACACTTGATAGGGCAAATAGTTAGTTAAAAATGAGGCCATCATACATCCTAAATCCACTTAATCTAATAAAACTCTGGCTCTCCAGAACACTTTGTTTAGAAAAGTGTTGTTCACCTTACTGTGCCATGCTGTGCATAAAGAAAGAAAAGTTCCTTCCTACTGCTATGGAAATTTCCCAGTCTGATCATCCAGGAGCCACTCTGGCAGTCACCCTTGCACCACCTGTAATAAATGAAGTTCTGTATAGTAAAAATTTCAGACAACTAGGTCTATAAAACTAGCATAAATTTAATAAAATTATGTATATATAAAATTTAGCAGTAATTAATTGCATATAATCAAGGTTCGGATAACACATGAGCAAAACCGATCAGGGTATGGGTAGGGCTTCTCACCCTACATACAAACAGAATAGTTCAAACCAGGTATTTGTATCATTTGCTAACTATATGTTCCCATAAATCTCCTCCTACTTTCAATTATTGAAATTAACGTCATCATGTTGTATGGCGCATGTGCTCCTTGTTACTAGGGGGTCTTCTGTCTTCTTTTTGGGGTTTTTTAGGATGAAGACTCTTCTTCACCAGTGCCCTCTGGATTACCCCCACAAGTTGCACACATGCACTAAACTTTGTGTTGAGCAGTATTTAAAAAAATAATCCTTATATGTCATAGATAGTACCACAACTTAAATTCCATGCTTGAAAGGACCCCAAACCCTTGTTCATCCCAAGGCCATTTGTATCTTGAGACACTGCTCATCTGGAGTGATCCCAATTTTACCCATCCCAAGGCTGTTTCTGTCTTGAGGTATTGCTTATCTACATCTTGTATCCTGTAACATCTGCAAAAGAGGCCCATCTGCTTTTTAATCACTAATACACATTTCCGTTATTACTTTATAACAATAATTGTCTAATTAATGTAGTTACAACTTTAATTAGCACTAATCAATTCCATTTATAGCACACCTGAGCTAGGATCAAGATATTCCCAGGTATACCCCTTCCCCCACACTCACACAGTCACACCAGGTTTCCTTACAGTGTTGACCTCAGGTTTCCCATAGCAGAATCTCAGATGTCCAGATCCTCCTGGGGCAATAACTAAAAAACAAACCAGCAGTTCAAGCTGGTGCCTCCAAGGAAGGACCCAAAACAAAGGAACCCCTGGGCTTTCACGCCTTCACAGTCTAAACATGATGAGATGGACCAACTGGATTTTTATTTATGCCTCAACGTGTTATACATGAGGTGAAAAATTACTATAAGAGCGGTACACGTGTTGGGAGCCCTATCCCAACTTTGCAGGCTTTGCCTGGCAGCTGATCAGGGCACCGAAAGCTTCCACCATCGGGCTGCCATTGACCCCCCCTTGCTGATGGGGCAGATGCCCAGGGAAAAATGTCTGGGAAATCGGGCTGTGGGAGGAGCCTTACACAGAAAAGCAATCAGCTGCCACACAACCAATGCCATTTCGCTTTGGTTTTCTTGGAGGCATCAGAGGCTCGCCCGCAAGCTCAGCTCGGCCCTCCTGCCCGCTCTCGCCTTTCCCTCCCTGCGGTCCCGCTTCCCTGTCCGCCCCTGGCCTGCCGCGCCCCGCCGCTTCCCCGGGGCAGCTCGTGCCGCCACATCCCGGCGCTCCGGTGTTTCCCGGGACGCAGCGGGCGCTGCCCGCCCCAGCCGCAGCCCTCACGGCCGCCCTGTGTCCCGCCGTGCCCGCAGCCGGCCCCGGCCGCAGACACGCTGCTGCTGCTGCTGCTGCTGCCCGGGCTGCCGCTAACCGGGCCCACAGCGGGAACCGTCTGTGCCTGTCTTCTGCTTCCTCCTCTGCCCCTCTTTCCCTCTCTGCTCTCTTTTCTGTCCCACTTCGGTACGAACACTTACCCTTCTTTGTCACTAAACAGTTCTTATCAAGAAAGAGATGTAATATTGCTGCGTTTGTGCCTTATTTTCCTGCAAGAAATCTATCCATAAGAATCCTCTCCAACACCCCTTTTACAGCAGGATGGGACATTCCTTTTTTGCAGGTCAGACTACAGGGATGATATTTATCCAAGTACCGTATGTCTCCAAGAAGGGCCATACTCTAATTTGCAGTAAGGCACAAAAAGGGGGATGTCAAGGTCTTGGCAATAGGCAGAGTTCAGCTGATCCCTCCGTGAAGGTAACCTGCTTCCAACTGGAATTTTATATTATTTGCATTCTGAAGGCTTGTATATTACATTTTACCTGAAATTTGCAGCTGAATGTATTTGCTCATTATCATCTCATCACCAGTTACCAGGAGAAAGCCCATGACTTCTAATCAACAAACCCTGCCTTGGTAAATGGGCTGTCTTCTCAACAGAGAGATACTGTCTGGTAGTTTCACTTTAAACTAAGCAATGTTAACATTCCAGTCCTTGTTTCCATTCCTGGGCTGATAGATGGCACCCACTAAGAGTTACCTGTTCAAAATACGCCAATTCACAAGATCGTTAATTTCCCTAATAAGCCTGGTTTAAGGCAATGAAGCATCGGGTAGTAGCCTACAGATCTTATTTACTGCAACCAGAAGGCCAGAAAAGAATGTAGGGGATTAAGGCTAGTGACAAAGGTGTCAACAATAAACCCCTCCTCAAACAACTGCAGTTCATTGGGTTTGATTGCAGGTTTCAAGGAGGTCTGACAGAACTGTTGTTAGGACCACGTGTAAATGTAGCACGGAGATAGTCAAATTTTTGTTGAGGTGCAAAAGATAGCATGCACTCCATGGAGCTTACAGTCTTATGTAGAATTGCTGCAAAAACAACTTGTGAAGGGAAAAACAGTCGTGTCTGTTTCTCTGAGCAGAAGCTGAGGAGATGAGCTGGTAAGAAAGTCGTCCGTGCTGACAGGCAAGGTGAGAGCTCATGCTTGTCCACAGTCCTCCTGTGATGACAGAGCATGTCCCAATCCAGAGAGAGCTTTAAAGAGCCTTTAAAAACATAGCTAACATATATTTTCTATGAAAGACTTCTGAAACTGTACTGAAACACAGCCACAGCTGTGATGGGGAGTGAGGGCTGCAACTGGATGACAGTGGAGAACAGTAAAGATTAACAGAAAATAGAACCTGAGGTGTCTAAATTTAAATTTGAGTGTCCCAAATTTAAAGACAATGAGTCTGATATTTAAAAATCTGAGCAAGATGGGCAGTGGAAAACCCTGGTCTGAAGGGTAGGATAGGAAGGGAGACAGTTCCACTAGGCAGGCAATGGCAAGCTGCCCTCCTCAAGATGAAGCAATTCAGCAGGGGAGGGTTTTTTCACCATCCCCCTTAGTCTGTCCAGTACAAGTGACCAGATCGGGACATCAGCCACCCATAGATGACTGATTTGTGTTTTTCCTGACAGCTTGTTTCTTTCTGAATGGTCCATTAATTTTGGCTTCCAGCAAAAAAAAAAAAAATCCAGTGTAAAGCCAAGCAACAACCAACCAACCAAACATGCATAGGGAATTTTGGTTTTGGATAAAAAATAAATGTTTTACAGTAAATAGTAGGACAAAACTACAAATTCAGAAACAACTTTTGTTACTATTCCAGATATAATGGGATATATTAATATGTATGAGGACAAAGTCTGTGTACAAATATGTAATTTAATATGCTTTATAAAGTGGTTGTATTAAAAACTCAGAAAACCACACTTTCTTAAGACAGATATTGGTAGACTAGAATAAACTGGCTGTGTTTTCTGTCCAAGATTCACCCACAGATAGTCTATGAGTAAGTCAATACCACTATCAATTTTTCTTAATTAGGAGGCCTTTGCCCATGAGGAAGAAAGAAACATAACTACATCTCAAAACTCCTTCGCTCATGCTTCAGCCTGTTGTTGGCCAATTTATCTTTTTCAGCCACAGTTCTAAACAGCTTCTGGGAAAAGAGCTCATTTGAAGAGTACATACTTCTAGTTTTGGAAGCAATTGCAAAAATAGCTTAGTAGGATTCTTATTAATAAGCATATGGTCTTTTATTGCTTCCTCAGGGTCAAGCATAACTCACCTATGTTGTTTTTTGCTATTTAAGTTAGATAATGAAACTGATGCTTTAGAAATCTGTATAAAACTTCTGTGCTGAATTAAGTGGGCAATGTCAGTAGCCACATAGAACTGAGTTACTATTAGTTTTATAAGATAGAAAGCTGTGCCTGCAGCCTGCTGATAATTTACATTTTCACAGTCATATTTTTCACTAAAAGAGATGCTTATTTCCCTGCTATGTTGTTGAAAAACCCAAATGAAAAAGAAAAAAAAAAAGATTGATGGTATGCATGTGAATGTAGAGAACTGTCAAATCAGGCACACACCCTTATCCGTCCCAGGGGGCAAAATGCAAAGTAGAGACTTCTGAAACCACTTGCCCTTTAGAAAACAAGGCCATATCCACCAAACTAAAGTTTGACTCTCTTTCCTGACACAATCAGCTCAGCAGATGCAAAGTCATGCCTTTGAAAAAAAAGGAGAAAAAAGCTTGTTTCTTCCTTTGCTACGGTTATAATAAGTTTAAGCACAGCTTGCCACAAGTTGAAAATTAAAAACTCAGACTGAAGCCAAGTTTTTGCTAAGTTCACACAATGTTCCATGGAAAACAGTGAAGTAAAAGTTCTGAAGTGCAAGTTGAGAAAAATAGAGGCAACAGACTGTTACTCCACAGTGTAAAAATGGTACTTTAATTCTATTAAAAGCCTTGAATGAGGCTTTCAAACAACATAAAGAACTAACACACAATTAAAAGTCAGGAGATAAAGCCTATTCAGTATTCCACATTTACAAATCTGTAATTATTTTAAGGACTTCATTGTGTTCTCATGCCTGCATGGAAAAATTGAATTACTCTAGTGTGAAACTGATTAGGCCAACATATAAGAACCTAGACATTGTGTCTTAACAGCCATCCAAGAATTAGATATCTAGCTTAAATTGGCCAAGTT
This sequence comes from Alaudala cheleensis, assembly GCA_013398995.1. Lineage (NCBI taxonomy): Eukaryota > Metazoa > Chordata > Aves > Passeriformes > Alaudidae > Alaudala > Alaudala cheleensis. The sequence goes on from VWYE01007615.1 coordinate 375,607, forward strand.
GGTTTTCATCCTAGGCCACCTAGTTTTTGCTGAAAGATCGGTGTCTTGGTTTTCATCCATGGACCAGATGAGTTTGGCCCAATGAATTACTACTCAATACTCTGCTCTCAAATTTCTTCAGATTCACATTTCTTAAAAATGTGAATCAGGCATAAATCACCAGTGCACTTAATGCCTGCATTTGACTATGTACAGCCATCTAAGGGTAAGGGCTGTGAGGGGTTTTGCTACACCAGAGCAATACTAACTCCAAAACACATTAACTGATTTCAGCTTAAACAGTTTAAGGTAGGAAAATATACGTAACCACTGCCTGAATTTGGGACATCATCAGTATTTTTTTTCTCCCTTAAAGTGCCCAGACTTTTGCCAAATACAAAAGCTGTTTGTGACAGACCAAGATCATGGACTTTTTGCTCAGACTTAGTGTGGAGGCTTTGTCTTCTGAAGCAGAAGCTTTTATCAAAAAAGTTACTTGAATTAGTGGATTTTTTATAAGGTGCATATGGCAAAGAGATGCCCCAGGGATGATGCATCCTCAAAGCCAAAGAGGTTCTGTTGAGCATCTCATTTGTTTGCTGCTCTTTGTCTTTCCATGGCTCCCGAACTGTGCAAAACTATTCTAATTAACCTTAAATCATGGTTTGTATTAAACAGAATGAAGAGAAAGAGAACAACATGGAACTAACCTGTGCATGGAGTAAGAGTAGAGACATCTTTACTGTTCATGTATAATGCCTTTTGATTTTTAGAAAACCATGTGGCATATGAAGTATAACCAGGAAGTTATCTCTACAGCTGGCCTTCTTGACTGGTTTCTGGTGCTTCACTCTAAGAGTTATGCATCAGTCACATACTTTATATCCTCCTACTGAGATTAAAAATAGCATGTTGAATCAAAGCTGTCCTAAATGCTTCAATATTATCAGGTGAGCTTCAGTGAAAAAGTTCCCAATTACTTACAGTGAGAGCTAGGTAAGAAAGGATCAAGAAGGTATTTTTTACCACAAAGCCCAACATAATCCAACACACTTCAACAGTCTACAAAAGTGTATATTATCAAATATAAAAATATGTCCATTTTGTGGACAGTCTCAACTGTGCAAAAATCAACACCCTTTCTTTTTTTCCTCTGTCCATCAGGGTCTTCTGATGCTACAGTAGGACTGTAAGTTGAACAGAAAGGCATATTGTTAGCTTTTAAATCTCATCTCATACCTCTCTTTCCCAACACTGACCCAACACTACTCCCAAATCCTGCAGTGCACAATAGAAATTCCATGTTGGCTTTCCCTGTGTCAGGACAGAGCTAACATAAGAAGGAAATGTCAGGAATGCTTGTCTGGGATTGAATTGCATTTCACACTAGCCATTCGTAAGGGAAAGCAGGCATTTGTATGTATCTAAAAAAAAAATGTGTGAGGACACAGGAGTGAGGAAATAGGCAAACTTCATGTGAGGTAGGGTTTTCTGCTCTGTTTTTTCACCTAGAGAAGATCAATACTGTAATCAACTTTGGTTTTGTTTGTCCTGAACATTGGGCAGCATGCCCTAACATCTTCCTTAATTAAAGAATTAATAAAATAGCATTTAAGCAGCAGATAGCACCATGCCTCTGCCTTTAGAAGAGATGCTTTCCAGTGGCTTAGCCTTGCTTGCTGAGCTGATGTTCCAGGCTGCACTGTCTGCCAGACTAGACAACTTGATTTCGAACAATGAGATCCAGTCACGCAGTGAGGAGATTAACTCACATCCCTTAAAACGCCTTTTGAGGCAACTCATTAAATCAGTCTGGCTGTGAAGTCCAGCACACCTGATGGCATTAATCTAACATCTCATCCCAGCCCTGAGATTATCAGTGGACAGCTGTAATTACAATTGATTGAAAAGACATTTTCACAGAGTTTCTGTTTCCTGGAATTCAGGCATTTCTGAATATTGTTCCTGTGTTGCCCAGTCCAGTAATTCCAATCTCATTATCTCCTGGCAGGCATATGCAGCTTTTTAGTAACTTGAAATCAAGTCATGAAATTGGCAATATTCTGATGGCAGGCAAGCTATAAAGTTAAGCTCTAAAGACAAGCCCACATGGTCTTTTAATGGCACTTTGTCTACCTTCTGCAACCTCCTACATCCTCCCTATATGGTGGGGAATGGGATGAGAAGCTCCTGCTTGGTTCACTGTCACTCCAGCTGTGTTCCCAGCTCCTGAGTCAGTGTTGGGAAAGAGAGGTATGAGATGAGACTTGAAAGCTAACAAACTGATTGCTGTTTCTTGACATCTTCCCTTTTCTCTTCCTTGATGGACTCCTCAGAGTCAGAGGACAGCTCAACCACTTCTGGTGTCCTCTCAGCTAATGGCTTCACATACCCAACAATGACACAATTGTCTGAAGAAGAGCCACTGTCGTTTGAGTCAGCATTAGCTGGTAACTCAGTTTGCAGTTTAGTTCTTCCACTCCCTGAAGGAGAATCCTCATCAGAACTTTCTGATGACTCCAGAGGAGAAGCTATGGTAGCACGAACCTCTTCTGAAATGGAATAGGAAGGCCCTGGAGTTTCATCATCCCAGGGGGCCTGACCAAGACCAGGTACAGACAAACTATCTGGCCCTTGTGGGTATGCCACATCTGGAGATATTGTAATGATTGACGAGTCTGAGTGGCTTCCTTCCTCATATGATGGTGCAGGACAGTCGTAATTGGCATGTTGATCATACGCTTCTAAGTTAAAAGGACAACAAGCAAAACTGATGAATTCATGCAGGAAGTGCTCTGTCCGATTCAGCAAAAATGGCTTTAAATCATCGGCAAAGGCCTGACTTTCCAGATCGTATCTAGTTACGTTACTCATGATTATGTGCTGCACTATGTTGATCAAAGACCCGTGGGCACCAAACAGGACTGTCAGTTCTCGCTTCAACCATGGAACCAAGCGGTGAAGGCAAGCAGGGTTGCGGCGGAAGAACTCTGCTGAGACCTCCCGGTACCGGCCACCATCCTGAATGCTGCGGATGCGCACGCCAGTGCGGTACAGGGCCCTGCGGAAGCTGATCATGTCCTCCTCCTGAATCTGCCGCAGAGATCTGCCCTCTGCACTAGCCTTTCTCCTTGAGGCCAGCCTCCTGATCATCTGCTGAATCTCTCTGTGTCTGTGTCTCCTGGGCTCGCTGGACAACCCGTCAAACAGCATCCCAGTATCTGGAGGGGACAGCATCCTTCGGGAAGGGGAGCTGCGTGCGCGGCGTTCCCTTGTTAAGGTGGTGCGATAGCGAAATCTCCGGCCGTCAGGGCTGGCAAAAGAGCTGGTCTCTAAAGGGCTGAGTATGTACTCCTTAAAGTCATCTTCAGCACGAATTGTATGGAAAATGGAAAAAAAGGGCTGCTTGCAGAGCGGGCATTCTGCTTTGTTTTTTGACCATTCTTGGACACAGCGGAAGCAGAACCTATGCAAGCAGCAATCCAGATAGGCAACGTTGTCAAATCTGTCCAGGCAGATGGGGCATTTGGAGTCAGGAGATGCATCTGTTGGCAGCTTACTGGTGCTGGCTTTGGGCGAAAAATTGCTGTCTTCTGCAATCTCTCAGCTAACAGAAAGCACCTAGTACCTCCCACATTTTAGGATTACCATTTGGCTAGTCAGGTCATCCCTGTGTAAAGCACCTTGGAGCATGAGTCACATTCTGACCTGTGAAGGACAGGCTGAGTTTACTCACTGAGATAAGCAGTTTTTCCAAGCAGATGCTCTCTATGCATCTCCTGTCTCTATTCTTGGCTCTTAGCCAAAGTGTGCCCAAAGGGTCCGAACTTGCAGTAGAGATTAGAGGGTCTTCCTTTATTTTTTTCTTTCCTTTGGTTTCCTGTAGTCTCCTGGACTGGTCTTAAGCCACCATCTCATCTTGATGTGAGCTGCAGGCAGCTGTTGGATGGCAGCATTTCTCACTAATATGTGAATAGGAATTGAGTCAGAAACTGGAAAGCAAAGATTTAGTTTCCACAGCCTCTTCTTTAAGCCACCCAGTTCTCACAACCTAATGAGCTATTTTACTTTAAAAAATAATCATGTTCTAAGAGAAAAAAAAAAACAACTTGTTTTAAAAGAAAATTAATTATTATTGCCTAAGGAAAAACACAGACTCAGTCTCCTGGACATGAAAGGACAAATACAGTCTAAACCAGCATCATAATCAAAAAGACCAAATATGTACATCATGCAGCCACTTACCAAAGGAACAGAATATTTGCGAAATTGCATGCTCCTCTTGAGGAGTTCTCTGGGTAACAATCAAAAGGGAAGATAGAAATTCATCATGATCTTCAGACTTCTATTTCTGAACATGGAATAATATTTAATGTTCCCTGGCATAGGCTCTCCTATGCAAAGCCTTCAAGCTCTGAAATGCACTGCCTTCTAGCAGCAAGCTACGCATCCTCCTGTAACTCCTCATGCTCCTGCAGGGATCCACTGGCCAAACACTGCCCACATTAACAACCTGACGCCTTAAACATACTCAACGCCTGCCCTTTAGTTGGCTGATGGCAAAGAAGCAAGTTAAACTGGAAAGGTCAAGTGGAAATCACTGAACAGAGTGAGCCATATTGCAGATACAAAGTAAAGTAAGCAAGGAGTTCTCAAGCTATGTGAAAACTGGGTCAAAAAGGGCCTGAAACAGAAGCTGTTAAGCAAAGGGAGAAACCAATGTTGTTATTTCAAAGACAGTTCATGTGGCAATATTGCTCTGCTTTGCTTTTGGCTCTGCTCAAGACTGAAGACAGTTTTGAACTGTAAGGCAGCAGAGGTTGTATAAAGCAGATACAAGATGCATTAGGAGCAGCAGCCATGTACAAAAGCAGGAAGATGAGCAGGAAAAAGCAAAACCACAATCCTGAAACAGGAAGAAATTATATCACATGCTTTCACAGGTAGGCAAGGACAGCATTGAAAACCTTCCATACTCACTAATAGGTAAAACTACATACACAGAACTTCTAACCTTCCAAGGATTTCATGCACATAGTCCTCTAAGGTCACAATGTCTAAGTTTCCAGCCTGTTCACACAATGCCTAATGCCTCAAAACCTAATGTCTCAAAAGAAGAGCAATAAAACCAGTAATGACTCCATCCTCCTCAGAGAAGGATGCCAGCAGGACAGTATTTACAAGGATCCCTGCAATACTCTTTGGTTGGCATTTCAGATCTTACAAAGGTGTTGCTTTGTGATCCTGGGCAGCTTCTGGTCCTTCATTGCAATGTATTCAGAGCACACAGCACTGAGTGTAGAAACAGGGAACCTTGGAAAAAGAGATGCATGGTAGGTGTGAACACTACTAAGACAACCCATGCTTTCCCTGGTGAAATGAAGTCAGAAAAAGCATTCCAGCCTAGGACTGCAGGAACTGGTGTAAGACAATAGCAGAATCAATAGCAGGAAGGAGGAAGCACTGAAAAATTTACCTGGAATTTTGTATGGAAATAAAAAGTGCACAGTGGTTTTTCTAGAAGCCTTAACCACTTACCCCCAAATTATCTGTCCTTATGTCTCAGAAAAAAACAGACAGCACTTGTGAACAGGGACTGAAGTGACATCCTACTGTAACAGCAGCCTCTTATAGAGAGGATGAGGCAGGTTGAGTAGAAGCCATAAGGAAAAGAATAACAAAGGTAATTAATATCCTGTCTTGCTTCAGTGACAGCTGAGCCCTGCATGCAGAAAGGCTTCTGGGGCTCCCTCCTCTGCTCCTTGTATGCAGTAGAAATGCTGCTTTTGTTGTATGCCACATCATTATGTTGCAGCTGAAGAAAGAAAAAAAATAAGCCCTTTTTGTGCTGGCCTATAATTGGTCAGGTCATGAAAGAAAGAAATTGCAACAAATTATGAGGTACCACTTAAACTACAGCTCTCTCCAAGCAGAGAGTATTCCCAGGTAAGCAGCCACTTGCCCATTTAATTAATTTTCTTTTTTTTTTTTTTTTAATTAAATAGACTTTAGACATCTAAATAGACAATATGGAACAGCCTGTTTTTGGGACCCAGCATGCTCTGTAACCATGGCAAGTCCTCATAGTCAGGCTGATGCTGCAAGGCATAAACTGTACATTTAAGCAACTTTCACTAGGAAATATATAAAATGTCAAAATGTGGTACTATGCCTTATGTTCCTCTGTTTCAGAGTTTAAAAGTTAAAAACTGCTGCAAAACTCCCAAAGGTTTTCAGTCACAAAGGTACAATCTACATAATTTGAGCTTTAGATATTTGAGAAGCCTTTTAAGGTGAAACTTGGTGATGTGAGAAGGTTTAAAGGTGTGATTTTTTTATTTAATTTATTTAATTTTAGCATTCCTGGAGTTTGGAAAGTTAGGTGTCCAGCTGGATTCCACTGTTTTAAGACTTTTTTTAAAATTCTGAGTTAAAATAACTTGTCCTGATAGACACAAAAAGGCAGTTTACAAACATAATCAGATGTGCTTTCCTTTACCAAGGACATGCGATTAAACTGGCTGCCAGCAAAATGGCTGCTAAATGCTGAGGTTTGCAATCAGTTTGCAGTGTAAAAATCTACACCCTCTCCATTCAAATTTGCATGGCATAGTACTATATAAAGATGTGCAGAAAGCAACCACATAAGTGCAGTGAATATTTGCTTATCCAGCCACTAAATAAGAAAAATGCAACCTAGATTGAGTGAGAAAAAATGGAGAGTCCTTATTTTTCATATGATAAAAACTGTTATCGTACTCTTGCCTAAAAAGGCCATGTGAACAAGTTGAAGTTACAGTGTGGTGGAAGGAGAGCACAAGCACACTCGTGCTGCATCGTATTCGTTGTGTTTTAAAGACAAGTTAGCTCATTTCATGCAGCACTTGTGAAAGCTGGAGAAAAAAATAGATGAGGGTAGGACAAGAAGAGAATTTAAATAGTAGAAATAGAGAAAACCCACACTCTTTTCTTCAAGTTTCAAAGGCATCCTCATTTGCATATGCATATCTGAAAATTGAAAGTGCAACTTTACTTCTACCCTTTTAGATGTGATATTGTACAAATTTGTAATGGGCCCATAGTCTGAAGAGACACAGCCTGGAGTCCAAGCCATCTCTGAAGCACCAGCAGAACAAAACCTGTGCAGGGAGACAGCAGCTAAGATCAGTACCTAGCAGCAGGTCAGCCCCTCATCTTGGTCTGAGGTGCCTGTACTTCAGAGACTGTAAAAATAGAAAGTGGCAGGTTTGTAAGAAAGCACCAGCATTCTGTAATGCTGCAGGTTAATGATATTCTGTAAAAGCCATATGGATCAGTGTCATGCAGACATTAAGGAGGAAGGAGAAGGGGACAGGGTGATGAAGAAAACTGAGACAAGAGAGTGGGAAAGCTGGGGAAGAGAAGGAGAGTAGCTGCATCTCCACTGGTCTCTGTCACTATTGCACAGTCTATTGCACAGGAGGTTTTCCTGAAAATGGCTATTTAATATGCACAGTCCCTAGGCCCAGGTAGAAGCAGGGGTTTTGCTCCCTACAGGGATTCCCTGTATCTGGTACAAGATAAAGAGCAAATTAAGCTCTGGCTAAATATCCCATAATCCAAAACTAATCACTCAGTTATTACTTTGGACACCAGGCACCTTTTTTGCCTGATGCCAGACTCTAGGTAATGCAGCATTAGCTCCTTATGACCCTTCTCCTTGGCAGAGAAAGACCCTATCTTTCCTGCCTGTGCTAGGGTGGGCGCTGTGTGGGGAGGAGGCCAGCAGGCAGCGTTTTGCAGCCCGCCTAGAACCAGACACGTGTCAGTACAGAGGCACCAGAGCCGGACAGCACTTCAGATCAGGTGAGACACCTCTCTAAAAAGGCTTCAGGTGATCTGCAAAACTTTGTCATCATTTCTGCAGGCAACTAGGAACGAGGATGGTCTGTGTGCTGGTTTTGGCTTGAGTAGCATTCACTTTCTTCACAGTGGCAGGTATGAGGCTCGGTTTTGGATTTGTGATGAACACAGGGTTGATAACACAGGAGTATTTTTGTTACTGCAGAGCAGTGTTTGCACAGAGGCAAGGCCTTTGCTTGGCCTCACCTATCCTACCAGTGAGGAGGCTGAGAGAAGGAGGCTGCACAAGGAATTGTGAGGGGACACAGCTGACCCCAGATGACACAAGGGATATCCCAATCCCATACATTATGGTGCTATACTTAGCATATAAATCTGGAAGAAGAAGGAAGGTGAGGAAGTTCAGAACCATGGCATTTGTCTTCCCAAGTCATCCTTACACATGATGGGGCCCTGCTCTCCTGGAAATGGGTGAACAACTGCCTGCCTATGGGAAGCAAAGATGGAATTCCCTTCCTTCCCAGACAGGGAAGCAGGACCGCAGGGATGGAAAGGTGAGAGTGGGCAGGAGGGCCGAGCTGAGCTGATGCCTCCAAGAAAACCAAAGCGAAATGGCATTGGTTGTGTGGCAGCTGATTGCTTTTCTGTGTAAGGCTCCTCCCACAGCCCGATTTCCCAGACATTTTTCCCTGGGCGTCCGGGCATCTGCCCCACCAGCAAGGGGAGGGGGGACGGGGCGGGCACTGACAGCCCAATAGTGGAAGATTTGATGCATCAGCTGCCATGCAAAGCCTGCCTGGGATAGGGCTCCCAACATGTGTACACTCCCTATAAAAATACTTACTTATAACACATGTTGAGTCATAAATAAAAATCAAATTGGTCCCTCTCACCATGTTTTTTTTTAACTCTTACCCTTTCAGTTCTCTTCCCCATCCCACTCTGGAGAATGTCAATTTGCCCAATTACACATGTGAAATGAAACCTGGTTTCCTAATGCTTCAACTTGCTCTCTACACTCTACGTCACATCTTGGAAGCCAATGGGTTTGGAGAAAGCCATGTTTGAGAGATGACAGTTTTTCCCTGGGAAGGACTTGTACTGAATGTGTTCATCCCCACAATGAGCTAAGATGAAATATGAGCTGGCTGACTCTGCTAGCACAGGCAATAAAGGCAGACACATGCCACCTCCCTATTGCAGCCTTCACCCAGGCTCATGGTCAGAGGATGCCGAAGTCACGATCGGAAGAGGATGTACGATGACAGCTACACCTGACAGCCATGCAGGAAGGAGGAAGCTGTAAATTGGCACTGAGTGCAACCTTGATGGGCATCAGAGACAGACTTACGTAGGACACCCGTCACTGAACAACCTCCTTCCCAGAGCTACTCCACCTGCCAACACTAGCCTGACCCAGAAGCTGCTAGCTGAAATTCTATCCCTCAAGCAATGCAGGCTGAACTGAGCCCCTTATGGGCTGAAAGGTAAATGCATCTATAGGTTCAGATGAGACAGAAATGTGGATTATCCCATCTCACAGCATCTCCACAAAAAAATTTGTCCCCATTATATCTTGTAGACCTGGATGCATATGCTGGGAGTTGACACAACTGGAAATCCTACAGCATGCTCAAAATTATCACTGAAGGTCAAAGAGCAAAGAATATGGTAGAGAAACTGCCCCCTTCATACTCTTGTCATATTCAGCTTTCTTTTTGTGAGACCCTCTCTCATTGCAGCCCTGCTGCTTTTAGCTGCTGCTCCAGCAGTGCAGAGGTCCCTCAGAGACAATGTTGTAGCCAGGGTTTGCCTTTGGGTCTCACATGGCTTTTGAGCAGAACTACAGAAGTGAGAGGCAATTGCTTTCAACCCTGGTGTGGAAACATCCTCACTACCACAGTGATTATGACAAGTGCAAGTTTTCTGAAGCTGAACAAGGCCTGGAAAGCCCCCTATTCAGAAGCTCTGAGACTCTGATGTGACAGCTCTGACAACAAGGGTCAGACATGAACACTGCCAGCTGATTTTACAAACCACGGGAGTCATGCCAGATCATTAGAGCTAGGAACCAGTGACACGCTCTTGCTGCAAGGATCAGACTGAGACCTGGTCAAAAAAACAGATGTAAAAACACATTAAAAAAAAAAAAAAAGCAGAACATGCACTACTGCAGCTATGGGCTTTCTATCTCCACTTGCTCTCTGAGATTTTAAACTTTTCTTTCACTGCACATAGCCATCAGCCAGCACAGGTGCCACAGGCCTGTTAGGAAATCGGGAAGCAGCTAATTACCTCAGTGGGGGTGCCCTCTCAGGTATTCAAAACATGTGCTATGTGAGTACAGCCTGCCAGGGCACCTGGCACATCCCCTGCTCTGAGACCCTCCCCACCTATGACAGTTCACGATCCAGCAGGACACAGAAGGATGATCAAGATTAGCAGGTCTAAAAAGACCATGATAAAAGTGTGTGTAATCAGTGTGTTTTTTCCTGGAGGACTGTGAGAACTGGAATCATTCAGGCACACCATATCTGAGTGGTGTGAGGGAGTCAGGACACGCACTACTGAGATGTATTTGTTGTTGGGAGGAAGTACAACAGCTGTCTAGCCATGTGCAGTAGCAGTGTGTAACAGTTTTATGCGAAGAATGCCTGAATTAATTGGACCTTTGGGGGAATTGGGGAAGGCAGAGTGTAATTACTTGAGCTGGAATTTATCCAACTTGAAAAAATCCCAGGTTATTCCTGGAAAAACTACTATGTGTCCTTCCATAGCAAAATCAATTGTTCAAAAGGACCCAGAATGCTGGATTTATATGTCCTATTAAAAGCTATCCATTGCTGTAAAGAAATTGGTCAAACACACTTTTCAAATATAAGATAGTTTTAAGGAGTTAATCTCATGCAGGCAGGTCTGATAGTGAAAAACACAAATCAGCATATATCAACTGACTATCAGAGCAATAGAGCTCCTTACACTGATTTATAAATTCCCCATGACTGGCTAAGGTGAACTTATTAGTTTGTTTACAACATGACAGTTATTTAAAAAAAAAAAATAAGCATTAATTTTTTTCATTCCTCTGGCCATCCTGAANTATTCAGAAGCTCTGAGACTCTGATGTGACAGCTCTGACAACAAGGGTCAGACATGAACACTGCCAGCTGATTTTACAAACCACGGGAGTCATGCCAGATCATTAGAGCTAGGAACCAGTGACACGCTCTTGCTGCAAGGATCAGACTGAGACCTGGTCAAAAAAACAGATGTAAAAACACATTAAAAAAAAAAAAAAGCAGAACATGCACTACTGCAGCTATGGGCTTTCTATCTCCACTTGCTCTCTGAGATTTTAAACTTTTCTTTCACTGCACATAGCCATCAGCCAGCACAGGTGCCACAGGCCTGTTAGGAAATCGGGAAGCAGCTAATTACCTCAGTGGGGGTGCCCTCTCAGGTATTCAAAACATGTGCTATGTGAGTACAGCCTGCCAGGGCACCTGGCACATCCCCTGCTCTGAGACCCTCCCCACCTATGACAGTTCACGATCCAGCAGGACACAGAAGGATGATCAAGATTAGCAGGTCTAAAAAGACCATGATAAAAGTGTGTGTAATCAGTGTGTTTTTTCCTGGAGGACTGTGAGAACTGGAATCATTCAGGCACACCATATCTGAGTGGTGTGAGGGAGTCAGGACACGCACTACTGAGATGTATTTGTTGTTGGGAGGAAGTACAACAGCTGTCTAGCCATGTGCAGTAGCAGTGTGTAACAGTTTTATGCGAAGAATGCCTGAATTAATTGGACCTTTGGGGGAATTGGGGAAGGCAGAGTGTAATTACTTGAGCTGGAATTTATCCAACTTGAAAAAATCCCAGGTTATTCCTGGAAAAACTACTATGTGTCCTTCCATAGCAAAATCAATTGTTCAAAAGGACCCAGAATGCTGGATTTATATGTCCTATTAAAAGCTATCCATTGCTGTAAAGAAATTGGTCAAACACACTTTTCAAATATAAGATAGTTTTAAGGAGTTAATCTCATGCAGGCAGGTCTGATAGTGAAAAACACAAATCAGCATATATCAACTGACTATCAGAGCAATAGAGCTCCTTACACTGATTTATAAATTCCCCATGACTGGCTAAGGTGAACTTATTAGTTTGTTTACAACATGACAGTTATTTAAAAAAAAAAAATAAGCATTAATTTTTTTCATTCCTCTGGCCATCCTGAAAGCAGTTGTCATGTTGTGGATGGGCAGAAGCCTATTGAGAAGTGACCTAGAGTAGATGTCAGACTGTGAGCTTCTGAGCAGCCACAATTCTCTATCAGTCAGCAAATTTTGCACCAGATGTGATTGGTTTCTGATTTGAGTTAGTTAAAGAAATCTTAAGGTAACAGATGAAGTTAAGCCACTATTAGGCTAGTGAGTAATTTAACTAGTACAGACCAGGCAAATGAAGGAAGCTGAACTGATCATGCTTTTGTGCTTAGACAAAGAGAAATATGTCCAAACTCAGTCCTGAGACTTACTTTTCAGCAGTAGGGTCTCTGCAGACCACTCACCTGGAGCATATGGTGCTTCAGTTACGGAGCTGCCTCAGCTCCATGCACTGAGTCCATCAGCTGCCTGGCATGTGCCAACAGGGCAGGCTGGTGCTGAACTTCCTGCCACAAGCCCCCTAGGATCTGATGCAGCCCGTGTGCAGTGACGGGGGTCCTGTGGTCTTCTTCAGAAATTAATGCAATGGCAAAGAGCAACCTAGGGCATGCTCCCACTGGAGGAGGCTCTGCTGTTCAGGTAGCAAGAGGGTATCTTTCAGGACACAGTGTCCCACATCTAAGGCGAGTGGGACATTTTTATTATTAGAAAGCTACGATATATATTTGCAAGCTTCTAAAGGATCTTTTTATCTTGCTTTGTGGAACTAAAACTCTAATACTATTCATACTGGCTTTTTTCCCACATGCTTTTGACAAGCACAAACCTGACAAGTCTTTATTTAAAAAAAAATTGCAGAAAGATTACTCAAATTTTTCTTGCTCATCCCCACATATTCATATACAGGCTCAGGTGAGCACAGAACAATCTTTTATATGTCACGTGCCTATGGATAGCTGGAATTAATGAAATTCTGGTGTCAATGAATTACAGTTTTGTTTGGTTAGTGAAAGCTGGGTGTCCCATTTGACACTTCATGTCTCAAATATACATTTAATAATTTGATCCAATTAATATGCACTTAAGCTTTTATCCAGTAAAAATCTCCCTGGGACATACAGATTGACAAAGCTGATGACCCTGTCCCAAAATTGGCTCTGAAGTGACAGTGGGCAGCTGTTACACAACTCAATACTGAAAGCTGATCTGGTTCATCTGCAGGCAGCCATGGAATTGCCTGCCCTCCAAACATTTCAGTAGAAAGAAAGAGGGATCATAGCCAAAGGAAATGAGAAAGTGATAGGCATAAAAAGTGGATGCTCAAATGCCACAGAGGGTTATGGAATAAGTCTAAACACAGGCACAGCTTTGCTCTCATAAGAGGCTTAGCCCTGTCTTCCCAGGGCTAGCTTTCACACAAGGGAGCATTTTGGCTCACTCTAAAGAAGAAATGAAGTGTTTAAAGGCATTTCAGGAGTACCAGAACAAATTCAGTGCTAACATGATGGGGGAAATAGCTACCACCAGCAAAACATTTGCTCTGCTAGCACAGTCATAATTGCTGGATTTCATTCCTTTTCTCGAAGTACATTTGAGACACACTCCAGAAATAAAAATTTCAGAGGAAGACAGAGAAATTGTCTCAACACCCCTCCACCAAGTCTCCTAGGAATGAATAAAAAGTAGTGGAAGTTCAGCACTGGGTTCTGCAGCACCAGTGATTACAGAAATGCAGAGCTGCAACTATGGAGGTAAACTTAGCTCTGCTCCCATCTAGTAGGAGCCATTTTCCAAACTCAGGGCTGGATATATGATGATGACAGAAATTGCTACAGCACACTCCTCTGACAGGACACCACCTCCTGTCTCAAATGATTACCAGTTGTGAGAACAGGCATCATCCAAAGAGGAAGCATAATACATGCCTTTTTCCACCCCCTCTAGAGAGTAGGGGAAGGGATTTAATTTCTTCTGAAGCTATAATGTCGAAATGGTCTTGTCCACTAATCAAGGAGAGTAATATCCTGGTCTTCTGTAGTTATTAGTAAAATTTCCATTAAATTTAACAGGATAAGGACAGGGCCTTTGATCACAGGGGATGAATCTGTCAAATAAATGTTGCTGGGGAATTTTTTATACAGTCTTTTTCCCTCTGACTGATTATATGTTTTGCAGGTAACACCTGAATAGGAAATGTGGAAAAGATCCTGACAGGGATGCAGGGTCCGAATGAATGCTCAAACACCACTAGAAACTTTATTTGCTGAAAACAGCAACCCTGCAAAAAGCCATGGGATAACATGGCAGCTGGTGGCTCCCCTTGGCAGAAGAGGGTGGGATTTAGGACAGGAGTTCAAATAAGAAAACCAATGCCCTAACTAGAGACATAGGATCATACTCTAAGCCCAAGGACTCCACGCCTCGTGGGCTTTTCCCAGTGTGTTTAACAGGAGACCATGTTATCCCTGAGGATAGCGTTGACCTTGAAGGGAGCTAGGAGTATAGAGGAAACCAAGTGCAATGCCTGGGACCCACGGCAAGACAGTACCTAGGAATCAATGACACACATTTGGTGAGAGTCTGAAAATCAAAACTGCACAAGCAAGTACGACATGCTGTTCAATGTTAGTGCTGGGGCTGAGGAAGCCTCTGCAAGGAAATACATAGCACAGTGGTTGTGGTCACTTGGTGTTCAGATATAGATCATCCACAAGACCTTGCCTTAGTCTCATGTGCCCATAAGGAATTTCTGCTTTGGAAAATTATCAGCAGATATCAGGTCAGTGTCAGAAGCCAGGCAGACTCTCAGGTACTGCAACATCCCCAAGTACCCCATCTGTTAATACACCAAAGCAGAAAGGACATGTGACTCTTACATACAGTATCCATAGAAACCACACAATATTTTTGCAAACAGATATTTAATAGTAAATAAAAGAGTACAAAAAATGTCCACCAGATAGTTTCAAAAGGAATGACAACTGCAGCTCATCCAGTTGCACCCAGCAGTTGACACGAGTACCCTGGCAGACGAAGTTATTTCTTGGGCAGGCTGAGCTCGGCCAAGGGAGTAGCATGCCAGGTCACTGTCAACAGAGCAGTGCCAGTGACCTCAGGAAGCCACCATGAAACACCCAGAGGGCAGCCAGAAAAGAACAGAAGTAAAAATTTCGACACAGGCTGCTTGTATAAAGCTACTCCTCAGAAAAAAAAGAAAAGCTCTAGAAGCCCCCTGCTTAATGGGGTCCTTGGAGGCTTTTGGCAGGAAGAAATAGAAGCTGATAGCACTGAGCCAGTATTCACCTGTGAGGAATCTGACCCTGTGAGTCAAGAGCACGTTTTGTCACATGGCTACTGCAGAAGTATCTGCCAGGGGAAGTGCACAGTGTGCATTTCAGAGGGAGTTGCATTCAGTCCTTGCTGCCTTCTGGCTGTCAGCACTCAGCTTCACAGAGCTGCTGGGGACTGCAGCTACCCTATGTTCCGTGGTGCCTCCAGTCTCGGGAAGTGGGTCACCATCCTCCCAGCATTCAGCCATAGGGGAAAGCAGCAACAGCCTGAAGGATTAGGAGACAGAGAGCAGATAGCTACATCAAATGAAGTCACACTTGATATTTGCTCTAGCTGCTTCATCCAAAAAGGCTTAGACAGAACTGGGAAGGAAGTGTTTACACACAGCCAGCCTGCAACAAGGGAAAAAAATCATAATGTGTGTGGCTTTGTGGAGCCTCTACAGCATAGCTCTGTTGCCATGAAACAGAGGAAATGTTCCAAATTCCAGTCACACAGAATTTCTGTGAGTGAGGGAGAGTGAGGCAAGAATAGCAAACACTTAGATGGTGAGATAGGCAAACTGATAATCCCGCTAATGTTTTTAATTTTCACTTTCTATGTGTTATCCTAGGCAAGAATATAGGGATTTTAGCTCAGGATAGCATTTTAGAAAGAAAAGCATGGAAACACTCCTTTTCATCAACAGACAATAATGATCTGTGTGCCTCTGAGCAGGCAGCTCTGAGTAGATGACTTGTAGGGAGACATTCCCAGTTAAAGCAATTTGCCCAATGACATTATGTATCCAAATCCAAAAGCCAATTTCAACCAAACTTGTAGGCAATACTAATCTCTGAGGATTGAACCTAAGTTTCTGATGGTGTTTGAAAATAGGGAACTGGTTTATATCCCCCCAGGGAAAAAGAAAATATATTAGACGTTCAAATATTCATTTCAAAGAGACCTTCCCAATTCTAATGACAAAGAAAAATCTGATCTCAGTCATGTGGAGAACTGTATCCTGCTGAAAATCACAGAGTACTTAGTTTCTGCTCTGGCACCACCCTTTTCCCCTGGTCAAGCCTTTCAGCTCATGTTTTTTTCTCTCTTTCCCCACCCAGGGCCCTGGTCTTTTTTCTAGTCATATGCTATGTATCATATGCTGATATCTGTGCAATCTTACGCTATGTAAGGTCCAACCTGCCATCTTTGCAGTCATTCACTCACTCCTAATTTGGAGTCAAATATTTTACACTCATGATTGTAATTTGTGAACATGAGGCAGTGCAGAGACAGTAAGGGAAGGTAAAATCCTCCTATATGTTTTCCCATTAGGACCGATTGTGTGGAGAAAACCAAGTTGCTCCTGGGTTAATTTTCAACCCATGTCCCTGCTTTGGCCCAGACTACATCTGGCACTCCTGTAGGTTCCTAAAGCCTAACTGCATTTATGCAGTTAGGTAGGGTCAAGCTTGACATTTGAAAGTTAGGGTAGAAAGGAAGGAGACTCCTTCCTGCCATTTGAAGGGATGTAAGACCCTTTTCTGAATCTATTGGGCTTTGTGGGAGATCCTGTGAAAGCCTTGGGGTTGCACGTGTATCAGCATTTTCCATAGTCATAAGATGCAGGGATCATTGGGCTAGCAGGAAGTTTGGTTCCTCAGTCTTCACTGAGATGCTGAAACAGACAACACTGATAGTGTGGTGCCCTTAGCACTCTTGTTGCTCGGTCTGCAAGCACTGCAAATTACTCTGATGGGCAAATCACATACAGGGAATTAATTGGCTCCTAAGAACCAGCACTTACAAGGTGACCTTCAGTTTTCAAAACTTCTGGACTTAGGTTAAGGAAACCTCTGAAAACAAATGACATGACACAAAATATCACAAGGAAACACGTGTTTTGCCTTCATAAAATTAGTGCACTCTTAGGCAAAATTGTCTTAACTTTTGGTGGCTGGGAATTCAAAATGTCTATTCAAGTTCCTGCTGTTCGCCACACAAATTAATCTAATGAGTTGCCTGTGAAATAAACCATTAGAAAACCTCTTGTTAAATTGTGTCAAAGTAAATGGTTATCTAAAATAGACACCACAGGGAGGTTCTTAATTAGTCTGTTGTCAGCTGGGACTGGAAATGCTTGCGGCAGCATGAGGCTAATTAATTTGTCATCCTGCCACATTGCAGCTTCCTGTCAAAGCACAAGGTACTATTCAAAACACACCAATGGCTGGTTGCTCCTTTTCAGAGACCATGACAGAAGCAGAGGAGGGTTCTGGATTGGCTTGTGCTCACTTTCCATTGGGAGATGGGTTGAGGGGGTTGTCCAAGCCAGGCTGACTGTGCCTGGGACAAGCTGTCTTTCTAGACAAGGAGTCTCTGATGCCCATATTCTACTGCTTCAGCTGAACATTGCTTCCTGGATGGAAAATGAAGATTAGTCTTGGGAGGAGGGCATTTGGAATCAACTGGAAGCCCCAAGGATGTGCTTACACAAGGGTCTTTATCCTGTGTCAGGGTGACACTGCACAAGTTGTGCCCATCTGCTTGTGGTGTGGCAGTCAGGGAAGCAGGAAGCACACTGGCTTCTCCTACAGGTCTTGGGGCTAGACCTCTGACAGCAGTCCTGCTGTAACAGGACTTCTGGGAATAGGTCAGCTAAAGAGACAGTGTCCACACACCCTGGTGACCCAAAATTCCATCAGAGTCCGAGGAACCACTTGCACTTTGCAGGAAGGAGCAAAAATTTACAAAATTTCTATTAGCATGTCTTCCCTGCCAAGCAAAAAATGAATCTGCCATGTGGCCTTCTTTGTTGGCTGGAGATCCCTTGACAGAGGACATAGGGCACCAGCCTGATACTGGATGTAGAGATAGAGCCTCAACCATCTGAATGGGTGGTGATGGGCTGTGAAAGGCCAGCAATACTAAACACATTGGGTAAATATTCTCTGGCACCCTCTGAACTTCTGGGTACCCTCTGAACCCTAAGTATCTCTGGGATGTGGTAAGGAGCATCCCTGCTCAAATGAAGCTGCCCCAAGTAATCTGCACTGTCTCTTCTCCAAGCAGAGTGCAGGGGAAATGAAGGTTGGGTAGAGGAACAGGTCCTTTTGAGCCTTCTACCTTCAGGTGCTCTGCTCCTCTTTGCAACATTTGTAGATGTTTTTACAGCATCCTTCCCCTTTTCTTCAAAGACACAGGTCCGTTCTACGGAAAGGGAGTGAAAAGCAGTGTATTTACACCCATGCTTGCAATCAGGAGCTATTTGATATCCCCTGATATCAGCATGCAAGGTTTTTACCAACTCTAAATATTGCAAGTACTCCAAGTATACAGCAATAAAAACTTTATTATTCCCCTGCACCAAATCTTTTGAAACACAAGAACACCCTACTACACTGAAATGTGTGTAATGCTGGCAAAGTCCTCCCCCATCACTGCCCTTCACCCTTTGAAGTTACACACCTCCTCATGCAGTAAACATCAGGGCCTGCTCCACACATAATGCATTTACAGAGCTGTGCTGCCAGCACAATGAACACTCAACCTTCCCTTTAAATACTGCTCCCTGTCACAGTACAGTACCATGACTGTTGTCATGGTTGTCATCCTCTCGCCATCTGGATGGCTTAGTTAGATAATGGATACTTATGGGTGCAGCTTACAGGAAAAAGGAACAAGTCCTTAGAAAGACAAGATTACATATTAATATTACAATATTAATCTGTGAAGCTGTCCCTATAAGCTGCCTAATTAGTCAGTAGAGCACTAAGGTTCATCAAATACACTCTTATGAGTTTTGTCTGTACAAGTCAGTTCTTAATTTTTAGACAGTGGTGGCATGCAAGGGCCATAGTGATGCACATGCATTTTTCTTTGGACAACAGAACATCTGATTTTTCCCCACTCCATCACAGAGGCCTTACCACTACTACCACTTCCTACCCACTGATAGCATTCTCCATGGAGGAAAACAGCAAGATTTTCCTAACAACCATTTCTGCATATTCTTCCTCACAAATCCTCATGGAGAGTATCTGTGGGTACAAATTCAAACACTGTTTCCTGTGAAGGCAGCTTTGAGTAGCATGTTCACAGTGTTGGAAGGAAGCCTGGACAGATTTCCTGATCTTGATCTCTGGTGCATCCAACAGCCAAATAAAAAAAAAGAAAAATTCACAGTGTATACATGCTTTAGTCAGATTCCCGGCTGTGCTTCTTGCTAGGTATCAATCACTGGGACAAAAGAGCTGGCAGATACTTATGTCACAGCTCACCTCTCTCCCATGGTCTTTAGAGAGGCCCTGAAAGCTCTTCACAGCAGCCACCAGCAGCAGCTAGCTGGGCTGAGGTGAGGAGTCCCCCAGGGAATGTCTGTGGCCCCACAGCTGCTGAAGAACATTGGTTGAGAAATCTCCTCTCAGATACTTGCCTTTCTGGGTGGCAGAGGGCAAAGTAGCAGGTATTTCCCAAAGGCAGCAAGAAGAGGGCTGCCAGGAAAATACTTGAGAGGGAGAGGCTACCATGGGACTGCACCAAGCCACTCCTAGTGCCTGCAGCCATGTGATGGCTAATGATCTGTTGGAACAGATGGTTTAAGGAGGCCATCACCATTTGACAGGTATTAGGCTGCCTCCAGAAAAAAAAGCAGATTTCATGTTATTTAAGAACACAGCTGCCCAGTGACTTATGTGCACACTTTGTGCCCCGTTGCACATTTTTCCCCAGTGAATTCCTGGTGTACCGTGCAGATTCCATCCCTTCAAAGAGAGCTGCTTACATCCCCATCTCCAGTAAAAAATACTCTGCCTATCTCTCTCCAATGCCCCTGCACAGAGTGATGAGAGAGTGCTCAGTCTGTGCATGCACACATGGTCACACTCATCCATCATTTTCTCTGCAATAAAAAAAAAAATCACAGAATGGTGCATGTTAGAAGAACCCTCTAATCAAGCAGGGTCATCTTACAGCAGGTTGCCCATGACCGTGTCCAGATGACTTTTGAGTATTTCCAAGGATGCAGACTACACCACCTCTCTGGGCATTGTGAAGTTTAGTCCTCACAAAAAAAAAAAAAAAAAAAAAAAAAAAAAAAAAAAAAAAAAAAAAAAAAAAAAAAAAAAAAAAAAAAAAAAAAAAAAAAAAAAAAAAAAAAAAAAAGTATCCTGAAGTTCGGGATATCCTGTGTTTCAGTTTGTGCCCACTGCCTCTGGTCCTGTCACTGGGCACCACTGGAAGGAGCTCTGCTGTGTTTTCTTTGTGACCACCCTTCACAGATTCATAGACACTGATGAGATCCCTCAGAGCCTTCTCCTCTTCAGGCTGAACAGGCCCAGCTCCCTCAGCCTTTCCTCACAGCAAAGGTGTTCCAGTCCCTCAGTTACCCTAGTGACCTTTCCATCGAAGGGTACATTGAAGAATGGATTCTCTGCAATATGTTCATGGCTCTGCTGTACTGAGGAGCACAGAACTGGGCAAAGTACTCTAGGGATATTCTCACCAGCTCTGAGTCAATGAGCAGGGTCACCTCCCAACTGGCTGGCAATACCCTTCCTAATGCAGCCCAGGACATTATTCTCCTTTGCCACAAAGGTACACTGCTGTTTTATGCTCAGTTTGGTGTCCCCCTGTACCCCGGGGTCCTATTCTATCAAGCTGTTTTCCAGCTGGGCAGTACCTAGCATACATATTTCTTTTCTCCCCCTGTGCAGGATTTGGCATTTCCCCTTGCTGAAGTTCATTAGGTTCCTGCCAGCCCATTTCTCAAGGGTGTTGATGACCCTGTGATGGCAACATGAACCTCTGATATCAGCCACTCCTCCTAGTTTTATGTTCTCTGAAGAATTCCTGACTGTGCGCTCTGCCTCAGCATCCAGATCATTAATGAAGATTGTTGGAGGACCCAGTATTGACCCCCTGGGGTACACTGCTGGTCAGTGGCATCCAGCTAGATCTTGTGCATTTGGGTCTACCCGTTCGAGCAGTTTTCAGTCCAGCTCACCAAACCATACAACAACTGCCTGTCTAGGAGGATCTCATGGCAGACAGTGCCAAATGCCTTACTGAAGTCCAAGCAGACAGTGCCCATGCTCCCCTCATCCAGCAGGCCAGCTGTTTCACTTGTAGGCTACCAGGTTGATCAAGTATGACATCCTCCTTTGTGAGTCCATGTTGACTGCTTCTGATTGTTTTCTTGTCATTCATATGCCTGGAAATGTTTTCCTGGATTAGCTGCTACGTCTTAGCAAATGTTCAGATGAAGTAATCATGGGTCAGGCAATCAGGACTGTTATGGCAAAGATTTAATTTCTTCTTTCATATCAACAGCGTAGGATGATATTTTTAAAGACATACTTGCATTGTTTAAATGAGCTATAGACTTTGATGATATTCAACCCCATTTAAATTTGCTTCAGGTTCAACTGGCTTGGGAAGTTCCAATCTTCCAGAGCCTGCAA
The DNA here is from genome assembly GCA_013398995.1 of Alaudala cheleensis. Taxonomy (NCBI): domain Eukaryota; kingdom Metazoa; phylum Chordata; class Aves; order Passeriformes; family Alaudidae; genus Alaudala; species Alaudala cheleensis. The sequence goes on from VWYE01007615.1 coordinate 397,332, forward strand.
GGAAAATGCATAGCCTTTTGATCAATTCCCTTAGTTTTATACTTAATTTTCCTAAACAGACAGGAAGGATGTCAGCAAGCTTCACAGAAAGAATTAGTCATTGCAAGTACCCTAATACGTGGTCATGATTATGCTTAAAACTTCTTTAGAAGTGTTCTAGCAAATCAAAAATTATTAGCTTCTCCTGCAGAGGTAGGTCAAGGCAACCTATTTTCCCTTCCTCTTCCTCCATAGACAAGCAGCTCAATTAGAGACACCCCCCCCCGCCCCTTAAGAAGTGTTTGCTAAGTTCTCTGGGACAAAGCAAGCTACCCATTATTCACCACTGTGCATAACACACACTACTTGTGGGTGACTCCCCTGAGTTTATTGCATCTTTTGTGAGCAATTTTGAATAGAAGAAATAAAGTATATTTAATCAGAAACTTCCCAAAGGGAAAGAGCATATCAGACAGAGCGATGCAGATAGATAAATTTCCCAGTGAATTATATTGGCTAATTTATTGCCTGGTGCCGTGACTCATGCAGCAGCCTGTACCTCTTCCACAGCAATCCTGCTAAGTCCCCGNGAAGTTCGGGATATCCTGTGTTTCAGTTTGTGCCCACTGCCTCTGGTCCTGTCACTGGGCACCACTGGAAGGAGCTCTGCTGTGTTTTCTTTGTGACCACCCTTCACAGATTCATAGACACTGATGAGATCCCTCAGAGCCTTCTCCTCTTCAGGCTGAACAGGCCCAGCTCCCTCAGCCTTTCCTCACAGCAAAGGTGTTCCAGTCCCTCAGTTACCCTAGTGACCTTTCCATCGAAGGGTACATTGAAGAATGGATTCTCTGCAATATGTTCATGGCTCTGCTGTACTGAGGAGCACAGAACTGGGCAAAGTACTCTAGGGATATTCTCACCAGCTCTGAGTCAATGAGCAGGGTCACCTCCCAACTGGCTGGCAATACCCTTCCTAATGCAGCCCAGGACATTATTCTCCTTTGCCACAAAGGTACACTGCTGTTTTATGCTCAGTTTGGTGTCCCCCTGTACCCCGGGGTCCTATTCTATCAAGCTGTTTTCCAGCTGGGCAGTACCTAGCATACATATTTCTTTTCTCCCCCTGTGCAGGATTTGGCATTTCCCCTTGCTGAAGTTCATTAGGTTCCTGCCAGCCCATTTCTCAAGGGTGTTGATGACCCTGTGATGGCAACATGAACCTCTGATATCAGCCACTCCTCCTAGTTTTATGTTCTCTGAAGAATTCCTGACTGTGCGCTCTGCCTCAGCATCCAGATCATTAATGAAGATTGTTGGAGGACCCAGTATTGACCCCCTGGGGTACACTGCTGGTCAGTGGCATCCAGCTAGATCTTGTGCATTTGGGTCTACCCGTTCGAGCAGTTTTCAGTCCAGCTCACCAAACCATACAACAACTGCCTGTCTAGGAGGATCTCATGGCAGACAGTGCCAAATGCCTTACTGAAGTCCAAGCAGACAGTGCCCATGCTCCCCTCATCCAGCAGGCCAGCTGTTTCACTTGTAGGCTACCAGGTTGATCAAGTATGACATCCTCCTTTGTGAGTCCATGTTGACTGCTTCTGATTGTTTTCTTGTCATTCATATGCCTGGAAATGTTTTCCTGGATTAGCTGCTACGTCTTAGCAAATGTTCAGATGAAGTAATCATGGGTCAGGCAATCAGGACTGTTATGGCAAAGATTTAATTTCTTCTTTCATATCAACAGCGTAGGATGATATTTTTAAAGACATACTTGCATTGTTTAAATGAGCTATAGACTTTGATGATATTCAACCCCATTTAAATTTGCTTCAGGTTCAACTGGCTTGGGAAGTTCCAATCTTCCAGAGCCTGCAAGGAAAATGCATAGCCTTTTGATCAATTCCCTTAGTTTTATACTTAATTTTCCTAAACAGACAGGAAGGATGTCAGCAAGCTTCACAGAAAGAATTAGTCATTGCAAGTACCCTAATACGTGGTCATGATTATGCTTAAAACTTCTTTAGAAGTGTTCTAGCAAATCAAAAATTATTAGCTTCTCCTGCAGAGGTAGGTCAAGGCAACCTATTTTCCCTTCCTCTTCCTCCATAGACAAGCAGCTCAATTAGAGACACCCCCCCCCGCCCCTTAAGAAGTGTTTGCTAAGTTCTCTGGGACAAAGCAAGCTACCCATTATTCACCACTGTGCATAACACACACTACTTGTGGGTGACTCCCCTGAGTTTATTGCATCTTTTGTGAGCAATTTTGAATAGAAGAAATAAAGTATATTTAATCAGAAACTTCCCAAAGGGAAAGAGCATATCAGACAGAGCGATGCAGATAGATAAATTTCCCAGTGAATTATATTGGCTAATTTATTGCCTGGTGCCGTGACTCATGCAGCAGCCTGTACCTCTTCCACAGCAATCCTGCTAAGTCCCCGAGGTCACCTCAAGACGGATGCATGACTCACTACCAGGGTTTCTGAATCCCACTCCTGGTGTGATGGCTCAGTAACAAAACACAAGCCCTTCAGGCATCTGTTATTTTTCTTTTGCCCCTTGTTTATTGATCAGATGCTTTCATCAGCAGAGTCCTTCCACATCAGGCCAACTGGCCAGCAAGCAGCAGTCAAGCACAAATGATTGTCTACAAAGAGCAAGACCCAGGAGCTTGAGTGAACAGTCAGAGCCCAAAAATCCTCCCTCAGGTGAACTTCTTGTGCTTGAGGACATGAAGACACAGAGAACTGCCTGGGGCTTTGAGAGCAGTCCAGAGGCATGGAAGAGGCATCAGAAGTGGCTTCACAGACCCCCTAAGAAACATAAATAACATAATTATGGTATGTGATGCTAGGTAAACAACACATATTTTCAAATAGAGAAAAAAAAAAGATCTTAAAAAAGATCTCTTAACAGAGGTGTAAGAGGATCACAGCACATAGTTGCACATTACAAAGAAATTGTCAAGTATTTCCTTTTGTATATGCTGCCAAGAAAACACAATGTACAAAAAGGCCTGGAGATGGATGTTGCGCATTCAGCATCCACTTTCAGCAAGGAGTACTTGCTGCAGACAGGAAGGACTTTTGTGAAGCAGCCCTTGAGCAGGTTTGAAGTGCCTGCCAGTGACCTCAACAGAATTACTGACTGTCTCCTCAAGCTAATGGGGTGGTTCAAATATGTGCACAAGTGCATTACTGTAAAAGCTTGAAACTTGAGTATCCCAATCCACACAGAACTTGCTAGCAAAACAAGTTCCATGTTCCATATCCAAGTTATAGATAGGACTTACATGATCCCATACTCAAAAGCAGTATCAAGTTTTAGCGTTGCCACAGAGCTTGGAAGGTGAAAGTTAGGGTCTAATTTTACCCATGATGCTATTCAGGGCTTGTGGAGTTCTTGCATGGTATGTTGAGATTTTATACATAAGCCAGTTGTCAATTGTAATGTATTAATTCAAAACTCCATTTGCCAGATCTTTTGACTTTAGGATACCAAAAACTATGGCACACACACTTTTCCATGGATTTTACAGTACTGCCTGGTCAGAGAAAGTCTTTGCTCTTGCAAAAATACCATTGACTGAAACAGACAATTGTATCTGCAAAACAGCAGGTTCAGAGAAGGGTTTCAGAAAGAACCAGAAAAAATTACCATTCAGTTGGTACCCTTTTCATCACATGTCTCTCAGCCCATCCCTTTCTGATCTCTATCTTCAAACCTACAGAAAAAACCAAAAGGCATGTAGTACATCTAAATATCTCCTTATCCAAATAGCTGTTTTGGTTGCTCCATGGTAATTAAGAAAGGTCAAAGAAAATCTACTCCTCTGATGACACAACTAGAAAACTGGAAACGATGGATGAGAGAAGGTTGAGATACTCAGCAAAGTTTTTTCATGGTCAATCTCTCTTCCCACACCTCTTGAGTCAATGGACAGCAAGGCGAGGGCTAGGTGAGAAAAGTGCTTTCTTCCTTAAGAGATCAGGTTCCTGATCACCTGAGGAACCAGAACATATATATAGGATCCACTATGAGATGCATCCCAGAAAGTCCTGAGAGAATTGGCTAATGTAGTTGCCAAGTCACTCTCCACCGTATTTGCAAAGCCGTGGCAGTCAGGAGAAATCCCCAGTGACTGGAAATAGTGAATGAATAGTCACTGCATCAGTGGGCAAGGGAAAGGCTGTGAATGCCATTTATCTTCTGTAAAACCTTTGACACAGTCCTTCACAGCATCCTGCTTTTTATATTGGAGGGAGATGGATTTGATGAGTGGACTTTTAGAGGGATAAGGAATTGGTACAACTGTCACATCCAGAGGGTATTGGTCAACAGCCCAGAGTCCCAATGGACATCAGTGACAAGGGATATCCCTCAGGGCTTGATATTGGGACCAGAGTTATTTAATACCTCATTAATGACATAGATGAGAGTATTGCGTGCACCCTCCACAAATTTGCAGATGAGACCAAGGTAAGTGATGTAGTTGACACTCCTGAAGGACAGGGTGTCATCCAGAGAGATATGGGTGAGATGGAGAAGTCAGCCTTATGGGAATGTCATTAGGTTCAACAATTCTCTCACCTTTCATGGTAGGAAAGATTCTCCATACCTCTAATCATCTTGGTGGCCCTACTCCTTACTCACTCCAACATCCTTCCTGTGCTAGGACCCCAGAGCTGGATGCAGGGTTCCAGTTGGGGTCTCACCAGAGCAGAGCAGAGGGGCAGAATCCCCTCCCTCCCCTGCTGCCCACACTGCTTTAGATGCAGCCCAGGACACCTTTGGCTCTCTGGGCTGGGAGTGCCCATGGCTGGGTCATGTCCAGCCTCTCACCCACCAGCACCCCTAAGTCCTTCTCACAGGGCTGCTCTCCATCTGTTCACAGCCTATGTTGATACTGGATGTTGCCCCAACCCAGATGCAGCACCTTTTTCTTGGTGTTAAACTTCATGAGATTCCCGTGGGCTCACTTCTCAAAGTTGTCCAGAGCCCTCTGGATGGCATCCTGACCTTCAGGTGTGTCAACAGCACCACTCAAACCACTCAGAGCAGGTTGGCAAACCTGCCAATGGTTCTCTATCACTGAGGAAGACATCAAAGAATACTTGTCCAAGGCAGATCCCTAAGGGATCTATTACCAATCTTCATGTGAAGATTGAGCTGTTGATTACTACCCTGTATGTATGACTGTTCAACCAATTCCTTACCCACTGAACAGCCCACCAATCAAATCCTTCTCTAGACAATTTAGGAAGCTACTGATTAGCTTATAAGTGGAAAGGTCAGTACAGGGAGGCTGAGAGATCAGTAGTTCCCAGAGTTCTCTTTCCCACCTTTTTTTAAGGTGGGTCCAATATTTCTGCTCCTCCAGTCACCTGGGACTTCACCTGACTGCCAGGACTTTTCCAGTACCATGGAGAGTGGCTGGGCAGCTATGCAACCTCCCATGCACCTCCAACTTCCTCACCANGCCTATGTTGATACTGGATGTTGCCCCAACCCAGATGCAGCACCTTTTTCTTGGTGTTAAACTTCATGAGATTCCCGTGGGCTCACTTCTCAAAGTTGTCCAGAGCCCTCTGGATGGCATCCTGACCTTCAGGTGTGTCAACAGCACCACTCAAACCACTCAGAGCAGGTTGGCAAACCTGCCAATGGTTCTCTATCACTGAGGAAGACATCAAAGAATACTTGTCCAAGGCAGATCCCTAAGGGATCTATTACCAATCTTCATGTGAAGATTGAGCTGTTGATTACTACCCTGTATGTATGACTGTTCAACCAATTCCTTACCCACTGAACAGCCCACCAATCAAATCCTTCTCTAGACAATTTAGGAAGCTACTGATTAGCTTATAAGTGGAAAGGTCAGTACAGGGAGGCTGAGAGATCAGTAGTTCCCAGAGTTCTCTTTCCCACCTTTTTTTAAGGTGGGTCCAATATTTCTGCTCCTCCAGTCACCTGGGACTTCACCTGACTGCCAGGACTTTTCCAGTACCATGGAGAGTGGCTGGGCAGCTATGCAACCTCCCATGCACCTCCAACTTCCTCACCAGCGTGGAAGTACAAAAAGCAGAGACAATCTTGGCTCTGTGTAAGCCCAGCTCAGCAATAACAAACATCCCTGTATTATCAACCCTGTGTTCAGCACAAACTCAAAACACAGCCCCAGACCTGCCACTCTGAAGAAAATTCACTCTATCCCAGACAAAACCAGCATAGCATCTCATCAGATCCCATAGACACACATGTTCAGGTTCTTCAGGTGATCACAAACCCGATCTATTACAGTAGAGAGCACTTTTTTCATTCAGTCCCCATCCTGCTGCCAATCCACTCAGGAGGGGGAAAGAGAGGTTGCCATTGAAAACTGAGGTAAAAATGTGGTTGAGTACCTAATTTTTGTGCACCACACCAGAACAGAAACACACTTCACCTCAAAGGAGTAATTTTTTTTTTCTCTAGTTATGAACATCTTATTCTCTAGGATAGAAAATTCAACCATTTACATTGTTGCTTAGTTGTGTTAAGTGGCACTTGCTGATCTCTTGATTTCTAGCTTGGAAAGACAATTTTAACAATTGTGGCATGCTTTCCTGGAACTGGGTGATTGTTTACCCTTTCTATCCCCTCCTGCTGGAAGCGTACAATCTTGTCTTGAAATCACTCACAAAGGGACAAATTGAAGACATTTAGTTCCACCTTTGTCCTGACATTTTCTGTGTTTTTCTGTCCACTAACAGCTTTCTGTTCCAAAGTAGATGTTCCCTCTTCCATCTCAGTAAGCCTGTCGCTTAAATTTGAAGGGCCATTTTTACTCCTGTTAGATATTCTGACATGTACTTCAGCTCTTACAGCAATTTTCCCCTCCACTAATGCCACTAATATTTACATTTCTGTGTCCTTTTTCCATCTCTGAAGGACTGTTGATGAATACAGCTTCAGGTAATTGCTTTTCCCAGGCATCATAATTTGTTTTTCAACAAAAAAACAATTTCCAATTTTTTGAAAGACTATTCAAATGCACTAGGGGAGGTGAAGGAAGGTCAGGGAGCAGGAACAGTGACTTTCATGGCATTAGTTACCAACATACTCATAACTTCATAACTTACACTTTACAACATTTTAGTTATGTGGGACAGGCTTGCTGAAGGTTAATCACTTCCTTTCATCCAGAATCTAGCTGATGGATAAAAAAAGGCATTATTCATTCCAACGTGAGGACATAAAAGCTGTGTATCTGAATAACAGCAGATGGAAAGAAACAGCAAATTTTCACTCTGGAAAATAGGAGCTGAGAATGCTACTGTCATTTCTCATACAACTAAATCCTGCACAGCGGCAAAAGTAGAAATTAACTTGTGGTGGCTGGAAAGTTTTGATTTTAAAATCTTTCAGTCAAGAAAGGTGTTTCTAACAGAGTCCAAAACATTCCTGTTTCAGTCCACTCTGCAACAGGTAAGAAGTTCAGTGTGAATTTTACTGGACAATTTTCTGCTGGACAAGTTGAACCAATGATCATGGTCTATTAAAAACTTTTAATCTCAAACCCATACCATTGCCACTGACTTAAAAACTCTCCCCAGTGTGTACTTCTACTCCCATGTACCTACCCTTCAAATGAAACAGTAAATACTGTAACTTAACACCCCACTTTCCCCATTCCTGTAGGGAATTGTTCCCAGTTACAAAATCATATTCTTGGACTTGCTCTCTGGAAGGAAAGTTGCAAATCTACAACACAGAGATACTCTGTTGTTGTTGTACTGTAGGGAGGGTAAATAAAACCCATGCTTTTCATGACCTGGGAAACATCTGAGTGTTTTCTAAATTAGCTTCTATGAGTGTTCCAAGCTTGTAGTATGAGGAAAATGAATCATGTAATTGGGGAAAACTTAAAGAAACCATGGTTTCACGATTTCAGTTCAGACCGTCCTTTTCTGTTACATTAATTTTCTTGGAAGCTTTCTGGTATCACTCCTTTTTATCTCCCAGTATCTCTGCCCCAGGTGAAAGCATTTAGTCTTTCGTATCACTGGCAACCTGCCTGAAGATGCTGCTGCCTTTCCACATTCCCACCTATTTGAGATCCTTTTCTATAGTCATTCTGCTTGTGGTGCTTACTTCAAATTACCATCACCGAAGTGCATCAAATCACAAGGACAGAACGTCACCATCACAGTCGGCAGGCCATGGATACCAAGGGAACCCCAACATCTATGTTCATTCTTGTGGAGGGAATAACATCAGGCGAGGCTTTATTCCTTAGGGCCACCTTCAGGATGAAATCCAGCTGCCGCAGAGCATCTCCTGAAGCCTTGCTCTCCACTGGTGCCTAACTCGGGAGGAGACTCGGGGCAGGACTGCTATCTGCCCGGAAAAGAATTTCCCTCGCAAGCCCCGTCCCCATCGAAGAAGAGGCTCCAGGCGCGGGAGCCCGTACGGAGGATGCACATGCCGGCTTCCCAAGGAAGGACGCCCGTCGGGGGTCCGCTCCCCCTCGTCCAAGAGGGAAGGGCTGCCCGGGGTGGCGGCAGCGGCCGGCCAAGCAGCGGTGGCCACCAGGTAGGGGCAGCCCCGCCGAGCCCCGCAGCATCCCGCGCCGGGCGGTGCGCGTACTCACAGCTGTGCGGGGCTCCGGTGGGGCCGGGCGAGGACGAGGAGGAGGAGGCGGAGACCGGGCAGGTGAACCCTCGCGGCAGCTGTCTCCCCGGCCGCTGCTGCTGGAAGCCGCCCGATCCCTCCACGCCAGGCCTTTGGCAGGGTTTGAGCCCCCTGCGCCCGCCGCCGGCGTGGGAGGGCGCGGCGGGGCGACAGGCGGGGGAGCCGCTCCGACCGGCTCGGGGGAGCGAGGGAGGGAGGGAGCGAGGGAGGAGGCAGGAGGCAGGACAGCTCCCGGCCCCGGCCCGCCCTCCATCCGCGGCTCCACCGAGGGGAAGCCGAGCGGTGCCGGCTGTCGGGGTCCTCCGTGCCTCACTGCCTCGGAAACTTCGGAAGCTTGCCGGGGGGCGTCTGTCCCCTGCCCCGAGGGGCGCTTCGGCGGAGGGAAGTGTCCCCGCGCGCAGCAGCTGGATGGCGCGGACCCTGAGACCCGACGACATCAACCCCCGGACGGGGCTGGTGGTGGCTCTCGTCAGTGTCTTTCTGGTGTTCGGCTTCATGTTCACCGTGTCCGGCATCAAGGGAGAGACCCTGGGAGACATCCCGCTGCTTGCCATCGGGCCGGCCATCTGCCTGCCGGGCATCGCCGCCATTGCCCTCACCAGAAAGACCGACGGCTGCACCAAATGTCCCGAGAACATGCGTCCGTGCTGTAAGGAAATCAAGGACCGGGATGTCATGGAACTACTACGGACCCCCTCGGACCTGGAGTCTGGCAAGGGAAGTTGTGACGAGCTGGCCGGGAAAGCTTACCGCAAAGACAGGAGAGGGCTGAGGGGAGAGGACACCGTGTTCATCTGCACCACCAGCACCACCGCCCCTGCCACGGCAGAGTGCAAGAGCCTCACCAAAAAGGTGGAGCAGGAGGAGATACTGAAATACCTGGAGAGCTGTTACCCAGAGATGCCAGAGAACGTGTTCGTGGGAGATGGCTCCACATACAGTGCCTTGGAGAAGAAGAGCTCTTCTCCCAGTAGGGACAGCACTCCTTGCCCTGACATTGAAGACAACATTTTTGTGGCTCCTAAAGATAGTGTCATTGTCTGCTCTTACAAGGATAACAGCCCTTATGACAGGTACTGTTGCTACATAAACCCCACTGGAGTCAACTCAGACCAGGAGACCATTGTGTGAAAGATGCATACTTTATATATATATGTATGTATACAAAAACTGCAACTTCAACTTCTTGATAGGGGATAATATAGCTGACTGCATGGGACAATCCTGATACTATTTCAGTTTAAAGTGGTATGTGACTGATACTCAAACCTTTTGTGCCTGAAGTACGCTTTCTGTAAGTAAGCAAGCACGTTTAAAGGTTAAAAAATTCAGTTTTTCATTTCTGGGAAAAATTAATTACATTTTAATTTTATTTTCTCCCTTTCCCTCCCTTTTGTTTTCCTGCTGCCTATTGTACCCAAGCCTGTAGGCACACTGGCAGGAGGGCAGCAGTGGCTGTCAGCTGAAATCAAGAGCTGAATGAAACTCTGGTGCTGTCTGTAGGAAAGGATGTGGTGCTCTATGGCTGAATAAGTTTTTGATATACTGTCACTTCATTTTGGGGGGGGATTGAGAGATGTCAGCATGAGCTCCAATAACTGGCTGATGTCAGGGAGTGTAAAAATCATTTGTCTCCCTTTGTCCTGGCAGGATTTTATTATCCTTTGTGTCAAGGAATAGATGTCCTGACCCCATGGGCTCTTCTGAAAGTCTCCTAGGAACACGATAGGCTCAAGAGAGTTTTCAAAGACTAACTCATCATCAACAGCATGAACATAGATGTGTTAGCTTAATTTTCCACTGGTCTTGAGTTCACTGGAATGTTTCTAACATTTTTGGATTTTACAGGCATACTTGACAAGGAGAATGCAACATGAACACGACATAGTTCTTGCGGAGACTAGGAGCAGATGTCAGTGAACTCAGGTCTTTAAAAAATATTTCAGTACCTCAAAAATTGCTTCAGGAATAGACTTCTGTGAGTTATGTTCAGAGTGGGATCTGACTCTTCTGAAAATGCCATTTTCTTGTGCCTTTTCTAAAATGCCAGATATTTTTGTATGGGGAATGCATGGTGACAGTCCACTCAGGGGTCTCAAAGCCATGCTTTGCTGGGAGAAGGGAACAGAGGACCTGACTGACAGATGTTTTTTGCACAGCTTATGGATACATAGCAAAAAAATGTGAAGTGAGTAATGAAGATTAACCATTGAAATTCAGAGCCTGCAGTTTAGATACTGAAATAAAAATCCTGGCTATTCTGTCCAACACTAAGTTGCATGTTCCATGCTGTGCATAAACGTTTTACCTGACCTCTACAGTGTAGGTAGCAGAGATAAGGTTTAACAAAATGTGCATGCTAAGCAGCTACTCAAAGTGTTCAGGTCTTAGGGTAATGGTTGCTAAAACATAGAGTAATTTGCTAGCATCTCACAAAGCCCCAGTTCCTGTAAGTAAAATCCCAGAACACCAAAAAGTTCCTGTGTGATGAAAGTCTTAATATCTGTTCCTACTTAGCTGGTTTTTGTCAGAGCTGTATCAGAGAAGTTATACCAGAGAAATATATTGAGTTACCAGAGTAGGAAATAAGAAAAACAGCCTTTCATTTGTAGCAGCCTGAGATTGTTGTGTAGAAAATTAAAAGGAATTTTGCACTCAAATGGGGCTTTCCATGCCCATGGAATTGTTTGGAAAGTGAATGTAAATTTTATACATATACTTATGTGTGTATCTGTTTGTTTGTTGAGAAATTTATGTCGTCGTAACAGACAACCAGTCTCTGAAGATGTTTCCAGAAGAAGGAAACTATTTTCTGGCTAGCTTGGTGTCTTTCAGACCTAATAAGATGTTAGACCTTTGTCCAGGCTTTGGTGGGGCATCTGCATACTATTTGAATAAATTCAAGAAACACTAGCTAGTTGAAGTCATGCAAAAACTCTGAGTAGGTGGTTACAGGCAGCTCTGCTGCTCAGGCATGCAGCAACATGGTTTTATCCAAGGAGCTCCTTGGTTTCATCCAAGGAGCAAAGGAATTCCACAAAAACAGCCCCTCTCCCTGACATGTTTAACTGCCACATTAAAGCACTCAGTTGTTGTTAGCAGCTTGCCTCCTGCTTAGGCTTAGTCACTGCAGGACCTTATTCTGCAATGTACAGAACAAGTCTTTAATGGCACCAGGAGGTCTTTATTTCATGACCTCTGAAGCCAACAGCTAAAATACTGCTGATGATGACAAATAGGGTCTTTTGCTTTCTGCTCCTAAGCAGAGCAGGTGAGGGTCTCATTGTGTGCCCCGGGGGAGTTCAGCATCCCTGGAGATCAGACCCACCATGAGAAAACAGGCTACCAGGTCCTGCCTGCTGCCTCTGACAGGGTTGTGAGCAATCACTTGCCTTGCATAATAGAGCAAGGCACCAGCCTGCTGGGAACCTGGATTTGTACAGTTCTGCACATGTATATAGGAAGCAGCCAAGTTTTTCTGTTTTGTCTAGGATTAGATGTTCTCTGTCAAAAGTTACATGGGCTTTTTCAAGACAAGACAGCAAACTCTAGTGACAAACGGAATAGTAAATATGTCGCTTGATATACAGACATGCAGATTTAAATCATGTGCTTTATTCCATTCTTAGTGTAAAAACAAGAGAATGCTTGTATTCAAGCAAAGTTTAATGGGAGTGAAAACTTCCCACAATATAGAAAGAGGTATAAAAAAAAGTGTGTTTAAAATTTGATATTTACAGGAAATGTCATCCTTCCATTCAGCTATGATTTCACAATAAAATTTCATAACCTTAAGCAATACTTCTAGGCTAATATACCATAATCCTCTAAATTTGTTTATTGAACATGTGAGAATTTGACATTAGAGAAATAAATTAATATTGCCTCTGAAATCTTTCTTTATTTTTCATTTTTTTTTCTGCTGCTAGTTTAATAGAAAATGAAATGGAAATTGATTCATTTGGGCATTGAAAAAATACGAATTTTTAAATTTGAAAATGAAAGGGTGTAGATTTTTTGTTTGTTGGGGGTGTTAGGTGTTAAGGTTTGGGTTTTGTTTGTTTTTGTTGTTTTGGGGGTTTTGTCGTTCTGTTGGTTTGGCTTTTTTTTAATAAAATTAACTTTTTATAGTTTTGCTAGTAGAAATCTAATGCACATTTGATCACAGACATCATGACAGCATTTTCAAAATTTTTATGCATATAGGATACCCAGATCAGAGAATACCTGGGATTTTATTTTCGTTCAGCTCATGTGGACACTAGAACTTGTGGTGTCAGTGCTGATCTTAGAACAAGCAGGAATAATCACTTTGCTTTTCAGAGGCAGCTTCTAATCTGAATTTGGCTTCAGGATACCACAGGTTGGGGTTTGACTCCAAGCCATGAGTAGAGATGAGAGCTTCTTTCTGTTCTTTCTACTTTAAAAAAACCTCTGGGTCAAAGTCCCACTTCTCTCTTCAATGCTCTCTTCCAAACAACGCAGGCAGTTGTAGGGGAGCTCAGTTTGGTGGATAAATATCTTGGGGGGATAAATGTCTTTTGAACCACATATTGTTTGGTCCTGAAGTATAGGTGGTAGGGTGTATGAAGCATTTAATGTAAAACAGTAATTTGGACATTTAGAGAAATTTCCTAAGATACATGAACTTTATTTTTGGAATAGCATTTATAATAGTGGTGTAGTGTATTTTATCTTCTTTGAAGAGACAGTGTGATATGCAGATCAACAAAAGGCACTTTTGTGTAGCTTTTTTTAAATTTCTGTTGTCACAAGTGGCATTTTTACAGTCATACAAACTGATCACTGCAAAGTCTTTAATAGACGATTTGAAGTTTTAATCAGAGTGCACTTTGTCCTCCTGAGTACAAAACAAGAGCTGGTCCTTTCAGCCTGGAACTGAATAAGCAAGAGGTGAGTGTGCTCAGAGTATGTGTCCCTCTGGACTGGTATTGTATTCTTGATCTGCATTCTGCAGAAATACTCATACAGGGGGCAGTTTCTCCCTCTCTGATCCAAACTCTCTGCAGTCCTGGCTCCAGTAACTATTTATTATGTTGTAATTACCAGAGTTACAGCTACTGTGACCCCTTCTCACCATTTCTGCTGCTACATACCAGACTTCATGGAGTGAGCTCCTGTGTTTGGCCAAGGTGGTAGAATTTGACACTACATCATCCGTCCAATCTAAGCTGTTATATGTTGAGGCATTCAATTATATGGTCAGTGCTTGCAGCACAAGCTTGGGATTTTGCCATGGGTTAGATGTGGGTGAGTTTCAGGCCACCAAGTACTGCCACCCTGATTTTCCCATGTGTGTAGGGGACTAACCTATTTACTTGCAGAGCAGAGACAGCAGAACCTTGACTCTCAGCATGTTCGCAGTAAAGCCATGGCATAGAAAACTTTTGAGTCCTGAAAGGTTTCTGTCTATGCTTCTAATATAAATTATATTAAAGCTTGTAGACTAGTATCCTAATATGTAGGCTAGAGGTGTTCTCTGGACACACAGCATGGGGCATCAGCTGCAAAGCAGCTCATGCTGAGCCCATTTCCACTCTGCAGCCAGTCTGAACATGCAATCCCTACAGGGAGAACTGCTGGTGGGTTTGTTACTTCTGTGGTGGTATGGGCTCTTTTATGTCTGGAAAGCACAGAGAGAATAGATTGAGGAGTCACTCTTCATCACCCTGGCAAACTTTCATAGGTAAACATCACATTTAATTTAGCAGTCCTAGAATTCCAGACCCTCTATGTCTTTACCAGACATGGAGATTCAGCTTTCATTAGTTTTTAAATCTTTGTGGTTTTTTGAGTTCAGAACAGTTGCATGGATTAACCTTGTGTCAGATACACAGAAGTGCTTATGCTTAATGTTTTTACTTACAAACAGCACCCTGGAAGGGTGTGTGTATGTATGCTATACATTTGTCTGCAAGGGCAGGTAACAGAATGCACAATCATAGCAACATAATAATTTGAAATCTTCTCAGAGTTGTTTTTCCAACACCTTATCCAGCTTTTCTCCCTCAAGTCTATTGCTGCAATTTAAAATTCTTTCTTTCTTTAGGAGAAAAAACTTCTAAGAACAATTCTGTTGTGGCTTTTTAAGAAAACACAGTTCTTCCGACAGAGTTAAGACATTCCATGTCTGTGTTTCAGTATGGCCCCTGTGAAATCCTGGCAATTGAAATCTAAATTTTTCCAGTGCTTTGCATTCAGCATTTCCCCAAATTGTAGGTAAAAGCCCTGAACCTTTAGTCAATTCTGAAAGATGCATTTCTAGCATATTTTTTCAAACTCAACTGTTCTTGTCACTCCTTAGGGAGTGAAAATGGCGTAAACACTTTGAAAATCTGGCTCTGTACCCTTACATATTCTAGTGAGAATAAAACAGAAGAGGTCTTCATAAAAGCAAAGGAGACCAAAGAGGCCTCACACACAGTTTTTCCTTACTTTGTCAAGGTAACTGTGTGGAATTCTAGTCCCAAAAGCTGTATGTTTAGTGCACTGTTCCATGTGTGTATTATATCTTTGGTAGCTTACCCAGATGGCTCCTCAGGTAGGGACAGAGAGTGTTTTTGTGCCTGAAGGCATGATACAAGAACCACAGGAGAAAATGTACCATATAGTGGGGATCCAGTTTTAGATCTCAACAAAACACTTATTTTCACACCACCATATTTTAACATGAAATGCAGTAATAATCAGCAATTGTGCAGAGTCATGAACATAAAAATGCACCTACATTAGCTTCATATTTGGCACTCACTGGTAGGAAGTACTTATTTTGTTGCTGTTGAAATTCAAGGCAAATTGCACAAAGCTGTAATACTAAATATTTCTTGTAGAGTTTCAAGGTCAAACCTACTGCTGTAGGAAAACTGTTGAATCCAGTCTTTGGAATTTAGTTCCAAAAAGAATTGCATATATGTTTAAGACATAGTGCAGTGGAAAGATGGTGTACAAATAAGGAGGTGGGGTAGGTTGTTTCACTGTGTGAGCCAGAGGACTGTGGTACTGTGCTGTGGGACATTAAATAACATCATGTGGACTCGTGAATGTTCTTTGGAAGGTTTCAATCATTAGGGTTCCCACACAAACAAATTCTAAACACCCACTCTGTCACATTTCAAACTCTGGTTGTTTTATATCTCTACATCTAAAAGTGCATTTAAATTTAAACCAAAATTTACATTAAGAGGAAAGGCAATTTTCCCATATTTTATTTGGAGAGAGCATCTTATTGCAAAATATTTTATCTTTGAATTCCTATATAGAATGTAAAAAAAAAAAATAAATGTACAGTGCAATGTTTTATACTGAAGTAGGGAAGATTGGGAGAGGAATTAGGAAGACAAAGTGCTCATTAGCTGAAAAGCAGATGGTACTCAGGTTGAGTTCTATCAGAACAATCTTGCATAGCCTTGTCTTTTTACAGGTCTGAAAGGCTAACCCCAAAAAGACACTCATTAAAAAAACCAAAGATTTCTGCTTTCGAGGTCAATTCAGATGGAAGGGCTATTAGTAATTTTCAGGGGTCTGAATAGGTGTGAGAGATGTTCTACAAGCTGGGGGAATCTTATATTAATCAGACACTGATCTTAAAAGAGTCATTGCATCCTTTGACTGCACAGTCAGGCTCAACACTGATTTTATGCCCCTGCATTGTTTGCAAAGGACACCTGATTTCACTTCATTTTTATTGAAACAAATTAATGTATTTCATGTGACTAATTAGCTGTACAAGGAAACAGATATCTTTTCTGTTTACAAAAAAAAAAAAAAAAGAAAAAAAAGAACCTTGGAATTGGAGACTACACACACCCCAATTACAAGTTAAGTAAAATATGTTTGCTACCTAATCTAGGGGATACAGAATAACTTCTTGGTGGCAAAACACAGTCTTTTTCCAATGCCTATGGTTTGAATAAAATCTAGGAAGTTTTACACTTGGAAATACATCAATTAATTTTTGGCTTTACTTGTTGTGATTTTTAAAAATACTGTGATTATTCAGTCTGTTCCTCAATATTCAAGTTGAAAAATATAGTGAAGGTTTATCAAACTAATAAAAGACTTTCATAAAGTCAGTTCTTGTGTTGTGTGATTTTTTTTAATGTTCCTGCCTGCATTCTCACTGCCAGGTGGAAGGAGCTGCAATAAACAATAATCAGAATGCACAATCTTTCCATAAAATCACATCGTGAATAGAGTTTTAGTAACCTCAGTATTGTCTTGCATGACTGGAAAATGAATGGCCACTCTGTGAAGTGATCTGTAACGTATGTATCACTTTCACTTCTTCAGCTCTATTATTGCAATTGCTTTCCCAATTTCTGGCATGGATAAAATCATCAAGAAAAGGAAGAAATACATCACATACTACTAGTATGTAGTGCCATTTTAGAAAAGAATGCCTGCTAGATTAGCTGACTAGCTCCAGTTCTGGTATGTGAATCTCTGTGGATTTAAAGCATCTAACAGATGAGCACTGTGTTGGTTATCATACTTCAGCTTTACCAGCTGGTAAATGCTTTCCAGCATCTGAAATATGGCTGTTGTCATTGACTACATCTGCCAAAATGCCTGAGATTAATCTTAAAATACTTGTCAGTTGACTGAAAACACCTCTGATTGTGTCTGTAATATTCATGACTGTATTTCTCTCTTCCAAAGTCAGTCGGATCATCACAGTCATCAGGCAAACTGGCATTAATAAGGACCATTGCTTGAAGTTGCAGGAAAGCTATGACAGATTCAGAAGTCCATGGAAAATAATTCTCATTCCTGAGATGCACTGTTTGAGGAGAGGATCAGGAAGTAACAATAAAATAACAAAAAATAACAATACAACTGAGACAGGCTGACCCAGGCACTCTTCAGGCTGTACCTCTTTTATAGAAAACCACCAGGCTCGAAGACTCCTGAAGTCAGCAAAAGTCTTTGCTGTCTTCAGCAGAACTTGAATACCACCCAAGGACTTGCCAGTGATTAAAGCTGTCAATCCAGTAAACTTGCTGTTGGTCAGTCATCACTCATTTCTATTTAGATTTTAAACTCAGAATACACTTAAAAAAATCTTTTAATTCTATAGACAACAGTGAAATAAAGCAGAAGAGTTAAAACTGAAATACTACAGACAAAGCATATGCTTTCATATCCATATTTGATAAGGACATACACCTTTTTAATAAAAGTGTAAACATGCAAAATCATTAAGATAACAATGTAAACTATTTAATACATCGTGAAGCACTATAATAGAACAGAGAGTTTCACAATTTTTAGATAGCATTTGGATAAAGGAAATGGTTGTATTAGAGGATATCTCTGGGCTACTATAACTGAAAGGTTTATTGTGCTAAGATTAAATAACCAGTAATTGAAATATACCTTCTAGTATGAAATTTAAAAAAAAAAGAAAAAGGTATTTTTAAGCTTAGAAAAAAATGTGAAACCAATTAAATTTTTTTATTTTAAAAAATTTGACTCGACTTTATTGTTGGGATTCTCAAGTGCCAAAGTCAGCAATGTCTGTGTCCCTTGCTGCATTCTTGTTCCATTCAATTTGCAGATATGGTTTCACAGACTTCTGAGACCTATTTTCACTTAGAATCTTATACATCTTTTCTGTGTAGTTTTCTTCCCATAATTTGGAAGTATTTAACTTTCTACCTCTGTTAGGCATCCCTGAAAAATCTATCACTACGGCTGCATTTACTTCTCACAGAAGCTGAAGAAAGCCTGTAGTGTGACACTATCATTATCACCCAGCACATACTTAGTATTAAAAGTTGTAGCTATGCTAGTTACATAGGAACATGAACAAGTAATCAGCTGCTTGGTTAAACTACACAAATTTATACCAGAAAAATTGCAACTGCGTGCATGTTTTTCTACTTGTACCGAGGATCAGGGACATACTGGAGGGTGGGGGAGCAGAATAAGCAGGAGTAAGAGTTGCTAGGTCACTCAAAGTCCTTTCTTTTCATCTCCTCCCAAATAGCTTTATCCAGTCTAGTTCACATTATGGTGGAAATGCTTTGGCTTTTGATATCCTTTGTCCCTCACATTAACTTATTCTTTTAGATTGTTTGTTATTCAGTTGAACTGAACAGGCTAAACTCTCCAAAATACATTAGCCCTGAAAGGTAAGTCTTTAAAGAAAGTCAACACCAGCAGTGCTCACAAAATCATGCTCATCTAGAGATTACTCTGCTTGTAGCGATGGTTCTCTCTTTACAGGAAATGCTGGCTCAGGAATGAACTTTCCTAAACCGTATCCTAGATTGCACAGTGACTCAGAGGGCTGCCTGATTTCACTGACAGCTATCCAGCAATAGTAGGTTCACTGCTACTTTAGTCAAAGCAACAACATCAGCTAATGTTAAGAGCTGTTTTCCAGAGAAATCCCAGAGCAGCCAAAGACAAGAGTAGTGAATTTTATCCTGTTTAGCAACCCCATACAATGTCTTGCATTTCTCTCCCAAGATTTTCAGGTCTCTGCAACAAGATGGCAGGTGTCACTAGGAATTGGCTGTATGGAACATGCCAGACTTTCTTAATTTTTCTGTGCTCCAGATAATGGAGATGAAATGGAAGTAGGAGTACAAATTCTTGTTTCAGTTTCTATCCACTGTAATTTCTCTGCTTCATCCTCTTCTTTTGATGGATCTTACTTCCTTACACAACACATACCTCATTTTTCCCTTTCACCAAACCAACCATGCCCATAGGGTTTATGATACCACTAACCAGCAACACTACACCGTCTCCTTTCCTGTGGGAGCACCTCACAGGTTGGAATGTCCAGCCAGCTCATTTTGAAGTCATGGCAGCTGCTGGCTGAGGATTTCCCATCAAAACCAAATCAAGAAGTAATACTGAGAGTAACCTTCTGCACTGGTAGCTGGTGGGCCATTTCTATGTATTATTCTTTAAGATGAGTTTTCACATTTTTTGTATTTTCAGTGCCACTGCTGGGAGAAATACCTGTAAATAAAGCCTGAGCTAATACATTCACAAGGCCAAAGGGGTGTTTTATCTCTTTTCTAATTTTGTAATTCAGCAGGATGACCTAACAGACTGAAAGCAGAAGGGATACTGGATTTAATGAGTGATTAGGAAGTAGGATTTCAGAGAGGATCACTGGGAGGGACACCAGGCATCGGACTATATGAAACTCTGTTGGCATCTTGAGGAGTCACAGAAGTGCTGGTGACTGCCTTCTGCATGACAGAGGCTTTCTTACCTTCAAGCCAGTATGTGACCATGTCTCCTTTCCCCTAAGAAGGAATATTCGTCATGGGGTTAAAACACCATCTGTCATTTATGAAACAATTTTCTTACTACAACTCAAACCAAGTCCCAAAAGGAGAAATATGTGGTCTGTCAGCCACTTTACATTGAGGAAAATTGAGGCATAAAACCTTTCCTTAAAAGATAATAGCAGTACTATCAATTAAAAAAATTCTTTGAGGTCCCATTCAAAACTGGGCCCATAAGTATGTTAATTCTCTTATGGGACTTTTTTGTTTTATGGCACCCAAAGGCACTCCCATGATGATTTGTGAAGGACCTTTTTTGACTTCAAGCCGTTGTGACAGTGAATGTGCCATGCAGGACTTCTAAGCTTGACTAAATCCTTCACTTCTTACCAGGTTTGTCCCATGAACAAGTCCATGGAATTGATCCCGGCTTAAAATCTGAAAATGCCCTCTTCAGGTATGGAATTAGTCTAACCAAAGCACTATGAGATATAGATGACTAGAGATATAGGGGACTGCATGGGTTAAAATTCAGGGACTCCAGAGCACTTTCACACTCTCCTCTCTGAAAAGCTGAGTATAAATGCTGCATACACACCTTGACTTGTAAATTCCCACGGCATACTAACACATACTCTCCAATCTGCTCCAACAGCTGGTATGCATTTGAACTGCACTGTATTTTGAGAGCTGGAAAGAAAGATAAATATCATATTAGCAAACAATTTAGATATTCAAGACAGATCCATCTCCCAAAGTGTGTCAAAAACTTCAGGACTCATTAATGAACTCCCCCTTGGGTTTTTTTTCAAGTCTTTGCTTTCATTCTTTGTTTTTTGTTATTCATAATGTTTGCACATAAGCTCCACTATCATGGCCTGTTTATGAGAGCATCACAGAACAAATATGGGGCTGTCAACAAACACTACTCTTCACATTCTGCATCTAATATTATTTTTGTACTCTTCACAGTTGTCTATCTGTGCTACTGACAAGCATCCTTTTCACCTGGTGAAGAAATTGATACACAGTTCTACCTCCTGGTCAATAAAGAGCCAGTGCTTTCTTTGAACATTTAGTTTTCAGCAAAGTTTAAACATTACAGAAATAGCCATCCTTGCTCTGACTCCAAACTTGTAAATTAAGACAGTTGGAAGAGATGGTATTAACATAATTCCATAATTTTTTTAACAGTGTGATTTTTTCCTTAGTTAAAATTTTATCTTCGTGTAAACCATGTAAACCTCACCTGTCCTGCCTTCTGCAAAAGATAGAGGAAGGACCAAGAAGGAGAACAGATAGAATAAATTCTGCTTTTGCTGGAAAGCAAAATTTTGCCAAAATTTAAAAAAATTTAAAAAAAAAATTCACCTGTAGTGTTCTGTGACACAGAGCCAGTCATCATGCTTGTTGTTTTAAAAAAATCCCAGATGATAGCTGAATTGGCTAGGATTGTCTAACTGATTTTTCTTATATCAGAAAATTACACTTCTGTAATGTCCACTTTTATTTGTTTAAATGCTTTTTGGAGTCTCAGAACACTTCTGCTAGATAAGAAGATGTATGTTTCAACAAATACAGACACATATCTCAGAAATATTCTTTGCAATAAATACATTATATTTCAACTTGTCATCTTGCTTGAGAATAAGACACTAGCATTTAGATTGCAAGTGATAGCATTTTTAATGCACATTGCTAGTAATTAATCTATTTTAAAGTAATAATCTTAGGGTTAAAACTTGGTCATGCAATTTGAGGTCCTCAGTATGTGGCCAGAAAAAGAGGCAGAGAAAATAAAGGCTTGAAAGATAAATACTCTGTCTTTATTTCTAAGTCTATATTGTTGATGCACATGAAAGAGACTGGCATACAGAACAAAAAATAACCTGTGAATAATGGAAGCAGGTTTTGAAGGTGTTAGTTTTAAAGGAGTTCAGATGAGATGACACAAGGAGCATGAAAGGAGTTATCTGGGAGACTGACAGAAAGAAAATGAAGTTATATGTGTTCCGTCCAGGTTAGCATTTGCTTTGGAAAAATAAAAATGGTGAGAAGGAATGGATGCTAGTGATTCTCAAATCCTTTCAAAACTTTAAAGTCCATAATTTAGGACCATTAGCCTGCCTTTCTGGCTTGTTTTTAGTGGATCATGATAGATGTTGAAAGCATCAGTTTTTACCATGAAATTAAACTTGAAGAATCTTGTATGTGACTGGTTCATTTACAATGCACTGCAATGTGATCCATAAAACTACTCAGCTTCATTTCATGAATGAAAAGAAATAAGCCATCAGGGTTCTGTGACATTCTGTCACTTTATCTTTTTTTTTTCTTTCAGTTCCTGTAGATTAGCTACAGTATTTCAGAATCTGAGGTTCAAATGTTCATATTGGCTAAAGACAAAGCTTGCTAAGTAAACTTGGAGCTCTGTTATCTCTTAGGAAGAAGCAGCAAGGATACCTCCTCAAAATTTCTGTTTAAACTTTTTTGTAGAGTACACATACATAATCTTCTATACTGGTTAAACACAGACACAGCTCCCATGGTGTCCTACTGTTTCTTGTGTTCTCCATTACAGAAAGCTATCAGCAATAAAACAGGAGTAATGAAAATATTTTTACCATAATTGCAGCTGGGTGCCAGGAACAAATAGAAACAGTGAACATAACCACTTCCTTTCATTTTGTTTTATTACTACCTTTTTTTACTGTAGGGAACTTCAAAGCCACAAAAATCCCTTTCTGAGACTTGAGAAATAAGGGTATGTGGTTACAAAACCAGTTGTAGAGAATATCACTCAAATAATTTGTCCCTAGGCAGACTGGACACAGAAATCAAGAACCTCTTTACAAGATTCAGAATCATTTGAATAGGTCAGGACTCAGAACTCAGCCTAACAGTTTTTAAGAACTAATTCAGGGATGATTAAAACCCCATTTGCAGTTTATTACTTATTACCTTCACTGGTAGATTCCATCCTGGAAGCTGTGTTCACAGTATCTCCAAATAAACAGTACCGTGGCATTTTGGTTCCAACAACTCCAGCTACAACTGCCCCTATTAAAAAATAGAAAACAAGACATTTTTTGTTCATAAATAACATAATCAGTCATACAGCCTTGTGGCTGCGTCCTACACTGTCTTAAATCTAATTTGTTAACCACTGGAAGACTCTTTTGCAGCTTTCTCAGCATACCTGAATGTATTCCTGCTCTTATCTTTAGGAGGGTATTGGGCTTGTGTGGGATCTTAAAAGTCTTGCAGACATCCAGAAGGTCTAAAGCCATGCTTGCAATCTCACCAGCATGAAGGATCCCATTCTCCTTGGGTACTCCCGACACCACCATATCTTAACACAACAATAGAACTGTGTTAGCCTTTGGCATTACACATACATTTACTAAAGTATGCTGTCTACATTAAAAAAAAATTTAAAAGACAAAAAAAAAAAAAAATTAAAAAAAAAAAAAAAAAAAAAAAAGAAAGAAAGAAAGAAGTCCTATTCCTTCGTATCCCAAGGCATAGTTGGGCCTGCTGAGCAAAGAAAGACAGAAAAAAATGAAGGCTAGGACAATAGCTCATGTGTGGAATTACCTTAGGTATGAAATATGTTGTATTTCTTCCTTATTTTTGCATAAGATCTATTCCGTCCAATCCTTTATTTCTTCCTCCCCTCCACTGAGAATGCTTAAAATGGAACAGGCCATGCAAATGTGGCTGTTCACTGCCTTTTGTCATTGGGCAGATATAAAAAAAGACAATGACTCCAACTAGGCATTGTTCTATGCTTCCTGTATTATGCTTTAAAAACTGATGATGGGTTCTTGGGGTCCCAGAGTGCTGGGCTGGACAACCATGACTGTGAGAATGTTAAATTCCCACTAAACCCTGAATTTATGTGGGATTTGCTGCTCTAGTTTGATCCCTGTAAATCTATGGCACGTGATGGGATTCATCCCATAGTGCTCAAAGAACTTGTGAAGTCATTGTAAGATCTCTGAAAATGCTTTTTGAATGGTCAGGGAAATCTGCAGAGATCCCAGTCTACTGGAAGCTGGCAAATGTTGTCCAAATTTTCAAGAATGGCAAGAGAGATGACCTTGCAAACTACAGGCCTGACACTTTCACTTCAGTGCCCAGCAGAATTTTGGAGGAGATTTTTCTGGGAGGTAATGAAAAGTACCTGAAGGACAACACTGGTCATAGTCAGCACGGCTTCATGAGTGGGAAGCCCTGATTGTCAAACTTGATTTCCTTTTATGACAGGATAGCCCACCCAGGTGATCAAAGGAAGCCAGATGATGTAATATTTTTGGATTTCAGTAAAGCTTTTGATACTGCTTCTCCCAGGATCCTTCTGTACAAACTGTCTGGCACACAGCTGGATAAACACATCATGTGATGGGTGAGCAACTGGCTCGGGGGTCAGGCACAAAGGGTTACAGTGAATGGGGTGACATCAGACTGGTGACCTCTCACTAGGGGGGATCCACAGGGCTCCATCCTCAGCCCTGTGCTCTTCTACAGCTTCATAAATGGCTTGGACACTGGACTGGAAAGGATGCTGAGTCTGACAATGCTACCAAATTGCCTCACAAGGAGAAAGGCCCTGCTAAGAGATCTTGAGAAATTAGAAGACTAGGCAATCAACAACTTCACGTTTAAGAAGGAAACAATATTAGATTCTGCTCCTGAGATGAGGCAATCCTGGATGCACAGACAGACTGGGGAAGGAGAGGTTGGAAAGCAGAAATGAGAGCAGGAAAGGGACATGGGGGACCTGGTTGAAGTTGAAAATGAGCCAGCAGTGCCCTGGCAGCCAGGAGAGCCAAGCATGTCCTGGAGGCCATCAGGGACAGCATCACAGCCAGGCAAGGGAGGGGATTGTCCTGCTCTGCTCTGGGGCAGCCTCACCCCAAGTGCTGGGGGCAGTTTTGGGTCACAACACAAAAAAGACATTGAGCTGTTAGAGAGTGTCCAAAGGAGGGCCAGGAGGATGGTGAAGGGCCTTGAGGGGAAGCCAGATGAGGAGTGGCTGAGGTCACTTGGTCTGTTTAGTCTGGAGGAGACTGAGGGAAGACCTCACTGCAGTTACAACTTCCTTGGGAGGGAAAGAGGAGAGGCAGGCACTGATCTGTTCTCTGTGGTGACCAGTGACAGGACCAAAGTTGTGTCAGGGGAGGCTTATGGATATCAGGAAAAGGCTCTTCACCCAGAGGGTGTTTGGGCACTGGAACAGGCACCCCAGGAAGTGGTCACAGCACCAAGCCTGACGGGGCTCAAGAAGCACTTGTTCTAAGGCACATGGTGTCACTCTTGAGGATGCAGGGCCAGGAGTTGGACTCTGTGATCCTGATGGAGCCCTTCCAACTCAGAATATTCTATAATTCTTTGATTCTGTTGCTGTAGGTACTGTACTGGCCTTTTAGGGGTCTGTGGGGTACATTTGCTCAGGAATGTCATGCTTAAAAATGTGTTCAACAGTTCCACAGAGAAATGAGAGTGGGTGCTTTTTTTTTTTTCCACATCTCTTATAGGAATGTCTGTCTCATCCAAAAGCCCCGTTAGATTTCTATAGGTTTTATGGAACTCAATTTTAGTCATAGTCTATCCCCAGCAGATTGCAAGATTGCAATGGTAGGATATATAAAGCCATTTTCCTACAAACTCAGAGAAGATGCAGTCAAGCACCTACAGTGTATTAGGAGAAAGAAGACTGTTGTGGTCTTTGCAAAAAAGACAGATAATAAGGCTTAGGGTATGGCATCTATGTTCCCATGTAGATGTAAATGTTTTAGTTGTGTTCCTGTGATACAGAAGTTGCCAAATGGGATTAAATTGCTGCCAAGACTTAAAGTAAGGCCTCACTACTCATAGGAACCAAATAAACAGCAGTGGTATTTTACTCAATTCATTTGTCCCATTCACAACACTTGTCAATTAATGATTAAAGGTATGCAGGAAAATGTTCCTAAAGTTTGCAAGGGCTCTGCTAGGACTCATCTCCTAATTGTTTTAATTGGTCTTCCCAGTAGTAAGAAGCTTTCCAAATCTCCTTCAGCTGTTCTTCCTTGTCATCAGAGAGTTTTCTTGGTGCCCCAGGCCCCATTATCATCCACAGCTCAAGGAACTTACAGGCATCTCCTATTGTCTCCACCTTGTAGACATCATAGTTATCTATGATTTCATCAAAAGTGGTATAAAGCTTGTTCAAGAGATCTACCACTTGGTATGGTGTGCTGCTGCTGGACAACTCAGTGAAGCCAACAATGTCACTGTTAACAAACAACAGAAAGAGCATAATCATCCACTGTCCTAACCATTGCTGATTAGTAATCTTAGACACACAGTAAAAATTTCTCAATGCATTTACATCAGCCTTCTCTTTTCAATAATTCTTTCACTAAGATTCTTATTGGATAGTTTTGTCTTCTTTTATTTAAATTTACCAAAGGCTCCTTCCTTTTAAAAGGACAGATTAACCTAAGTGTTCTTGCTTAGCAATGCAGTAAAGCATTTTCACAGGTAGACTTTAATCTGTAACAGACTGAGTAATCTTTAATTCTGAGTTATGTATTAATGAAAAAAAGGGAACTTGATATCTGTTCATTTATGACAGGTGGAGGCATACCATTTATATGTTGCTTCCTGCACACATAAAAAAATTAAAACTAAATCCATGAGGACTCTAAGGATAGAAGAACTTTCCTTACAAAGGCTAAATGGTGGATTCTTTACTTAGGATTATCTTGTGAAACATACATGTGTAAACATGTAAAGTGTTGTGCTGCAGTTCATTAAAGCTCCAGAGTAATGTAATTTTTATGTAATAAGTAATTATAATGTGAAGTAGGGAGGTGTGAGAATTTTAAAGGACACTCTTTTGCAGAGCCACCTGTTAGAATAGATGAGAGTTTAGACAGAAATTCTGTACTCAGTTTGGAGCTTCACCTCCACTAGAAGCCTAGGAGTTTCTTCTGTAGGAGACAGTTATTGATGGACCAAAGTCCTATCTTTCATTTTCTATTTACCTGAAGAAGATGGTGGCACTTGAGTAACTTTGAGCTTGTGCATGTTTTCCCTGCCTGAGATCATCTGCTACTTGTTTCGGTAACATACCTGTTGTAGAAAGTAGAGCATAATAATCTTTTTACATGGATAAAAGAACACGTTAAATAGAACATGTTGGTTTAAAGACACAAAGAATGTTCATAAATGCAGAATGTTATGAAGGTGAAAACACACTTTGGCATGAAAATCCACTCTGCTGTAACGTGAGAATTCACAATAAATCTCACTTGTAATACATTCATATTTTTCACATGGCCCATAACTTTTAGGCCAAACAAACCAGTATCTGTACATTCCAACAAAGAGTAAGGTTAGATTCTAATGGTGTAATCTGGGGTTTTACTAATTCTTTCTTTGTCAACTCTTTACTTATGCTTTCTAACTGTGTTTGTTTGCTATCACTTCCGTATTTTGTTTTTTTAAATGATCTTTGTTCCCCCTATCTTGCACTTTCACGTTGCTTTGTTTTTTCCTCTCTTATATGTTATTTCCATTTCTTTATGCCTTTTTTGTCTTACAGAATTCTGGACCATATACTGCCATCAAAAGTAACCAACTACAATTCCACAGCATTTATAACTATGTAAAAGGCTTGCCACACTGATGCAAAGTCCAAGCACTATGGATTTTGGGCCATAGCGCTCAGATGAGTGTACTGATTTCTAGGGGAAATACAGAAAGTAGCTAAATATCTTTCCAGCTTTGCAAGAAACAAGTATATTCATACTTCGCTAGCTAAATGTTACCTATTGAATAATCACCTATCAAAGGGTTCTTGTTTGTAGTTAGACAGCTGAAATAAAATTATTATTGAAAAGAATGTCCATTATTTTTTCTTTATAACTTACTATACAGCAGACGATCAGTCTTCTGTTTTTCATGCATTAAATCCTGGGTTCTCTCAGAAACCAGTATCTCCAGATGTTTGTTATATTTCTCCATCTAAATAACAGAGAATTTTCTAAAAATTTTCAAAAATTCATATTTTTATTGGATAGGATTTAAGTTTTTGAATGATTGTGCTTTGAAAATATTCAGATATAAAAAGGGAACAGGTCTAAGACATCTGACACTTTTTTACAAAATCCAAAGATCAGATTTCTTCTTAAGTAAATTTATGAATCTAGACCTGAGGTTGTTGCTTACACACAAGACAGCAGAAGCTAATTTCAGGCTTTTCAAATTTCATACTAAGTTTAGGAGCCAAATCCAATGCAGAGAGCAACCTGCAGACAAAAACTTAACAAAACAAAAGGTATCTAAGTCTCAATCTTTTATCAAAAGCTTAAAATGCTCTTTCATAAACTATCTTGCAATGCTAGTCTATGCTTTGCTTTTTGCATCCTTCCTCTGTGTGAGGCAATAGTCTGTGGAGGCAGCAATCTTCTTTCTCTGCTGACAGGCTTGAGATACTCTGCTCAAAATTATTTACAAACATGCTATTTTTAGTATGCAGGGATTCTATATCCCTGGTACTACAAGACCACTGAGCCATAGAAAAGGGGGAATGTAGTTTGAAAACACCATTTGACAGATGAAAAAAAATATTCAGCTGCAAAGAAATTGAAAAGTTGAAAAAATGAATGAGAAGGAAAACTGGGTTTCAAGCAGAAATGCAGCTATGGTCAGCCCAACAGAGCTGAACAAATAACTGTGGATTTTTTTTCACCAAACAAGGGGTATGAGATAAAAAAAAAAATCAACCCTGAAGGATAGAGAGGAAAGTTATTGAAAGTGAACAGATTCGATTGGATTAAAAAGCTAAATTTACCAGAGTCATCATCATGTCAACAGGGCTAACAGGATTCATCTTGTACAACATTTTCTTGACTTGTTCAAATGTAGGCCTTTGGGATGGATTATTTTTTCTGCACCTTTCAATTAACTGCAGAAGGGAAAGAGAGTGAGAAATGCAAATAGCCTTTTACCATTCCAAGCACAAGCAGTATTTTAAGTTAATACTTTTGTTTTCTTGGTGCCAACTGGCTATGTGAAGCTCTATCTACAGATGGTGAAAAGTGTCAAAGCTATACTGAAGCCTCTGGAGTTCTACAGGTTTTTGCTGAATGAAGGATATTAGTTCATGAAAATGCTGCTGTGGGAAATCATGAGTAAGACATACACGTTCCTTCTGCTGAACACTGCTTAAGCTCTTGCCTTGTGCTGCAAGAGAGTGTTATGCTGTTGGAGTCACATACTGTTTTCACAGGACTTGTCTGTAAACAAATTTCACAAAAGCTTAAGAGCTGAAGAATCCCTTAAGAATGTTAATTTCTGATTAAAAACCAGTGCTGCTAAGGAGTTATTTTACATTTATGTTGCTACAAACCAGCAAAGGTGAATTACATAGCAAGTAAACTGAAATGAGGATGACCCCATCTTGTTCTGATTTAATGAAACTCAGAGGGGGTGAACTTTATTGAGGCTACTGAAGAGAAAGATTTGTTGCATAAGAAACAAACCAAATTCATAATTTGCTTGAGACAGACTTCATTATGTGAAAGCCCTCTGTCAGTAAGCTAGATACTACTAACATATGTATGGAATTCAACACTTTATAATAAATTGAAATTACACAAAAATCAATCATTGAGTATTAAAAACATAATCTATTACACTGGCAACTGGAGGGGACAGCTGAATCTTTCATTGTCACAATTACAAGTTTTTTATTAAGGATATTAAATATTATCATTTTGCCCTGTTTAAGGTGTACTGCTTGATTTCTGGGTTATTTATATTTATCAAAGGTAATATTGCCATAAAAAATCTGTGATGTGTTGTAAATTCAGTAAAGGATTTTTGTACACAATATTGTATTTTACTCACCTCCACATAATCTGTGGGACATGGGCAAGAATTCTCAGCTTTTCCTGAAATTAATTCTGCCAAAGGTGAGCACCAAGAATATTCAGCTGAAGGCATATCATCTTTCTAGAGAAAAGGGGATTAAACAATGCTGAAACAAGTGTTATGGTTCTCATACCAGCCACTGAAAATGTATTACTATTATCATCATCACTTTTATAACATCTTCCCTATCACTTCTAAGTCAGCTTTTTTTTATATAAGAGCACAAGAGAAAGGAAAGGATAAAAAAATGTAACCCAGTCTAAAATGGGTCACCTTGTCTAAAAGCTTTTTCATGGCTGACAGGCTTTAATCTCAGTGTTCACATGGCATAAACAACTTTTGAAACAAATGAATACTTGGCAAGATATTGGGAAACTTTTAAGAGATCACAAGGACTATATTAGTCTACTATCACAAACTGTCAGAACTGGAAAAATAGTAGTTTCAAGTCTTCATTGTTACAAGTCTTGTTAAGTAAATTATTTCGAAGAAAACATGGTTACATATCCAGACCATGTTTTCATTTTTTATGTGCCTTTTTTTTTGTACTTGCCATTTAGCAGTGATCAAAAGACACATGCAAAACAGACATTTTCCTCAAGGAGAGCAGCTAATTTGCCTTTCTAGGTTATTCTTATTACTGCTAGATTCCACTAAAAGGGCCTGTAAATGACAGGAAAAGGAAGAAGCAGGAGAAAAAAGAAGATATTAATGCATACATTCTCCCTATATCCACCTAGCCATTAAGCCTCACAAAATCAATTGAAAGGCAATTTTGGAGCTACATTATTTTTATGGTTTGCTCTTCAAAGCTCTGAAAGGGAAAACTGGTAGATGTGTGAAGAAACCCTGATTGTATGTTCCATGGGAACTGAACTGGCATCCATAAAATAATGAGGAAAATGTATGCTTAAAAAGTAACCCAACGATGCAGCAGCTCAAAGTTTGGTTTGTGTTGTCAGCAGAAACAGAATCAAAGTTGTCATGCAAATTCTACAGATAGTTCATCTTTACTCACTTCCAGAGGGTCACTTCTTGTGGCAATTTCTAGTAAAATGATGGCATAACTGCAGAATAAAAATGAAGGAAAATCTTAATGCAATAACAGTTAATTTAGTCAATGATTTCTTCTTTTCATGATTTCTTATTCTTCCCCATTCTATGACTGAAATCCCAGTATCTCAAAAGGAAGGATGACAATAGTGCTGTTACTCCATTGTGTTTTCAGGGATCTGTCACTGAATGTTTCATAGCATTTCCCTCTCACGGTTATAGGTCCCAGAGAAGTTTGAGTTTGATGGACAGCAAAGCAATTTTCTCTGTAAGAATTAATGGAATCCAGAGGTCATATGTGCAGGTTTATGTACATGATTCCTGCCAGTTAAACATAGAGGTCTGATCTTTGCTCCTGTCAATGGTCAGGAGCAGGTCCCTCCTGGAGGAGTGGTTTTTTTTTTCAGCCGCTGAAAAAGATCACTGTTCTAGAAAATCTCCATAAAGTCTGTGATGAAACCGTGTGTCAGAGAAGATATTTTTTTTAGTAAGCATTTCTGCTTGTTCCTTCTGAATTATATTTTTGTGGTCATTATCTTCCTCAGTTGAGCTAAGGTCAAATACATTCATCAAGGATGAAGAATGGAAAAAGACAGTAAAAACAGAGAATTTAGTCTTTTTTTTCTGAACTCATTGGAGATCTTTCAGAACAGTGATGTCTTAGAAGCAAGCACCTCCTACAGCCAACAGGATGGATAAAGTTGACTCTTTATATAGTGAAAGTGTGTAATAATTTACCCCTGCATCCCTCTCAGCTTGGTAACACTTAGTTTTTTGGAGAATATCGATTTTCAATCTGTTGTGTTGCTAATGGTTGCACTGTTTAATAAGACATCCTGTTGGTAACAGGATATGTTTATCTATCTTTCAGCCCACTTGTGGACCACCATTGGAAACTAAAATAATGCACATAAAACATATGATGAATAACTTAGAAAATAATCTGATGAGATTTTTCTATTAATTTTGTGGTGATTTGGTAGGAGAAAGCAAAATAAATCCTGGTGATACAGCAAAGCTGAAACAGATTTTCAAGGATAACAATTAGATGATAGTAAGCTTGTTAAAGCAGTATTGATTTAATTCATCTTTAGCTGCACTGCCCAATAAAATTCACTCTCCACTATGAATTGTGAGATTCATATGATGATTACAAACCAAGAAGAACCAATCTGGAAACAGCCTCTTCAGCTCAAAATGGGAGTTACATTCCTGCTCCTGTTCTCATTTCCATTTTAGCTTTCCCATCTGACCAACACTTTCTCTAGAGTTAAAAGCAAGTGATTCATCTGTAAGAGCATACTAAATTACAAATCTCACTTCTGCAGTTTCTACTCATTTTTTATTTGGGTCTCACCTTTAGGAATATTAATGAAATCTTTGCAGAGATAAA
This sequence comes from Alaudala cheleensis, assembly GCA_013398995.1. Lineage (NCBI taxonomy): Eukaryota > Metazoa > Chordata > Aves > Passeriformes > Alaudidae > Alaudala > Alaudala cheleensis. Next base: position 429,635 of record VWYE01007615.1, read on the forward strand.
AACTGAGGATTTCAGGAGTGGATTGATGCTGCCTGGCCAGTGAGGCCAAACATGTAGGAGGCTTACGTCCTGCTCATATCATCAAACAAAAAATTTGTTAAAATGCATATTCTAAAGAGCAGCCCAGATAAGAAGATTGCCCTTTCAGTGGTACAGGGTACTTCTCTGTCTTCCCGGTCTGAATGTTGCTCTTCTCCCTTTTTTGGTGCTATCTCTCACTGCTTTTACCTTTTTTTTAACCAATAAATTAATAACTGCAGTGCCACAAAAGAAGATGTGAATTTTGCAGACATGTGGGTGGGACAGCAAGATAAATCAGGAAACATTCGCTGAATCTGTCAGAAGTTCATTGTAGACATATATGATATGAGCAAATCAGATCTTAGGACTATTTAAAGGGGAACCTTGACAAGAAATGCCTTCAGGAGGCAAAGTTGTCTGAGAATTCAAATGATACCTATTCAGAACAGGAGCAAAGGAAGAACAACAAGCAAAGGAAACATTTTCTCGGATGCATTTTGGCTTCAGGGCAATGGTAAACTGGAATGCATAAGACAATCCTAAAATTATTTAGTTGGAGCACAGCTCTTTCAAAGACTACTTCATGTTGAAAAAGTACAGACCAACATAGGAAAAATGACAATTGCCAGAAATACCAACACAATCCTAAGCAAATTCTAAGGACATATTGAAACTTGTGGGCAGAAATACTACTGAGAGTTCTTGCTCAGTTAATCTGATAGAATAGATAAAAATTAATGATGTTCAAGCACATTTTATATGCAGGCATTTGTTTACAATTACTTATCTGAAAAGTGGTTGGATAGAAGCAATCCACCACTGGCAGGGAAAGCCTCTGGAAAGTGATGTTCTGTAGAGGCTTTCAAGAGGAGAGAAATGGATCTATTTGCTAGTGCATCCATTTTTCCCCCTTCTCTTTATTTTTCCTCTGTAAACCAAATATTGTCCCCATGTATATGCCCCTAAATAATTGTATTGACATTCAATTACAGAATTACAGGATGCATATGTGCATTATGACTTTCTAGAACATTGATGCTATTAACTTTTAAAGTATTGCCATTGTTGAAAATAACCTACTTTTCATAAGAAACTACAACAGAAAAAAAGGATAATTAGATAATAGCAGATCTTTATGCCTTTTTATCCTACCAGTCAAGTGACTCCTTATAAATCATTGGGCAAATTCTGCTTTTAAATAATGTCAGTGAGTTCAGTATTTGGTTATCTACTTTGAAAGAGAAGATCCTGTGATATCTAGGCTGGTCTGTACTCCAGAACCAATCCTTTAAAAAATACAATCAAACACATACCTGGAGTGACAACAGAATAACAGCAAGTCCAAATGTCATTAAAAAATACTCAAGATTACTAAATGCCAGATCAAGAGAACTTAGCTACCTGTAGACATCTGACATAGAATTGGGTTCAAAATCTGAAAGAGTACGTATTTCAGGAGCTGTGTAAATCTGTATCAAATGCTGCTGGGATGAATTTGATCCCTCAGGAGAATCTTCTTTTCTGTATGACTGCAAGCCATAATCTAAAATGGAAGAAAATAGGAAGCAAACTATTCAGTGAATACTTCCCTGAAACGTGTGCAGTAGTAGACAGAAACACAGCTAGTCTAAAGAAATTATTTTTCCCTATTCCAAATACACATCTTGGTCTAGAAACAGTGGGGTTTGGGTGGTCTTGTCCCCCAAAACTATTGCAAATGTAGCATCTGGAAAACCAAGTATTTGGGCAAGACTGGATGACAGCAGGGAAGCTGAACTACCTGACCCATTGCAATCAGAATTATTTTATTATTTTATCAAATTATTTTCAGATTATAGTCTTACTCAGTGCAAGAGTTAGCATGTAAATACAGGATTCTGTTCTACTTTGTCCCTTGATCCTTATCTCTGGGGGCAGGTTGCTCAAGTAATTACTAGTTAGGCAGACTAACAACTGAAAATCAGATGGTGGGCGTTACTTGAACACCACCAGCATCAGAACAAAGGCAGCATAGGTGTGAAACATCTTTCCATCTATACTTCTAGCCTAATATAGAAGGAATTCTTAGCATATGACTCAGAATCAGGAAGAAGGAGAAAAAAACAACTGACTTCTGTTTTCTTTCTTACGTAAACAGTACTCTTCTGAGTGTATGCAAAGGCTGGATGCAGACATCTGGTTTTATCTGGAGTGACCTCTAATTAAGATGTTCCCAGGGACTGAATCTTTATGTAGAGGCCATTTTTAAAATAGCTCCTACTTTTGTTATTTATGAGGTTTGTTTGACATTATTGCATCCAGATAAACCATGACGATTTGAAAACACCACGGTTTGACACAGAACAGAATCAAAACAGAAGTTGCTGAATGATTTCACAGATATTCTATTTAATTGAGAGGAGCTGTGCTAAGGTGATGCAGTTGATGTGATCCAACTATGTCTAATTTTTATGTTTTTCTCCAGAACAGGCTCAAAGCAGAGTAGGCAGTTCTGAAGGCAGAAGAGTACTGAAGGAGTTGGAGAAGCAAGTCTGGCCCTGTGTAGGAGCCTTAGTCACAGGATGTACCACTGAAAAACAAATCTGCTGCTTTTAGGATGGCTATGGGTTAGAGAGTACGATAACTACTCCTGGCAAAAAGTAGAAGAGATTATCATTGCTTTAATTCCATGTGGCACCTGCCAAACTCTAAACTCTCCAGTGGTTTTTCTGTTCCCACAGGCTGTCTTCCTATACCACGAGCAGACTTGACCTGTAGCTCCATCTCTGGGAGAATACAATTCAATGCAGTGAATGAGACTTAATAGCTGAGTTGAGTCTGCTTTTCTCCATTAAACTATGCTGTGCTTACCAATCAGTCAGCATTACTATATCTCTTTACACCACTGTCCATGCCTCAGGGTTCTCTCTCTATCAAAACAGAGAATGAGGCAGAGTTTCTGATCAGATGCTGATAGACTGAATAATTTGTGGGATCTGAAGTGTGCATCCATGACATGTACTAAATGACTTGATAATGCAACATGAAACTTGCTTCAGCACAAGGCACTGCTAGTGAAGTCTGGTACAGTCAGCAATTCCACGTGAAATGTCAACACAAAACCAGTTGGGAAGACTGTTGCCTCTAGAATCTATAATTAGGAGTTAGCTGGAGAGTTATGAATTTTTTTTCTAGCCTTCTCTTTACCTGCAATTTTACAAACCCACCGGTCATCTATCACACAGTTATTAGACTTCAACCGTCCATGACACATTTTGTGGTGATGGAGATAGGCCATTCCTTGAGCAATATCAGTAGCAAAAGAAAACCTGAAATTTAAACATCAGTGAGCTAGTATTTCCACTTTCACTCAAGAATGGCTCCAAAGCTTTCTAAAGTTTACAGAAACTATAGCTCTCAATTTGTGTCCCCATGCTCATTTTTCCAAAACACTAAGGGTGACTGTTTGAAAACCCATATCTTCCTGAACTTGCAGTTCAAGACAGCAAAGTTTCTTCTAGAAATTTCTAATACTTTTATATCCTTGGGAGTACTTTCTCTCCCTCCCTCCCTTCCCTCTTTGTCCTCTCTATATCACAGTACTGGCCCGTCTAGACAAGAACTTTATCTAAAACTAACATCTTGTCCTAAATACCATATAGCACAGTCTATGTCATTTAGCTTTCCAAAAGCTGGATTTTTTTACCTGAAACCCCAGTTCAAAGGAATATCTTCATTGAGGAGTACATCACTCAGGCTGCCTTTGGGGCAGTACTCTGTGACAATAGCAACATTTGGAACTTCTATACAACCTCCAATGAATTTGCAGAGATTGGGATGGTCAAGTTCCCTGTGAGAATCAACAAAAATCACAGCACAACAGTAATTTTCACAGATGTCCTTCCTGCTTTTGTAGAGCAACTGTAAAATCAAGTGCCTTTTCTCACAATGTAGAGAAAAAGTAAAAACAGACATAGGGAAATTTTGATCTTTGGTCTCTTTCAAGCAAAGTTTGAAAAGAAAGAGGAATATGAATTTACAGTCACATTTGGAAAAATTTTAAACCCTCAAAAAATTAGTGTAAAAATGGAACAACATACAGTTCTTAGATTTCACTTCTTACCTCACTTGCTTGACTTCTTTACGTATGGCTTTAGACAGTGTAAATGCCCTTTTCATTATTTTCTTTATGGCCACTGTCCTACCATCACTGAAACAGAACGAAATGCTGCTTACAGTTTCAGGGCAACTTCAGAAGCCAGTCATAGTACAAAAATGGGCTGTATATATTTTGTAACAGGGAACAGCTTCATATCTCTAGAGATGAGGCAGAGAATTTAAGCATGTCCATATGTGGTTGTAAATCTGAATCTAAGACAAGGGACAGGACCCTGTTTCTCTTGATAAAGGAAGCATTAGTGATTATATTCAACCAGTCTTGATCTGTGGACAACATTTGGAACGTGAGTGTTAGAGTCAGTTGGGGCAGTTTGATGATGGAGTAGCAGCAAAGGAAATGTCAGAGCTAGAGAACACATACAGCCAGCTCCTAGCTATCCATTACTTCTGGCTCCTGTTCTGCAGATCCTTCACTGACATTTAGCATACTTTTTTGTTCTTGTGGGGCTGAGCATTCTCAGCAAAGAAGCAGATGAGTTTGATAGAGAACAAAGCAATTTTCCTTTTTAGAGTAAAGGAATTCAGTGGAGCTACCTGCAGGAATTTTAGTGATGACCACCATATAAATACAGAGTATGCGTGTCCGGTGCTGCAGTTGTAGGTGCTTCACCAGTGAGACTGAATGCCCCATTCTTACATTTTTCACCCTTGATAAATGTCTTTGACTTTGAGAAAGGTGATGATGATGATGATGATGATGATGATGATGAAAATGTCACCATTCAGAAAGAACAAGCAAAAAAGATCAATGCTGAACACACTATTTCATCAATGAAGTTGCTGTGATTTTCCCCAATCTATGCTGAAGGCACTTTGCCCCCAGGCCCTGATCCCAAGTAAGCTTCTTCATCCTGCAAATGAAGGATGCCATTCCCCATGTATTCAAATATATTGCTTCCAACTTTGCACATTTTCTGCTCCTACCCCTTAATTTTATCACCTCTATGGGAAAAATTGCTTTTTGGATGGCAGGATATATCTATAACATTTGTCCTTATAATTACATAATATGCACCTTTATAATTTGATTCAGAGGTGAAATGCTCTAAATCTTGAGTCATGTCAACTAGTTAAAGGACAAGATCTCTAAAGTGATACTGTAGAGGATGCCCTTCTTTAGAGCAAAGAACCTCGTTTGCTCTGCCTGCATTTTAGAAAAGAGGGTTTTATAAAAGTCTTGGTTTCATATACATTTGAACAGCAAGGGTCATTCATTAACAGATGCAGGCCATCTTATGTGCCAACAACCTTTTAACAAGACCCTAAGAGAAAAGGAGAAATGACAACCTAACCAGAAGCCTGGCATATAAAATACTCCACAGCAGTACAAAATATGCACTACAGAAGTCAGATGATGGTCTTAACTTACCAGATTTGGCCTCACAAGACAAATTCAAGCTTTTTCGCTGCCTATCAATGTAAAGTGGCAAGAACCAGAAATCAAGATGAAACTAATATAGTAGATACTGCAGTAAATCAGTAATATAGTGACTTACTATCTCCCAGTCTGGGTGAAGTATTTCCTCCTGGACATGTTGGCAGCTGCAGTGCAGGAGCCCAGAGCAGTAACACAACTGACATTGGAGCCACTGGGTGCTGGGAGAGCACTCGTCATGCTTCCTGTTGCTGTCCATGTAACACAATCTAAATGGGATGTGGGATGAGAAAAGGCACACAAAGGCTCCCATTAATGTGCAGATGGAGACTCCAGGGGCAAACAAATACAGAGAATTCTCAAAATCTTTGCATCTTATCTGCTCTTGTTAATACTTAAGAAAGCCATTGCTCGGAATGTGACTGCTGCATAGAAAGTAAAAAAATTTCAAGGATGATTCATTGCCAGAGATACTTCTCACTAATCCTCAGGATTTTATGCAATTTTCATTTCTCTGCTCTTGAGATGATTAGCCTCGCTGCTACACAGAAGCTGAGGACAGAACCCAAGGAAGGAGAGTAAACCCTGTGCCATACTTTAACAAGTCTATTTGGAGCTCCTAGAAGACTGTAAAGTACAGAAATGTGGGAAGTGATTCTGACACCAGAGAGAAGTCGGAGAAGAGCAACAAAGCAACAATACAGTAAGAGGAAAAAAATCCCAGTGATTTTCAGTGTACATTTTTTAACGTCTGTTTACCAGCTCACAGTAAAATAATGTACTTCAAAACAAATTTAATGAACTATACATAATATCATAATCTCCAATTAAAATCCAGATTTAGCCAATTAGTCTCTGAATTGCTGAGACCTCTCAACTCTCCCTGGTAGAAATATCTTGCTGAGGAAGTTCAACATCTCACCTTGAATCAGGACTGCCATGTTCCCACACCATAGTATTATCCATATGCAGCTCAAAATTGCATCGACATTTGAAGCTTTCTACAGCATTCCACCCAGAAATGCATTACAGATCCCTGAGACAGCTTTGAGAATAAGACTGAATATGTATCTGTATCTCTATATATGGTGCAATAAATAAAAAAAAAGAAATTATCTTTAAAAAATAAGGCTAATTTTACATACTGAGTCTACATTCCTTGGGTACAGCATTGCTGACATGTTTTCATCTAGATATCTGTGCATTTCAGGGTACTGTGGGTAGCTCTGACCAACTCCATCCAGAGAAGACATACTGTCTGTGACTTTATAACATTATAAGTCCTCATTAAGTTGTTAATCATCACTCTTAGAGCAGTACTCTTAAACAGTATTGGTGCTTTTCAGGATTTTTTCCAAGAAAGTTAAATCTTTCATCTTGGAGTTTTCAAAATAAGTTTAATCTGTTATTTTTTTATCATGTTTCTAGTTTCCCTCTTTCTATTGCTTTCCCTCACATGTGATGCTTATGGCATTTTCTAATTTACTATCAGCTGAAAATTTTGCTCATGTAACTTTTTGCTGTATTGAAAAACACTTTTCTCCATTTCTGTTTTCACTAATCTGAATTGAAATTTATACTGGTTCCGGTAATCAAATTGATTCCCAAGCCAAAATCTCTTATTTACAACAACAAGGATATCTTATCAAAAGTATACAGAAATTAATGCTCAAGTCTAAGGCTGAAAATATCTCTACTATATATTATCACAGGAACATCTTGACACTGGCAGCCCAACAGAACATAGATAAACCACACATCTGCCAAGCAATTTCTCCCAGAGACAGAAAATGAGAGTACATACAATCAGCACAGCAGACTTCTACAGATTTAGCCTTTCAGAGGTTCTAGGTATTGTTTTCCTTCTGAATGCTAAATCAAGAAACAACAAAGTAAATAATCTATGTGTATCTTAAGTACAGTATAATGAAGCATATAATAACATCTGAATATATTCTTAACTTGTTTAATGAGAACAATTTAAATCATCTTTTATTACCACAAGATAAAATAGGAAAACATCCCTCCAAACCTCTGGCCAATATTAATTAATTTTTGTAGCAAGTCTGCCACAGACAGTACACACTGAGAGAAATTAAGATAGTGCTATATCCCTCAATATTTTTTTGCAATTCCAGGGTAGCTTAGTGAGATCAATTATACAGAAAGGTATATACACTGAAGCAACTGTAATTTGTTTTGTCCAACTCCAGAACTTATCTGGGTTTTTGGTGTGGGCTTGTCTTTTTCAATTAACAGATCAACATAAACAAAAAGAAGGAAACTATTTAAAATAAATATGTCATCTAAAAGTTTGATAAACAAAAATTGGAGTGAGCACCTCACAGAGATTACAGGGATGAAATACTGGATATGTCTTTCTAAAACAGCTTCACTTTTTGCAAGACCCTTAAAATATGAACAACAAAATTGATTTTTTTTTTCCTCAAAATTAATAAGGAAACTGATCACAGTATCAAAATTACAAGTTACTAACCTTGTTTGATGCAGGTGAAGTCTATAATCCAGCTTTCATCCCAAAGCATCTTTTGTTTCTGGTATTGAAACCACTACAAAAATTAAAAAATATTCATTCCTATTGCAGCCCTCCTGTCTTTGAAAGAATGGAATCAGAGATTATTTTTATAAAATATGAAAATTTGAAAGTATCCAAACTAAATCTGAAGTGTAAGCATCTAGCATATGTCTTACAGTAACATTTGAACCAAGAGTATTAATAACAGGCTTAGAAGAAAACAGCATGTAATAAATGTACTAAGAACTGTACACACTATACTCCAGAACTAATTACATGTCATATTTTGCATTGTCTACAAACTCTCCATTATTGTCAACATTTATGCGTTTACATTTCAGCCTGGACACCAGATGAGTGGTTCACATCATCTGATTTCATGGAAATGCCCTATGTTATTTAAGTACATGACAACAACACACTTCATCTCAATCCCAAGATAAGGATCAATGTATCTTATGTCTTGGAATAGAATCAGCCCATGACCTACAAATAGTTGACATTACATGTCAACTATTCTGTAATAAAGAATATTAGGTAGGGATTCCGTGGCTACTTTGTAAAGAAAGCATTGAGCTAACAGCTGATTTTCAGTAGAGCTGACATACAAAGCTAACATTTACAAAGTGTAAATACATGCTTTCAAATGAGAAACAGATTAAATTATGCAGTTGTTACAACTGCAGCCAATGCCAAATGTCAAATCAAAGCAGTATTTTACCATAATTATGCCATTTTCTATAGTGAAAAGTTTAATATTAGGAATGATGCATTCATTGAAACAGGTTACAAAAGCTCAGATAATGGACAAGGAACAGGTTGTGGAGATTGTGTTGATATATTGGTTGAAATTGTGACAAATATAGAGCTCAATGAATCAAAATTAAGTCATCCCATTTATTTCAAAATGCTTCTGAGGAAAGAAACCTACACTTTATCTTGCAAAGGTATGACTGTACAAAGACATATTAGCAAGAAGTGAATATCTGGTTTGCTTCCTTTGATACTGATACCAAAGGAATCCTTTCTGCTACTAGAAACATTAAAGAAGGCACTTGTTTCCTAAATGGTTCCTTTTAAATTATATCAGTTCCTGAATTAGTTAAAATAATCCTTCCTACCTTATTACAATAAAAACCAATAAAACTTAAAAACCCCATGATGCTGCAGTTGAAGAAGGTAGCAGGAATATTTCTACAGACATGAAAGAAGGAAAAACAAAAACCAAACTACTCCAAGCCTACAGAAATACAGCAGAAAGAATAGATAAATTTTGCTACAAGAACTTTATTTAAACATATGCAAGGACAAGAATCTCCATAGCTTTTCTAAAAAGCCAGTTACCTGAAACTGTCTGAATTTTTCATTTGTCCAATTGCATATCTCTAACAGATCATGTGGTTTTACTGGACAGTTGTTATAAAATCTTTGTCACAACTTTCTTGTGGATTATGAATGCTCAAATAGCTTTCAACAGTGCTTCTGTTCCTAACTCACAGTCACACAGCGAGGCACAGAAAGACAAACAAATATAATGTGATTCAATCCTCCCTTAGAACCCCAACTTGCAGGCCATGAGCCTTCTCCTATTCATTCCCTCTCTGTGCAGCTGTCTACCTCAGATGCTCAGTGCATCTAAGATGGAAAGAGAAGGAATCCCTGAGGAAACAGGAGCTTATCGTTTTACAAGATATATAGGCCAAAGTCTAAATAAATTACCTGTTACAAAAACAGTCAATACAACGATCCTACAACTGCCATATTCACCTGCTAAATCTCTGTTATGAAACACACAAATGCATTTTTTTCAAATGAAGACACAGAAGTAACGTAGATCCTCTTTTGCAGAAGCACTCTAAAGTAATAAGCCATAATATAATTCTCTCTTTATACAGACATTCTCATTCAAAGACACCCAAAACTACTTCTCCAGTATTGATACACTCCTCTCCCCTCATTCCCTTTTTGTTTTTCCTTCATAATAATTGATAACTATTATACAAAATTAATAACTTTGAACTGAACCAAGCTGGTTGTTACGCTAAGAAAACTAACTTTTTAAAAAAAATCAACCAACCAAAACAGAAAAAAAATTATCCTCTCCCCCTGATTCTTTTGAGAATATCCCAACTTAAATGTTTTGCTTTTAAAGTTCTGTTTGGACTCTGAGTTTTAATGGCCTCTTGTGGAGCTAGTTCCTTAATGAATTTACCTAATTTGTTTTTGAAATCTTTTATAATTCTGGCCTCCATAGGGTCTTGAAGATGTTAATTTCATAGCACAGTTTTATTGTGAGTGAAAAGTACTCTTACTTTGTTGGCATCTCCTACTCCTCATGTTGTGGAAAATCTTTTTTTTCCTTTACCATAATTTACCCATCCCCCTGTTACAGTCCACCTCTTACAAGATGAAAATTCTTGGCACAATGTGACTTCCCTCATAAGGAAGATTTAGAAGTTGTTTCCCTTCTTTCTGCTTTTTTCCATAGCACATAGGTGCTGGAGGCAGAAAAAATCTTTCCCTCTACTAAGAGAGAGTTCTACTCTGCCCAATAAAATAATGGAAAAGAAAGGAAATAAAGGAGTAGAGTACAGTTACTTACCATGACAGTCAAAATGAAGCCAATGCAGACTAAACATATTGGTAAGGCAATTGCTATCCTAACATCAACAGAAAGAGGGCATTCCCCACAGTCTGCTGGACAGATAGAGCAGCCTTCTTCTTCCTCACAAAAGCCATCTCCACAGACTGATTAGAAAATAAAACACACATCAGAAAATTTTAAGGCAGTTTCATCCACCCACAAGATTGTATTCAGATTTAAACGTGGTTCTTGATCTGGGAAAACTCAGAGTACCAAAAAGAATAAATTTTGAAAAATTCAGAGATACCATCCAAGCAATTTAAAGAACAATCTGAATTTTTGAAGAAATACAGGTTTTCTTTGATCAGGTTAAATGTTAATTGCATCTGGGCTTTTGATATGTTTTGTTTATAAATCAGTTCATCACTATTGTGTTTCTCATTATCCATACTTTTTTTTCAGAAACTCAGAGTTCTTCAAGGCCTGCCTTTTCTTTTGCATTCTTTGTATTTAATCCAGCACTTATGATCCCCAGAAGCCAAGGACTCTTCCCCAGAAGCAGCAGAAGACACTGGGGACTGCAGAAAGAAATCTTGCAATCCACACTTCAAGTATTTCCTTTACTTTACTCCAAGGTCTTATACAAATTATCAGCAATATTAGATGTAATTTAAAACAAAAGTCTTAAATAACAAAAGTCCTTCTCCTACGTCTTGAAATGGTCTTTCAATTTTACCTCTGTGACTAAACTAATATGATGCTGTATTTCAGACTTGGGAGGTGAGCTGAAGGTATTATTCTGTCATTATGTAATTTTTTTTAATAAAAAAAAACCTTAAAAAATTCACTGCTCAGTAATAATCCTGTTTCAACCTCATTAATTCCAGCATAATACCAAGACAATAACAGAAGTCACTTTCTGCCTCAGGGGTAGAGCTGCATTTTTAAAAATTTCTTCTCTGATATATTGTATATTGTTTCCTGGAAAATTCAGCTACAGTTGTTTTGAAATGAGTAGAAAATTCTATAGATAAATACTTCTATTCACACTGGAGTTTTTTAATGTTTTTTTTTTCTTTTTTTCCATAACATTAGGAAATATATTTTCACACTTCCAGAAGAGCAACTAACAAGAGTATTGTGATGACACTTCTGTCTTAGCCAGTAACTTTCTTCAGGTTGTGTGTTTAATTCATTAAACAAGTCCACTTTTAAAATTTTACAACACTGAGAGAATTGTTGCAGTTGTTTCTGCTTCCCTCCATGCAGATATACTAAAGGAAATGAAAGACTGATGCCCTTGGGAGCAATTTTTAATGTGAACACAGGAATCAATATGGATTTCTACCTTTCCAATATGTTTAAGACTAGTCTGCTCCCCTTCAGAGGAAAAGTGTCCAGATCTTCAGAACACTAGCTGGAGGAATATTCTCACATTCCCATAAACTGCAGACAAGCCTTGTAGTACCTGAAGCCGTTGGTCATGGTATTTGACTTTACTTATTTGACAAGAGTGGCTTTCTGCTGTTCCAGGTTAATACAAATGTTAGAAGCTCAAACACTTTTTCAGACTTCAGCGTTATGTGAAGAAAAATTTCAGGGAGACATTTGTGTATTTTCAAAGGTAGGCTGGGCTAGGAGTCACTTTTGCTCTTGGTAATGACATATGAATGACAAAAGCATTGAGATTTGCAGTCAGTAAACAATTACCTCACACTTTCATTTTATATCATACCTACTGCAGGAAGGACTGTGGTTTTTGCTTCCAGAGCAGCTTGGATTCTCCCAACTCTGATGTGTGCGATGAGAGAAGTCACACCCACGTGAACTAAAACAACCTGCAAAACAAGTGAACAAACCAGCAAGCATCAAAACTTCACTTGCATGCAGTAGGCTTTTATAACAAAAACTGACTGACTGTGGTATTCTTCAGAAGAATTTGTGCATTTTTTTTCAAAATTGGGAGAGACAGCTCTTGTGAGAAAGACTGATCTGATTTGTTTCATGGTGTGTTTACTTCTCACCAGGCAGGTCTATCAGCCCTGTGTGTCCTGCCATGTGTGCTTTCCTGCAATTTCTTTCACGTAGAAGCTCCCTAATGGCCATATGAACCTGCATCACAGGCTAGTCAGCAGTGAAATGTATTTTCAGTGTGCACCTCAAATGGAAAGATGATGCTATTCATTTTCCTCCCACCCCCACTCTTTCCACTAACTACCTAAGGCTTAAAGGGGCTACTTCCAAGTCAAGTCAGGTGGGAATTGATAGTACTCAGCTATATGCATAACTTAGACAATACCACATACATATAAATGACACGGAAAACATGTTAATGAACTGCATTAAATTACCAGCAAATAACCAAAAAGAGCGAATCAGGTAAAATCCTATATGCAATAAATATTCTTTACCTTGGCAGTCCAGTTTCTTTGGCTCATTTTGCCGGCAGTAGACAAAGTGTGAGTAAATATCTGACCGTCATCTGGGATCCATGGACCACATATTCCTCCTTTAGCCTTTAGCAGACATATAGTTATGTCAGTATACCAGAACACAATGGAAGTCCTAGATCCTCCTCTTCTACTTTCTCAAAATTACTTATGTTCTCTAACAGCAAATAAAGTTCTATTTCATAACCAAAGCTATCAAAATGCCAAAGCACAAGCAACACACTTCTGTGACAAAATAACAGAGAAGCAATTGTCCCTATATTCGGTTAAGATCTCACATATATTGCTATTTCTTTAAACATGAGCCCCAGTAGTGTATTCAGAATGAGTTATCTTATGAAGCTGGTTCACTTTTTTGGACTTTCTGTGCTAGATTCAGAACCAGAATAATTTTCCACTTTTAATATTTTTCTTAAGGGGTTTTAGTGAATTGTCACTTCTGATAGAGCAGCTTATTTGCATTTTTTCTTTAATGAAGAAGGGAGGTAATTCTTCAGGGCCTGTTTGCAGAGCACTTCTCAATAAAGCTATTAAGATGTAAACCTCCTACAACTACAAATACAGAGAATTAACTTTGTCAGTCCAAATATCTTGTAGTTTTTTGTTTGCTTGAAAGGATTAAGCTAGTCTCCTAACTCCAGATAATTTTTCAGACATTTCTTTCAAAGGACTGTAAGTAATAGGCCAAGTCAAAAGAAATGGAGCACATTAAATAAAATGTTTTAGAACATATTACACTGAAAAAAATAAACAATGAAAACCCAAACTCCTTTCAAATGATGGAGAAAACTTAGTAAAAGTGCATGTTCAGTCTCATGCAGCAATATTCAACTGTATGACAGCCAAATAGCTCAGAGTTCCTTTAAGCAGAAACTCTAACATTTAGATAATTATGAAGAAACCAAATGATGCATGCTTTTGCCATTTCCACAGCATAATTTCAAGCAGAACTAGTTGTGAAGACAGAAATAAGAGAGAGGTCACCACAACAGTGGGATGTTGAGGTTTTTTTACTACAGTTCTAGACAAAATTTTTGATGTGATTGTTTCAGCAGGGATTCCTCTTTTAAACCAAAGTCCCAGTGCCAGCTAAGGCTTTCAGGGAATCATTAACAAAACAAGTCCAGAAGAACAGACTGCCAAGAAGCAAACTAGAGCTGTTGTGGAGTCATTAGACCTTCACACGGAAGGGTATTTCAAACAGTTGCAAGATGGGTAGACTAGGCTTCCAATTACACACCTTTGATCACGAAGAATGTGTCACATTTCCAGAAAGGAGATTAACTAGAAAAACTGGGCAGCTGCATGAAAGTTCTTATGCCTGGTCAGGCTTACCTCACAGATATTAAAAAAAAAAAAAAACCAAAACAAAACAAAACAAAAAAAAGTTGTTCCAAACTGTATTTTTAGAATCAGAACTTTAAGTAGTCATTCAAAGAGGGACAAGGCAAGCAGACAGGCTAAGAATGGAACTTGCCTTCACTGCATGAACAAATTTTGTTATCCTGTATTTGGATTCCTTGTTTTGCTCTGATACAGTGAAGAAAAATCATTCCATCTCAGGACACAGGTATATAGGCTTCAGTTCTACAAATCACAGCTGGTGATACTCACCCCCTCAACTCCAGTAATCCAAGCAAATTATTCACAGTCTCTCTATAAAACAGAGAGACTGGAATACCTGCAACTGACAATTTGTCCTGTTTGTCTTAAAATGCAGTGATCTGTCTTTCTCTCTCTGTTGGTTGCACAGTGGTCCAAGTCAGATAAACTCAGATGGATGAAACTGGTCCTACTAATGAGAGAATCTGAATATTGCCTTGCAGCCTCAGCATTCAATGCAAAAAAAAAAAATAAATTATAAAACTGACAGATATTGCCACAGTGGTTTTAGTGAGCCATAACTTGTGAAGAAATAGTTAACTATATAAATTTAATGTAATTGTAATCACAGAAATTCTTCACAAATTTGAACCTGCTTATTACAATGATATCTTGTCCAGTAGCAAGAACAGAGCACATGATGCTGCACCACTAACCATGAAGGCCAAAGGACAGGAATGAATGTTGGCATGGTAGACACAGCAGTTGTCCCCATTTGCATCTTTCCATCTGGCAGGACATTCGTGCTCCTCACAGAATTCCTTTGCAGCGGTAGCATTGCTAACGAAGCAGGAGAAAAAGAAAAACTTTTACATCCATTCATCACTCACAAAAATTGCAACACAGGAGAGCTTGTTCTTTATCCTGTACAGAGAAATTAGCAGCAAAAACATATGGACTCAAATAACCACTATTTAACTGCTTCTTTCTTTCATTTGTCTTCTGGTTTAAAAGATGCTCCTGGAGCACGAGATTGTTGTCAACTGGAACTCTGCCTGCTGCCACATACTAGGGACTTCTAGCAGATATCAACCTCCACTTCTCTTTCCAGCCTGACTTCATGATCAGGTGGGATTTCTTGGCACTACTTCATCTGTCACAGACAAAGAAACTATCATTCTACTGCCACTCTCAGACATAAATGTCCCTGGCTACTTCCAGTCTCAATGTTTTCAGTGATAAACCTTCATCGATGCTTGCAGTTCATACAGACCATTTAGCTCCAGTCTTTGTTCCACAATCTAAATTGCCAAGGAAAATAGGTATAATGGACCATAACATCAGATACAATTTCCCAAACCACAAATTTAGGGTAGACTTTATGAACACACTGTTCTGCAAAACAACTTCTGAAAACTTATTCCTGAAAGGCAAATGTATTCACCTCAAAATGTGTGATGCAACACTGTTTCCTCAGTTACACTTTCAGTGTTATCACCCTAACAAATTTGGCTGTAAGATAAAATTGTTTTCTGCAAACATGATTTACTCAGATACAGCCAGAATCAACTGCAGTTCAGCTGAAATATAATGTGCTTGTGTTGGATCTTTATAAAACAATTCCAGAACACAGGATTTATTTTTTGGCTTGTTCTGAACGAAAGCCAATAATGAGTAGATCTAAGACAGTAGGCTTTGTTAATTATGAGAAGAGTGTGTTTATTATGACAAATAAACAAAACCACAGAGGATTAGATTAACATAGATTGCACCCATAGCCAGATTTACAAGGGCACAGACATACTTGAAATATGAGATAAGCAATTATGTCAATCTCCAAAACACCTAAACAGAGAAAATATTAAAATTCATTAGCCTTTGAGTTCATAGTGGAACTTAAAAAAAATACTTAATTAAGTTGGTGTCTAATTCCACCATGTATTTTCTGTAGGGCTCCTTTTCAAAATCTATCCAGTATCCTGTATTTTTTATTCAATATCTTCATCATTACTTCACCCAATTACACTGATGCCCATGACTTGCCAGTATCAGGTATATTTGGGTCAGCCACTGTAACCTTTGGTGTCAACCAGATAACCTTCTAGCCAAAATGAGATGTAAATTTGATCCCCTTGATTGATCCCCTGATACTGCAGCATAGATTTATCTCTCTTTAAAAGTATCTGCTATCTGTCTCTATGTTTGAGGTATATATAAGTATAAATTCCAAATTCCTTAGTGATTTGAGGGAGTGGGTTTCCCAGGGAAGACTAGAAAAGTCAGATTTATGCTAAGCAGTGAAAAAACCTGCCTCGTGGTTAAGTTCTCAGAATGAGCAGCCAAATATTTCAGAATACGTGATAAAAAATTTTCTAGTAGTTTTTAAGCATACTTCATAGATGAAAAAAAAATCATCTCTTTTTTGGTTGCAGATAGATTATGGACCATCTTTCAATATGAAATAAAATAACTCAGGATAACAGCTTTTAGAAATTGAACTTTGTAATGTGAACAATCAGGCAGAGAAAAATATTCTGTAAACATATCTTACACAACAGCACAGAAAGTGAGGCTTCACCCTCTGTCCCAGGTGTTCCTATATAGGGATGGAGAAATGCTACTTACTGACAAAAGTGTGAAATCAGAGTGTATTTTCCCTGGATTTATAGGTCCAGATCTGTAGATCTGGAGTTGCACTCCTATATACTCTATAACTGCTGATGTCCACAGTCACCAGCAGTGTGTGAGCTACCATACAAGCTTTTAGAGTGATTTTAATCCCACAGAAATCAAACAAGGTTGACCACTGAATTAAATGGATTCAGGGCTGGACTAGCTCTTTTTCATATCTATGTTGTGCATTTTAATCATACTTATGACTGAAATGAGTATAAGATACAGAAAGCCTGTGACTCATGCTTATACTTCAGCTATAAATTCAATGTGTAGAGAAGGCAAGAAGTGATGTTCAGAGTTGCACTGTAACAGTAGTGATGTGCCCTGTCTCTGACCTAGCTGGCAAACATGCCACGATGGCTGGTCTGAGAGCAAAAGGAAAAATAGCAGGGCAAACAGAGCTATAAGAGATCTCAAAAGACAGAAGGAATTAATGAAGAGCCCCAGAGTGTCTGTTCCAATTATGTAACTGAATATGTACACACAAAATCCTCACATACCCATGATCATGGCAGCATTTTTATAAGGAGCAGTACCTGTGGGAAAGGATTCCATTTTGCACAGCATATTGATAAAAACCGTCTGAAGCAAAGACTGCATAGGTCACGTTGAAAGATTCCCCACTCACAGCCTTTTCTGGAGGCCTTTGCACCCATGTCATCTCCAGTCCTAGAAACAGCACAATCATGGGTCAGACTATTTGCTATACTTTTTAACAGATACATACAAATGTAAAACTTTCTCTGTAGTGATTTTTATCTATTCATAGGATCATGGAGTGGTTAGAGTCGGAAGGCATCTAAAAGATCATCTAGTTCCTCCTCCCCTGCCATGGGTTGGGACATCTTCCAATAGACCAAGTTCCTCAAAGCCCCATCAAACCTGGCCGTGCACATTTTCAGGGATGGGGCATCCTCAGCTTCTCTGGGCAGCCTGTTCCAGTGCTTCATAACCCTCTGAGTAACCCCCTGAATATTCTCCAATTACTTTTTATGAGCAAAAAAGTGTCATGTATTTTAGTGGCTGTATGGGTAAACACAAATGCACATTAATTGAAGAATTCTGACACCCAGAAAAGATCAAGCAGTTGGACAAATGCAACAAAAAATCTGCTCATCTTAAATAAATTAACTTTATTTCCTGTATATGGCACTGCTGCTTGTTCTGGTGTATTTGCTTTCTTCTTTTCATCAGGCAATATTGCCCTTAATTCTTGGCTGTTTTCACTGAGCACACCTTATTACGGAAGAGGAACAGACAACTCTGTAACACACAAAATTCAGTCAAAACCCTTAGATTCATGAAACATAGATTATATATACTAATAAGTACATATTTAAGAATGCATTCTCATGTGATAGGACCATATGGCATCTAGAACAGAGGACAGTAGAAGGAGTGCTATCAGACATCTGTCATTTTCTTTTTACAAAATTTTAACTGGGAAAGATGATTTATCCCCATCACGTATCTTGTCCCTGGAATTTCATAGTACCTCCATATTACTACCATATTACGAAGTGAGATAAAAGTTGGGAAAAGTTTTAAATCCATAAACTTAACACCATCAAAATCTTCCTACTGCACTCACCTACCTTTTTGTCTATTGGTGGATGAAGGTTCTAATTTGTACCACATCAAATTACTTACATATGTGACTGTGTAACTCAGTTTGTCAGGAAGTATTAAATTCCTTCTGCAGAGGACTGGTAAATCTGCCTTACAAAAGATCTCATTTTTTTCTTCTTGTTGTTCGGTTATGACATCTTCTCTTACTAATACTTGTTTTAACTTTTCTTCTCTTGCACTGTACTGAAGCCACTATTTCCCCCCTAATTTAATATCAGTTTTAACTAGGCAAATTATAAAATAACCTCTTTATTTTTAATCTCCCTTGGAAAGTAAAAACTCATTTTAATTGCTAATACTAAGTGGAAAACTATAATACAAAGATTTCAAAAAAATGCTTGTGTGATTCCTACTAAAAAGTAAGAGAGTTGGGCTTCAAAGAATATGTGAGAATGAATACAAAAGGTCAGCACAAATTTCAGTTAAATTATTTTCTACTTCCTTATAAAGGTCTCACAAAGGTAAACCAACTCTTTTTTCAATGACAGTTACTCCCACATAAAAAAGCTTTGAAGATCTTGTGTTAATTCAGCAATGAGGCAGCAGTATATGTGTTTTGCTTTGCTTCTAGCAATGCCCAGAAAATGGCAAAGAAAGCCTACAAAGAAAGCAGGATAGAGCTTGAAGTCCATTCTAAAACTGACTGTGACGTGTATACATTAATTAAGCAACCTACTCATGATGGTTTTCCTTGTACATTGTAAAAATAGCTTTAAACAAGGCATCTGTAGTGATAAATAGCTGTTTCAATCAATAGTAAATTCATACACGGATAAAAGTCTTAGTTGAAAATATCTAGAAAGTCTTTGAACTTCATTGTTCCAACAGAATTAATTGGAGAATGTTTAACTGTAACACTGAGCTAAGAGTGTGACTTGGCAGTATATTTCCTGGAGTATTTTATTAGATCACTTTCTGTGGTGTTCTTGGGTTTTTTTCTAAAAACCCTATTGAACACTTGTCTCCAGTCCTACCTTTTACAACATAAACAAAGTGTTCTTTTATCAGTTATTTATTTGTTACAGAGTCACAAGATCACAGAAGAGTTGAATTTGGAAGGCAGCTACAGAAATCATTTGGTCCCAGGCTGTGTTGCTCAAGGCAGGGTCATCTCAAGGATGTGTCTCTAGTCTTTGTCTAGTCTGGTTTTGAAAATCCCCAAGAACGGAGAAGCCACAACCTTTCTGAGAAACCTCTTCTACTGTTTTATAACCCCTAGGGTATAAGAAACTTTTTCTTATATTTAAATAGAGTTTTCCACATATCAGTTGCTCCCTAATTACTCTTTCATGTCAATAAATTACCAACATAAAAATTATTATTTTTTTGTTGTTATTATCACATACATTAATTTTTGAAACTGGCAGGAGTAAGTGCTTAAAAGTCTGAGGGGTTTTTTAGGTACTCATGAGACAGTTTTGAGGTGGAAAAACATGACATGTAGAATCAGTGATTTTGCTTACTGGCTTACTGATTAAGCACAGTACACTTTTGAACTGACACTGCAAAGTTTCCGCAAGTAGATTTGCTACAATGCAGCTCTGCCTCCATACTTTGTCTGGATTAAGTTCCGTTTGGTTTCCTAATGAGAAAGAAAATGTTTTCAGTTTCTTTCTGGGCAAATGGATACAGCTGTTGTTATTACTTTTTCTGTTGAAACAATGGTATACCGGACAAATAATTACTCTGAAGTATCTTTTAGTTGTTTTCTTTCACTTATTTATCTAGGAAGAGAGGTTGTCACTGATTTAGGTGCATTTCACCACGGACAACATTCATCATGAGTAAACTATTATTATTAAGTCTTCAGTTTTGGGGTTTCAGCCATCGCCCACTCACCTCCGCAGTCCAGCATGTTATACTCATCTGGCTTTTCCAGGGGCCAGCAGTCATAGTCTTTGTTATCTAAATCATGCCACCCCTCCACTAGTATCACCTGCCAGAAAAACAACAACAACAAAACCAAAAAACACAACCAAAAACAAAGAATCCCCACAAAACAAACATACAAACAAAAAAAAACACTGTATGAGAAGAGGGAGAGAATGAGTTCCATCTCCTAAGTTCATAATTCTTCTACAAAAATCAAACAAAATGCAGAAACATAGGCTGGCATATTTTGACCCCTCCAACTTCTGGAGAAAAGAAATAAAAAGACAATTCCATGCAAACATAACCAGCATTTTATTTTGATCTGTCCAGAAACTGGCATTCAACAATTAGGGGACTTAATTGACCTTTCTCTTCTAAAAAGAGAAGGTGGTTCTAGGACCATATGCAGAAAGACAGTTTATTTTAAATGTTTTTTTTAATTTGCTTTTAGAATGGCACTCCCCTCATTCCAAACTGCTCAGTTTCTTTTAATCTTTTATACCTAAAATCTTTGAACAAGTATTTTTTGTTATACTTTTAATAATACAATACAAATTTTAACCATGTAAGTGTTAACATACACAATGACACTAAAATAAGGATTGCATAAGCCAATTATAGGTAGAATACAGCATCATAATAGCACACAGATTGAATTGCAACAGTAATAAAATAATATTATATATGCATATATAATACAGTTCAACATTGTATTAGTTTTGTATTAAAAATACACTTAAGGGTGTATAGGAACAAATCAGAATACTCTATGATTATGAACTCTGGCTTATTCTATTTCTAGTAAAAGATAATAGTTTCTACTCAAACAATCTGCTATTGTTTTTCTATATATTATTAAAGCATAATCATCCACTGTATTATGCAATTGCTTATCACAACACAACGTGAATGGAAAAAGATAGAATGATACAACCGATTTTTCCAAGAAATCTTCCATTAGTCTTGGTTTTTACATTACTAAAATTAAAATCATCAACTGCCTGGTATAAACAGCTGTTTCACTATAATAAGCCACATACAGTTCTTTCTATAGGCATAGACCAGAGGAATAAATTCCAGTAAGCAGATCTAGGTAGACCTACCAACAAACTGAGGAGGCTTCGGAGCTCGACAGCTGGTGATTTGACAGCTCCCATGCTCCCTAATGTGCACCCAGCTCACCAAGTGTCAGGGCTGCTTCTGATGTTGCTGTTGCTTCTGAATTAGATGCCCTTGCCTAGGAAGGGGTTGCTAGGCAAGGTGATCCTGGCAACTCCAGCTGCTGCAGCTGTTCTGCCTCCCCCTTCCCTCTTTTTCCACTTCATGGTGCAGGGTGGAAATACCCCTCTGCACCTCTGCTAAAACTCTTTGAAAAGTCCCCACCTGTTGTAGGGGCAGCCCCACCCTCCTGAAACTTGTGCCCCTTACTGCTTAAACCTGGAAAACCAGTTGAGAAAATTTTCTGGCAGTGCCTTGTCAAACATGAGCAGCATCCAACCCTTGGGCAGATGAATTGATGCTGTGGACATAAACACAGAGCTGAGCCCAAAGAAAAAGTGTATTAACACCAAGGTAGCAAAGGCTACCAACTTAAGATGAACAGTAAGGCTGATCAGCTGATCAGCTGCCTGAGCTTCCTTCCAACCTGAATTGTATGAGACACTGTGACTTCAATTTCTCAGTCCCTGAAGGTGTAGGACAACTTCTAGCCAAGTGTCCTGCTACATACACAGGTGAAACAGGCTTCCATGTAGCCATGCTAGTACAAGAAAGACATAGATGTGTCCATGAATATGTGTGTTTGCTGAAGCCCTGCCAATACAAATCTTCTGTTGTGATTCAGCTCTCCTGAATATTTATCTATGCTGCCTCTTGAATTGTCTCTCAGCCCAACCTGATATTAAGAATCTTAGTTAAACTGCTTGAACTTCACTATTTCTTGCATCAAAATGGCATGAAAAAGCTGCAATATGTGCCCAAATATTCTTGAAAGAGCTTTAGTTACTTAAAAAAATCTGTTTGGCTTTACTTATTAAAGAGCTATTTGTATAAATGAATATGTTTTAGGTTGAAATTTTATGTTTGTTGTGAAATGCTAAACCTCATGTGTGTTTTTTCTTCCTGTACTTCACTATGATGATTTCACCCAAATGATATGTTTCACTATGTAAAAGTCATTTAGAGTATTCCAGCATGGCACTTTTTTTTTTTTTTTTNAAACAGCCCACTTATATTAACATATTGGAGGGTTATATTGGCCCTGTCTTTAAGGATGTCTTTGTTTGGTAAGGCATTTCCTGGCAGGAAAGCTAAGAAGCCAAAAGATTGCCAGACTGATCCTATTTTCTTTAATTAGACTGACAAATATTCAGATGACATTGACATCATGATACAAGGACTGTAAATATCATATATTACATTTACAGCTACCTGTCTATCACCTCATTCAGAATTCCTAGAGAATGGCTACATGTAGTTGGGAATCTTGGACTAAAGGTGGCTGACAGGAATGGCTGACAATTGTCTGATGTAACAATCCATCCCAGTACCTTTTCTGATTTAACAATGTATCCCAGCTACTTGAGATGCATATTACCATCTCTGCATTTAAGCAGAGAAGCACAGGAAATCTTAAAAAGAAAACCAGTGCAATATAAATATATAAACCTTCATAAAACGAAAGTATTGACAGCTTAGTAAGCAATATATACTTCAACTCTATCCACAACTCTCTGTATATAAAAGAAATCAGAAATACATTTTAATAACATGAAGTACTCATCTTAATAATATTTGCTTTACATTTTCTCCTTTTACAATAAGCTATATGCAGTTACATAATTTGCATAAATATCTTAACATTCCATCATACCACAGATGAGTTTATTATCACAGCCAGACCAGTCTAGCATAGATTAAGTGAATTTTATGTACTGATGCTTGACTTGCTTAGTGCAGTAACTCTAGAATTCTTTGGCTTCTTCTCTTCAAATGATCTCTCAATCTGAAAAAATAACCCCAGGTTATTTCTACTGATTGAAATTAAATTATCAAATCACTTCATGTTTACAGATGTATTTCTATTATGTTGGCTGTACTCAGATGGTCTCTTAAACTAAGTTACTTCTATTTCAGTAATTAACACAGTAACTTCTATTGTGAAAGAAATAGAGGGAAAATAAAGATTTTTCAAAAATTTATGAGCAGGAAAACTCTAGATGTTGTTTAAAACATGCATTTTTATTAAAGTTTCCATAATAATATAACTTAAATACAAATTTGCAACATTTGTAGCAAATAATAACAATGGATACAATATTGCAGAACAAAAGTTTGCCACCTATGTTTTTTCAAATATTTTAGGATAGCAGTTTGCAGCACTAAATCAAAACCAAAATTAATGTGATGAAAGCTTCAGATAGCCTTGAAAATATTTATTTATTTTGACATTCAGATTTTCCAGATGGCTCTAGTCTTAGAAGCCAGATGAGGATACTGAATCAAAAAACAAAAACAAACAACTAAAAAACCCCAAACAAAAACTCAAAAGCCTCTACCAGGGCTTGTTTGACATTTTTGTCAAAATATGGCATTCCAAGGACACCATTTATCAGATTCAAGAGGACTGTGGTGTGATCTGTGAAATCAGCAGGTAAAGCTTTAGTTCTTAGCGTACAGAGCTCCACTTATGCGGAGTATGTTCATCCTGTGTACGGGTTGGCATCCTGCTCAATGCTCCAGGTTCCTGGCATCTACAGGGATGTAAGGTTATCCATGCTATTCTCATCTTCCAGTGAAAGCTCCAAAATAATTTCAAACTACGCGGTCCGAGTGCCTTTCCCGCTGGCACCAGCAGAGCTCCCCGCCCCTGGAGCGGCGGGGCACGGCCAGAGCACTCTGACACTGCTCTCTAGCGGCTCCCTCGCAGCGCAGCGGCAGGCAGGCTCCCACCGCGCCCGGGCTGCTTCAGGGACAGCCTCCTCCGCATGCACCCGCTACGCCCAGCCTGGTTTAGGGAAAGCCGCCTCTTGATGCACCCACAGTGCGGTCTGGTGCGAGAAAAGTCCTCTCTTGATGCGCAAGATGTCGGGAATGGAATACAGAGCAGCAGCGCAGCAGAGAACCCGTCTGATTTCACGTTCTCACCAGGGAGTTCAGAGGCAGCAGATGGTGGCCTTCTACCCCTTCCCAAGAGCAGAGTGTTGCACTACGCAGCCACAAGAAATTCCCGTGGCTCTGGCATGCGGTGACAGCAGCACAGCACAAGAAGTGATCACACTTTCACTGGGTTGCCCACAGCATTTGTTTATGCGTTTTCAGTCTGCAGAGAGTTTCGCTGACCTATGTAATGCAGCCTTGCAGACAAAGGGTGCTGACTTTTGTCTTGTAAATCCACATTGAAGCAAAAAATTACACGTACCAAAAAAGGTCTTTCAGCATGGACTTCTTGTTCTCTCCTCATGGTGCTGGTCTTCCAAGCTTTCTGCCGCTTAAGAAATGAACGGGACAACTGGATCAAAAACCTGATCTGGTCACAACTGCTATAATGATGATGATTGTTATTATTATCTTAAAAAGATTTGTTGTTTTTTTCCTTCCCACCATTTTTTCCCTCATCATTCTTGTTGCAAACACTTATTCAAGTAACACATATGTGAGTTCATATGGTTCAGTGAGAATTACACCTCATCTAATCCTGGATTAGCAGGTTTAAAAAATAACATTTTATTTTCCCCAGAATTACTGATAATTTAATTAAAAGATTAAACATTGTAATAAGTTTCATAGTAGATTAGTAGCTTCAGAGGTATAGAGTGCCCTCAATCTGCTGGGAGATCTGAACAGGTAATAAAGTATGAATCTGAAGAAATGCTGGAGAGCAGTAAGCAAGATCCTGAGCATTGCACACACACCATCACTTAACTTTGCAGTATCTCTTAATTTCCCTAATCCATTTTTCCAAATATTGAAATTCTGAGAGAATTTCAAAGAAAGAGGTCTCAAGGTAAAAAAAAAAAATAGTAATCATACATTAAAATAAGAAGTGATGACACATTGGTTTTCAAGGATCTTAAAGGGTAATGTTAGGTGATTAATCTTTGATGACAGTTTACTTGCAGCAGAAGTAGCAGTTAAATACTTAAACAAAGGAACAGAGCAGGGAGGCGGTATGAAAGCAAAACAGTTTAAAAAAGTAACTACACCCAGCATAAACTACAGCAAACAAACTGCTTATTCTGATGACCACCCACAATGTTGTACATACCTCAACGAAACTCAGAGAAACTCAAAAAAGCAAGTGGTATTAATTGGTGAAGGTTGCAGGTAGTCTTCCCTGCACTCTCAGGTTACTGGGAATATTGAACAAATGTATGCTTTTATAGATGCATTCCTTAGGTTCACTCTAGTTCATAAGGCATCATAGGAAGGCTTGTTCTGTTGCCACACTTTGGGTTTGATCTGTGGCAATAAACAAACCCAAATATTTAATTTATTTCAAAAACGTTAGAAAATACATCAAAACTTGAAATGAAAAGTATCTTGTATGCTTCCTCCAGGTTGTATGAAGACTGTCACCTAGGAGATGTCACAGACTTGAAGAAGAAACATTTTTCCTTAAGAATAATACTATTCTCTGCTTAGAGGAATGACCAGTACAAGAGCTATTGTGGAAAAAAGCAACATTCTAGAATTTTCATTGTGTAAAACAAATTACAATTTCTCCTCTTCTAAAGAGAAGAGAGAACGATGATAATCTAGAACTCTGCAAGGAAAATACTCCCAGGTATAAAATTAACAGGCAACCATTATCTTATAAACTGAAAATATTGGTGATATTAGATATTTGATGTACTGTATGACAGAAAGTATCTAAACAGACTGGATAAAAAAAATTAACTCAGTTCTTAGAAAAGCCACCAAGAATTTTATTTTCAAAGTAATCCAGGTTAAATTTATAAAATCCTAGCCTAATTTAATATAGATTTCTGCATAAGGGATTTTCCTGAAAAAATTTTTGTATTTCTGTTACTGTAACATAGTATGTCAATGCCGTAGTCATTCAAAGGGCACCCAGCAAGTCTGAGAATGTGAGAAGGAATTTCAGTTTGTCAGGATGACTGCCTGGGAGGCTTAAGAGTGGGTCCCCACTCAGCACAGAATAATTTTGAGTTTTTCAACTGAGCAGAACATTACGATGTTCTCAAACTCCTCCCATCTTTCAGTCCTGCCATAAAGGCAGAAACATTACAGATGTCTGCAGTGCTTAAGAACAGAAACCCTGGCTGCTTTTAAGATCTACTGGAGGACTTGGGTAATAAGGACAGGCAGCTGAGGGACAATTCTGTTCTTAGCCTGCACCATGCTCTTAAGATACACTGGTCATTCCACTGGTAGCAGTGGCATTCAACTGAAATCTGCCTTTTCCCTCAATGAAGTTTTCCTGTCCTCCTCGCTTCTCACTGTATTAGTCATTCTTGTTTCCAGAACTCTTCAAGGATTTTCTGAAGCTCATATTTTTAATGTACAATTAGCACTGCACATCTATGGACATTGCACATGGCCCTTCTCTGCCCTAGAAAGACGCCCTCACAGGCCACAATGGCTTCCACGTTTCCAGGATGTCACATGATCAGGAACTCCTAAGAGACACTGAGAGATCACTGAGACAGGGTGTCTCTTAACTGAAGGAAAATTTAGCCCCACTGGTCATCCAATTCAAAAAAGAGAAGAAAATCCAGATTTCCTTCCCTTAAGTCATGATCATTTCTGCATATGCCAGGCTAGAGAGATGTTTGCCTATCCTGTTTTTTATAACTTTTAGAAATTGAGCCTCTATCCCTTCCTTTATGGTGTAATCCAAGGCTTCACTACCCTTCCTTGATAGATGGATTTCTCTATAGCCCCACCAGCTTCTATCTTGCTATAACTTCAGTTCAGTACTTACCCCAGCTACACAAAGAACAGTCAAATCGTTCTGTATCCTTTTTACAGGCTCAAAGTCTCCACCACTCTGGTTTCTGCCAGTTCTATGTATCAAGATGCCTTACACAAACTATTCTTGCATTTCTTCACAGGGAAAAAGGTTCATCCTAGTTTATGTAACACAATGCAAGAGTAAAGGCAGATTAAAAAATAAATAAATAAAAGCAGAACAGAGAGTTCAACTGTAGAATAACCACTTTGTCCTCAGATTTTTGTATGCAAACAAGTGATTGCAAATGCAGCCTGGGATCACTACCATCTCATTCTGTAATTAAAATAAATGCCAGTTACAGAGAGAAGTAAATATCAGTCTTCAACATCACAGTCTTTCTGCTGATGGAGACTTCGTCTCAATGAACTTTTTTAATCTGATGTGAAGTGAACTTCGTAAATGTCCAGTTTGACATAATGCCAGTTTGTAGAATGTTTTGTGACTGACTTGCTATCAGAGGTAGTCTAGGGAAGAAGATTTTTTGTACACTACTGAACTTGAAAAGATTCCTCTGCTATTCACGATTCTCTGGTTCTTGGAGTACATTATGTTTGCTGCTGAAGTCAGACATGTCCTTCTTCCACCAGAAAACACTGATGGATCCTGGTCAGCCAGGATCTCTTCACCTAGAGATCAATCTACCACTTGTCCTGTAGCTTTGACACAATAAATACTGGCTTAAATGGTGACTGAAGGGAAGAAATAGAAAACTGTTTTGATTTGAAACCCAAATGCCTGATGTGACATAGCTGTTTGGAATAAAATAAGGTATCCTTCATAACCACATGCAACTCCCATTTGATTTAGGGCTCAGCTCCACTTTAACTGAAATCCCTGGCACATCTTTGCTTTTCCCAATTATGTGCTAGTTCTAGAATGGAAAACTTGTTAACCTACTGCAAGGAGAAATGTGGGTGTATGAAGTCATATTTTTAAAAGTTTTTTTATTTTCCATTATTTCAATTTTATATTGTCTATGTCTACTACTAATTGCTTGTTCTTCTGGTTTTTGATATCCCTCTCCCTTCAGAGAGTACACTCCAAAGTGGAATCCTTAATGATTTCTAGTGCAGTCTGGTTGGCAAGAAGCATGATATATCAGATGATTCTACCATAAAGTATTTCAGCACTCTGCTCTGTCAAATACTAGTTAGGAGTTGAGCTGTATCTTCTCATCCTACACATTTCTTCCAGACCCCTCATTTTCTTTAAATTTTTGTTCTTATAAAATAATTCCCTGGTTTTTGAAATTCCAAAAGGAGATTCTCCAAGACATAAATAGCAACCAGAGGCCAGATGCCCACTGAATCTCCACATGGCCTTCTGATTTGTAGTTCTGAAAAAATATCCCATTTTTATGTATTATGTGTAAAGCGAGCAATAAAAGGAAACACAACCCTGACATGGGGTATAAGTGGCCATGCTCCCTGAGCACAACCCTCTCTCCTGGAAGCTACCTGCTGGTCTCAGGGCCAACACAGATAGGGCAGCTCTCCAGCCACAAGGCCACATGCAGGAATGACCCCTGAGAAGCCCTTGCAGGGACTCCTCACCTTTCTCCAGGATCTGCTTTTAGGCTGGGCTCTCACACTTGTTTTCTGTCG
This sequence comes from Alaudala cheleensis, assembly GCA_013398995.1. Classification (NCBI taxonomy): domain Eukaryota; kingdom Metazoa; phylum Chordata; class Aves; order Passeriformes; family Alaudidae; genus Alaudala; species Alaudala cheleensis. The sequence continues at coordinate 458,839 of VWYE01007615.1, forward strand.
TTGCACCTATGCCCCCACCTGGCCAGGAACCCCATTGATCTAAATCCTGACTCTGATCACATGGATTTGACTTCCTGGCTTGACCTTGGATTTATTTCATCACCATGTATTCATCTGTTAACTTTTGGCTGGAGACTATCTACAGATCTGTCACGATTGCCCTCCTCTGGCATGACAGACCAGGCTGTCTTTGGGGTGATGGTACTCTGCCTGCCTTGCCGCCTGGATCTCCCTCCCTTGTGGAGCACTCTGTCCTTGCTCAATGACAAAGATACCTCAGCTATAATGCTGGAAGGAAAAAAAAAATTAGAAGTATTAAAAATAAATAAATAACTGTAATGTTCAGGAGTAAATAAGCAGTAAAATAAAATTCTAGCCAGAAAGGAAAATGCAAATGCTTTGCTCAAAACCTCACAGAGATATCTCTCTTCCAGTGTCTTTTGCCAAACTATTTCTAATTGCAAATACAGAATTTTGCAAAGGACTTACTCTTTGCAAACAAGAAAATATTTTCATTTCTTTCTTTTATCAAGATAGGACACAATTCTATGCATCATTAACTTGAAACAGATGTTATCACTATCTTTGGATTATCAGTGGTTTCAGTAGTGTTTTAACATGAACTGTATTGTAACTGATTTAGTTTCATATCACACCCCTGCTTCCAAGTGTCTGCTTCAGACTGGCTGTGGTTTTAGATATTTTTATAAAATATATAATGGCACTTCTTCTCATGCCCCAGGTGCTTATTCTATTAGGAGGAGATGACCTTTAGCTCATATATATATTTTGTTCTCAGTACTTCACTTGGAAGGAAAAACCTACCTTATTAGTCTTTATATCCATGGAAGCTGCATAAACTGCTCCATACTTCATGGAAGAGTTTAGACATGCAAGTGACACGCTTGGAAGAACAATACACAAAATTCTTAGCCCTCCAAGTGTGAAGTAGGATAAATCTCCTACCATTGTCAAACGGCATTAAAGAACCAGGCTACCTGCAGACAGGATAGGTGAACTAGAAATTGCTCTTCTCCAAACTCCTGACGTTATGCTTCCCAGAGATCGTGAGACTTGCTCATTTTTCTTTTTGCATAAGAACACCTGGCCTGTAAGGACTAATTTCTGTGGACCCTGAAATGCAATTGATGCTAATGTATTCAGCATTTAAGGGGAGAAAGGGTGCCTGAGAACCTGAATGCCCAGGGTACTCCAGTAATTCTGTGGTGGTGAGAAAAGGATGTAATTTTAAATTATCACTGTGGGAGAATGGATAAAGATAGTGCTGCAGGCAATCTCGCCCCTTATGAGTTGCAGCTGCATTAATCACCATAGAGTGGAAACAGCCTTGCCCTTAATAGGTCACAGCTATGTCCAAAAAGGCTGGATGTCATAAAAGAGGGGTTTAGCTGGTTGAGGGTTGGTTGGAGTTTCTGGGCTGTACTGGGAGGAGGAAGGGTTAGGTAGGTGTGTGAGGGACAGAAAGGAGTGAGCTGATTGTGCAGAAGGAAAAGAGGAGTCAGTATTGCAAGGAGCTGCCCATGGAAACTCACAGAGAAAAGGTATGAAAGTTTTGCTGTAAGACTGGTGCTTGCTGCCATCTTGGTGTCAGTCATTTGAGCCCTCTGTCAATGAGGGGAAAGGTAGGATGGTGTTGCTGTAGGACAGCAAGCTGACAGTGTCAGTCAGTTTGTGACCATGGCCCAGGGGTGCTGAGCACTGATGCCAACAATTGGTGACCTATGAGAAGCTCATTAGAATGACTGTCATAGGATATCTCAGGGACTTCTTTTCTCTTTTCATTTGAGCACAAGGATGCTTTTCATCTCTGGCTTGGCTATTTCTGTTACTAGGTAGGGCATGTTTCAAGGCAATCCCTGCACTTCATGAAGGGCTAATGAAAAGACTATTTTTATCACATGACTATTAGCAAGTCTGTTCAGTTCTACTGCCTCCCTCAGGGTCAAATTCTCCCCTGAAAGTGTTCTGATTATGTAAGAGATTTAAATTGGAATTCCGTTGGGAAGCTGTGGCTAGCATAAAGCTGAAGAGAAAATTACTTGTGTGGCCTTGGGTGAACAGAAAATTATTCTCTTAAATAAATCAGTGTTTGTTTTTGTTTCCTTTGAGGTATCAGTGTTTTAATAACTACCCAATGCATAAGTTTCATTCTCAAACCAGGCTTATACCTTGTGCTGCTTAAACATCCTACCCCTGCCAAATCTGAGACAGTGAGTTTCTATGATTCTATGAAATAGCTACATCTCTGTGATGTAGCTATTTTCATAGAATTGGATTATAACAACTAGGATCAAAGCTGATCTTTCTAGTCCCATAAAGAGCATTTTCTTATCTTTTAATGAAGTCTGAGATTACCTTCAGTTCCAACCAGGAAATTAACATGACCTATCAGCAGCAGCATTTTACCCCATTGCATGTAGTCACTGGGCCAGATTTTAACTTTCTCAAGAAGCAACACTTCACACCCTAATTCTGACTGTCTGGCACTTTTGTTTCAAGAAGCAGTCACGACATATAAGAAAATAATATAAAGCACTCACACCATATATGAATCATTGTAATATATGATTTTAAATATATGATTTATGTGTGCAGAAACCTGAGTTAGCCAACTTTGGTAAATCTGCCCAGCAAAAGTTTTGAGGTATAACTGTTACAACCTGGGAAGAAAAAAGAGGAAAAGAAAATTTACTGGGGAGTTGTCTACACTTGGAAGACCAGCATTTCCACAGGTTATATGCATTCTAAAAGAATTTAAATAGCAGAAATATTTGTGGTTACTAAAGAGTATCCAGGGCAGCAAGTGAAGTAAGGAGTAGCAGCAGGATCACAGAGCAGAGCTATTAGAAGAAAGGTTTGCCTGGTATCTCAGTGAGGCAGCCCTCATAGCAACGGGGAACTAAGAGACATGGACTCTCTCATGCATCTGAAAGAGATTCCTTTATTGTAGGAATCAAGCTCCTTATATAGCTTTAGTTTGCACTGGACAGAACCAGAATTTAACAGAAGAAGGGCACCCATTGACTGCTCAGCTGCAACGTTGCTGTCCAGGTCTCCTATCACCCAGTCAGCTTCCTGCTCGTGTGCTGTTCCTCCTCCTAACTGCCTCTCAGCCCATCCAACCTCCAGCCATCCCGCCTGCAGTCGCCTTCCCCACCGGTGAACATCAGCCTTAAAAACTTCAGCAAATATAACCCCTTATTCCACAAGTCCTTGTACCTCTGTGTTGAACAAATGTGTTTTGATAGATTTTTGGGCTGAAAATTATCTCGGTGTGATGTAGACACGCTCCAAGTGCTCTGTCCTGCTGTCTCCTTTTTTTTCTCATAATCCTGATTGTGAAATGAAAACAGCTGAGAGACAACAGATTTGCTGAATGCTGCTGACACAAAGTAGAATGCAAAATGGCCTCGTGATTTCTTAAGTATTGGGAGTGGCAGTGAGAATTTATGCAGGATGGCACTTGACAGGCAAGCAAGGAAGAAGGTAGAGGGGCAGAGTTAATTACCACACCCCCCAATAAATGGTGTCACTCAGTTTGGTCTGCTTTAGTTGAACAGAACAAAAGGACCTTAAAGGAAAAATCTTCATTGCTAGGAATGAATGGGGAAGTGGTATTTATAATTGTGAGATACATATTTATACAAACGTATTACTCTTCTTTAGATGTACGAAATGAAAAACGACAGGAGCCAAGCACATCTGGACTTACCTTGGAATGAGAATGGCCACCAATAGTTGTTACTAGTGCCTTCTGTAGTGAATGCAGTCTCCCATCTTCTTTAGGGTGTGCTGAAATAATTGTCTTTTCTGAGAATTTCAAGAAATAGCAAAAAAGACACGTGTTGATACAAGAGAAATCTGCTGTCACACAAACTGCCAGAATTCAAGCAAGCTGTATTATTTGTGTTTTAAGCAATGCAAAAGAGCAATGCGAGTTTCTACCTGATACGTAGAGAAAAATCAAAACTGTGAACAAAGATGACAATGATCATGCATGACTAATCATAGTGGGAAACTCTGGTAAGGCAACATTTTGCAGACATAATTTTCTCACTTTTCTGTAATGATTTTTTGAGAGTCCAAAAACTGATATAGCCAGGGTAAGTTTCACCATTCTCAACATGATCTGTTTTGTAGTGTATTTATTGGCCAAGATGTTGCTCTTCTATTAATACTTTTAATTAATTCAAAAATACATTAACTTCTGTAGTGCTAGCATGGCAAGGATCACAAACATAATTCTGTACATGTGACATTCATTTAACTGGTCCTGTACAATCTCTGTTCTGCCTTGGTGGCAAGTCACATCCACTTGTTAAAGGTACCAATACTCACACTTAGAGCCATATGAAAGAAACAACACCAAGAAGGTGATTTGAACAAATTTCTAAATTTCTTTAGAAACAATTTTCTCATTCTAGTTTCATCACAGTATTGAATGAAATAAAATTAATATAAAGAACAAATTATAAAGAAAATCAATATCAGGAACAAATATAAAAAATAATTTGTACTATAATAGATTAATATGATTCAGACAAATCAGAATGATGAAACATCTCAGTTTGCATATCCTTCTATTGGGTCCATGTGGGCCCACAAGCCTTCAGCTAGTGCTGGCTTCAGAACTGTTATCTGAATTTCTCCTTGCCTAGACTACATCAGACATTCAGCACAAAAAAATATTTCAAGCATCTACCTTCAGAATTGTTTCCTACCCCATGAGCTTATAAGTTTTCTGAGAGTTGTCTCAGATGCATAACTATACCACTATAAATACTTAATGGCTTTCTAAATTATTTTTTTATTAGTAGTTGGACCTTAGTACTCTGCTAAATTATGGGGGAAATATAGCCTATCACAATTGCCAGGATCAACTAAATTTTCTTCTCAGATTTTTTCACTCTCTTTCAAAGTGTGAGTGAAAGTACTTCTAAAATCCACTTTGCAATATTTTTCTAACTCAAAAGCCTTTTCTTTAAAAAAAGTAATATATTTTTAAAACACTTCAATTTTTGGCTCAAGTCTTATGAATTTCACTCACATCTTCTTAAATGGTTTTATTTAGTTGGGAAAAAAGAGCAAGAAAAATAGAGGTTTAACCTGCTTAATAGATTGTCAGCGGCACCTACTCTAAGTGCTATTTTCTGCAGAAATCAGGAAAATGAGTTCTAGGAAATAGGGACTAGTGTAAGGGACATACATGTTTTTCTCTTTCATGGACAGTGAATTTACAGGGGACCTAGGAAGTGCTGGGGTGCATCAAAAAATGAGGTCAATTTCAGTAGATGAGGCAGGAAGGTGGTAACCCTTTATTATTTGCTTTGAAGTTCCTAGGGCATCAGAGTGAAAACAAACAGATTAAACCATTTGTCCCAGAGGAAAAAAAAAAACAGAACCAACAGCTCAGACTCATCACATTTAATTACAGAAAACAGCAGTACTTGGAAAGGGTAGTAATTTAGTCGCTATTGAAACCGTGTTATGGCGTGTTACACCTCTCTGTGCATGGCTCACGGATAGTAGTGTGGTTCTACAAAATCCCTCCTGAAACAATGCCAAGGAGGTAGCGTGCTGCACTCATGCAGACATTTAACATAAAATTCCTTACTTCAATTAGGACTTTTAAATGCCTGATGTTGATTTACCACAAGTAGACCTCAAGGCTCTTGTGAAGGAAGCTACATTTTATCTGCACATACAGGCCTGACTCTTTTTTTTTTTTTTTTTTTGTTATTAAATGATCCTGATATTTCAGTCCCTAGGGCTGCCATTTCAGAAACTCAAGTTTAAAATTTTCATATCCTGGTCTCAATTGAGGAATATGCCACAGTTTATAACTAAGAGAAGTCTTTAAATGTGAACAGACCAAAACCCACAGGGAAAAAGAAGCAGAGAGGTGGGAAAAAACATCTGCAGCAGCTGTTACCACTGACTCAGGTGACTGAAATGAAAATGCTCCAAGGATGCTAGTGAAAATGTAAAGGAAACTGGTATCCTTATTAGTACAGATTTTGAATGGTCTGGTGGGCTACATCCAAGACTTTCTGCAACTTGAAAATGCAGATGGCACAATACTAATATAATACTATAGGCCAGCCCATCAGAGAAACAGTTCCATCCCTGTTCTAGACCTGTTCTGTGTTAGTGTAATTTGCTGAACTTTGCTCTTCAACTTTCCTATTTTTGAAGAAAGGCTGCAGGGTAATGACTAAATCACAAACTAATTATTAGGAAAAAAATATTAAGAAAAAATATATTACAAAGGTTTGATTGCTCCTGAGCTGTATTAGCTGCTGAGTTCTAAGGTGATATACAACTATTTGTTTGCACACTGAAGTTTTTAAAATTCATATGAAAACTTCAGTATTCAAGATAGGTCTTGCAAGAAAATGTTCAGATTAGAAGTCCTCATGAATTGTAAAAAATGACTGTGTATTTGACTCTTGATTTTAGTCTCTAGAGACTATGTGGAACAACACATTAAGAATTGCTCATGCTATAGAGAAAGAATAACAATAAGAATAAATAGGACTCCTTATGGGTGTGTGCATATGTGTTCATAGACAGATGCTGCGAGTTGGCATTAAACGCAATTCAGTATGCAGTACAATACCTTTGTCCCTTTTCTAAAAGATTTGCTCAAATACCAGAGATTCTTAACAAAACTTTCAAATTCTGATTTTAAATCAGGTGTTCCTGCTTCCAACTAGGGTATTAATCACACAGATACTAAGTGTTCATTCTTACCTACTTCTACTTCTTTTTAGGAGCCAGTTTTTAGTGCCTGCAAAACACATCTTTTTTCCCTGCAAGAACTCAAGTTGCAATGACACGCTGCAGCCCGAGACATTTTCCAAGAGTCCTCTTTGCTCCAGATGTTGTATTACTTAGTAATTTCATATCAGTTCTGAGTCTTTCATTTTAAGAAGAAATTACATACTGTGAGCAGTGCTGAATTAAGAACAAACTCTGTTCCCTGCTTTACCAGAACACAAGGAGACCTGGTGAGAGCATTATTTCAGTCCTTGGGCAGCAAGACATTTGTTCTTGAGCTCTTGAAAATTACCAGGAAATTTTCTCTTTTGGTTTCATTAACAGAAGTCCACTAACTTTCCTGGTATTCTGAATCAACAGCGCTTCCAGCTCTCACTGATATGCTTAGAATTTGAACACCTTATCCTAGTTCCTTATTACTTGTGTTTACGCATTGGGAAGAATGCAAGGAACTAAAATTTCTCCACGGAGGTTTGTAATAGTAACAGTCAATAAAGCCATTGCAGACAGTGAGATAAAAACTATTTCATTTGAAAATGAAAACAAGGAGTAATAAAATAAATTTTATGAGTTCTCTTGGACATACATAAAACTGGATACAGAATCATATCTATATGGGGGGGGGGGGNCACACCAGCCAACTAAGAAATAAATTTCATCTTCTGTAAGGACTGAAAAATACAAAATATTGGAGAAGGAAAAATAACCATAACCAACATATCTTAGTGGTAGCAAATACCTCAGGATTAAAAGAGAAGAAAATGTCACCTGACAGAAAAACAAATAGAAATGCAGTTCTTTCCAGTAAATGCAGCTCTTGTGGACTTTTATGAGAGCAAGCTGATAAAAAACACGTACCACCTCTGTATTGTATAAAAAATTCTTATAATTAATTTCTTCTTTAATCAATGTGATGCCTATGAGATTGGCAGTAGGAGTACCTTAAAGTACCCAAGATGCAAATGTTAACTATGCATGTAATTGTTGACAGACCACAGATTCTTAAGAACACTGGGCTGCTTGGAGATGCAGTAGCATGTGGGATGAAATAACTGGAAAGGAAGTGTATGTCACACAGCCTTTTTTTCTTTCAGTGACAATGCCAGTGTGAAGAACACATCACAAGCCAACAAAATTAGGAGATGTTCACCACACATTATTGTTAAAAATTTAACAATAAGGAATTAAAATGGCGAATTATTTGGAACATCTGAACAAAGTAAAACAAACTAGACCAAGTTCCCTACTTTTCAGAGGACAAGTAACAAAGAAAAAATATTCAGAAATATTCAAAATGTTAAACTTGCCACTCAGTACATCAGGCTTTCCAGGGAATGACTAAGGACCACATCTGAAAAGTCTACACATGCATATCAAGAATTTACCAATCATGCAACCATCAACTGATTTCCAGGACTACTTTCTTCAATTGGTCTGCAGGGTTTTGTTGGTATTTTGGTTTTTTTGTTTGTTTGTTTTTTTTTTTTCCTGACAGAATGATAGCTGAAGTATTCCAATCCAAACAGTTGAAGCTATGTCTGATATGAGAGCCAGAACTCGGGAGTTGCTGCTCTGTTTCCAGGAGTAAATGGGGCTTACAGAAGTTTGTAACAGCCATCAGCTAAGTACAAACTAAAGCCCACTGTTTGTCCTAAAATAGCTAAAATCATCTATAATAATGGGTGATGCAGCTTTATTTTTCCAACACATACCGAATTTAGTTCAGTAAAAACTGATATGCAGCTACTTGAAATAACAATAGGGCTGTATACATTACTGATGAAGTCAGTTTTGCTTTTAGCACAGAAATTGTCAGCACCGCCAACAAACCTGCACGCCCGGACTGAACCCTGCGAGCGGAAAGGCCGAGGTGCGATCACCACGGCTTCTTTCCTCGCGGGCCCCGCTGTCGGAGCGGGTTAAAAGCGAGAAGGGAGCGGGCCTGGCAGTGCTGGGCGCGGAGCGGGCCCTGCCGCCCCCGCGGAGCTCCCGCCCCTCACGGCGCTCCCCGCGCACCCTGTCCCGCGCGCGCCGCCAGGTGGCGCCCCTCGCCCGCGCGCCGCCTGCCGCTCCTCGGGGCAAGATGGCGGCCTGAGGGGGTGCGGGAAGATGGCGGCGGGTCGCGACGCGGGGAGGTGGGCGCGGCGGGCTCCCCCGAACTAGCTCTCCACTATTGTCCTCCTGATCGCTTCCTGGCCAGGGCAGTCCTT
>VWYE01007615.1:467873-482495 GCA_013398995.1 Alaudala cheleensis
GAAGTTCCAGCTGTCAGGCTGTCTTGCGTGCAGCTGTCCCCTATCTAGCCCTCCCCTTCCAGTTTTATCGGAGTGTCCAAACAGCTGCTGGGGCCTCTTCCCCACCTACTATGTAGAGCAGAGACGTGCTGATTGCCTTCGTTTGTTAAGGGCTGGGTGAGCTGCAGAGAAGAAAAAGGAAACACAAAGCTCAGCTGGCGGCAGGTTTGGCTGGTAGATGTGCTATAAGGAACGTACTCAAGGTGGCCAGTTCCCCAGTCCCTGTGGAAACCACCAGACCATCCCCACTGGCCAAAGCTGTTGGCAGTCTGAAGAAGGCATCAAGGCTAACTGCAAAAACCCTGATTTCCTCAGTTTCTTTGTGCTTTGCAGCATAATTCACATCATGAGAACTCTGTACTCAAACTAGGTAGCTCCTGTGGGCCATCTCTGATGGAAGAGTGAAAAACTCACCTTTGTTTTCTGTGTTTCCTCACTCAGTTGAAAGACAACCTGAGGGAGCTTAAATGACCCAAATGCAAACTGGTTATTATGCAGTAAAATTTTCTTACACAAAAAATGAACCCATCAAAACAACAAAACCCAAACAAACAAAACCAACAACAAACCTGTGAACCAAAAAACAGAGAACGTGGTTTAGAAGTTTTCTTTTTTCATGAAATTTTTGTAGAGTCAAACTGCAGCAGTTTCAGTAGACTAAACTAAATAGGAAAAAATACTAAATGAGGAACACACTCTTAATCGGAGACAAATACAGGTCCAGTACCAAACATATTCCAGATGGTGTTGCTGAATGGAGTAACATGACGTGATATTAACATCAGTGTGTTTTATCCAGTACCTTGATGAACTTTTTTTTTTTTAAACACCCATTAAAAAGTCCTTTGGCTCTTTTTTTTCCTGGCCTTTTTCCAGAGAAATGTCCCAAAGAAGAGTTCAGTAATGCAAGTATCTCAAAGACAATTCCTAAACCTCCTTGCATGTGCCATGCTTTGATGTTCCACTGCTGTCCTGTTGGTGAGCCAGACTGCTCTGGGAATCTGGTTTGCTTAGACTGGGTCTGGTGTTTTTTCCTCTGTTGCTCTTGTGAGGACAAATTGCTAAGCAGGGGATGTAAAACACGTTACCACCCCTAAGCATTGTAGGTGCAGTTTTCTGTTAAAGAAGCTCAGAATAATGTTAATAAAATGAAGGGTCTTTTATTTAATGAATGGTTTTCAAGTACATCAATAACAAGAACAAAAGAAAGGATAACAGCAGACATGTTACCAAACAAGAGGAAGCAGAGAAGGCAGAGTTACTAAACACCATCTTTGCATCAGTCTTCACTTACGAGAGTAGTCCTTGCGAATCTCCGGCCCAAGAGACCAGGGTACAGAAATATTGGAAGGAAGATTTTCCCTTGGTCAAAGAGAATTGGCTTAGAGAACATCTAGGTAAATTTGACGTGTAAGTCCATGGCTCCTGATGGGATACATCCATGAGTACTGAGAGAGCTGGTGGACACCTGCTCAATCATCTTTGAAAAATCTTGGCAGCCAGGAGACCTCCTGGAAGCCTGTAAATCATGGCTGGATATTTCCTGCTGTTGTGTGCTACAAGTGAAACATGTGGAAAGTAACTAATTAAGGGAGTCAACATGGAACTGCAGAGTTTTTCCAGCAACTAGGTAATATTTAACCAAACCTAACTTTAGTGATCTGTTCTCATTGTGCAGTCTTTGCATTCATATATTCTGTTTGCAGTGCTATACAGATATTATGCCTAAACTTGCAGGAATTTTTAAGTTACAGGCTAATTATCTGTGCACTGAGAAATACAGAATTATGGTCAGAGAAGTACCAAGAAAACCGTCTCTTCCTTATTTGCTGGTAACTGGTGTAAAGTCCCTCTAAATCTTGGAGAAGCGGGTGATTATCAAAGTGGAGAGACCTCAGCAGCTATGGAAATGCAGCTGCCATTTTTCTATTAGCTATCCACACAGCAAATGGTTTCTGACTTCAGCATTGCTTGGATTTTATTACAATGCAGTCTCAGTTGTTACATAACTTAAGAGATGTGACTAATAAGAGTAATTTTAGGTACAGAAGCACATAGTGCTCCTTCTTTTGCACTTTAAAGATAAACAGTATTAATCCCAGGAAAACAAAGTTAAGAAATTTTATATGCCAGGTTCAAGCGAAGATTTCATTGTCTGTCTTACAATGTTCATTCTCTTTTGCTTAACCCTGGTCACTAGAGATGGAAGAATGTAAAATATAAAGAATTGCACACATTACCAGGCTTCTCCTTGGAAGTCAGCTAAGATGCCTGAAATATAGAGAGTGTGCAGTCTGTCTAACTAGAGAAAAGAGAAAGAAACTATAGAAAAATATATAATTTCTGTATTTTAGTAGATGCTGTTGGTATAAAGTGCAGCAGTTTTAAGTGTGGCTAAACTTTGTACAAAAGAATTTATTGTACAGTTTGGTAGATCAAAGTATGTGACAATAGCTCCTGAGAATTTCATTCATGAAGATGTGAATTTCAACTGAATTTCCTTTAGCTGAACTGACTTTTCATTCTCAAAAATGTGAAAATCGATAGTGGACACCATATTCCAGAAATCATTCAGCAGAACACTAAAATAGATTTCATAGGTGGATGTTGACCCACAACTGCACTTCAGAACAGAATTACAGCATTTGCTGGTCACCATGCTGTATTTAAGAGTGAAAGATATTACAATTTTCTTGACTGTACGTCTGTGTAGGTCAAATTAACCGTGTCAGTTTATTTTATATGGGCTGGTAATTAGCTATTAGATAATGCCCGATTTCAGTTCCTGCTGTGCTAGGCAGGACAGAGCCTGTTTCCCTCAGAGTCACGGGGCAAAAGTACCTCTAATTAAGATGATGCTTTGAATCTGTTCAAAAAGCTTTTTCAGAAAGTTAAGGTTTCATGTTCAGTTGGTCTGTCAATAATGTCTAGAAAATGTCTTCACTCCCTACATGCATTAGATACGCATGTGTCCATGGAGACTTATATTTCAACAGTTGTTTGATTCATACATGCCAGTCTGCTTTAAAAAATCCCCACAACTAAACCTGGTAGATACAGTGAGTGTGTGAGCAGCTTAACAACTGTAAGCATTGGGTTAGGTTTCATAGCATGAGCTTCAGCAAGAAGAATTTTATGGATATCACACATGGTATGTATTTTATATGTGTGCCTATGAGTTTATATGTCCATTCTTCTGCATCCTACATGTGCATCCTTCTGTCCATCGCTTGCTCTTCCTTTTTATACCCTTTACCAAGAAGGTAGGGAGAAAAGGATTTCTTGAACTGACAGACCTGTGTGGGATATGGCCATTTCCTGAGGCAAAAGTGGAGTCATGGAGTATTCTGAGTTGGGAGGGACCCACGAGGGTCGTCAAGTCAAACTCTTAAGCGAATGGCCCATACAGGGATCAAAGCCACAACTGCAGCTTTATTTAGCAACATGTTTAACCAGTTGAACCAATCTTAAAGTAAGATGTGTTCCCTTGAAAAAACTGGTTTCTTGAACCCTTTTTCTAACCCAAATCTTTCTAACAAAAGATCCCTCCTGAGCTTTTGTAATAAATATACAAGGGTATAAGACAAAACTGTATTTAAAGGTTTGAATCTAAGAAACAAACTTCTACGTTCATTATTATCAGATCCACTTAAGGCACTAAGTTAAAATCTAGTTTTCCCAGTTTCTTTTCCCTCTAAGATAAGGGATTTTTCTTTGCCTATCTGTGTTATGTCACTTTGAATTCATTGCAAAACTCATTTGGAGAAGTAAGGAAGGATAATGAAGCTGTGTGTAACTGTATAAGAGGTGTGAAAACTGCAGATGCCTGCTCAATCAGGCAATGAGGTAATGGTCCTCAAGGTTTCTCTCCAGGATTCCAGGACACTAGAAGCCTTATTAAAGCCCATGCTGAGCATGAGCTGAGGCTCCTTCTCACCTCTGAAGGACTGAAATGTAGAATTTAGTGAGGGTCATGCTGTAGTGTCATACTGACTTGTCATCCAGAATTGCACTCAGCCTGATTTTGGAAAGTTTCTACTAGTGCTCTTCCTTTACCCAAGTGAACATATTGTTCTTCCTGTGCTGCTGTCAGCCCTGTCTCCCTGCAAAGTTTAAAGCAACATAGCCGTTAGACCATTTTATTAAGAACTTTTATAAACTAACACAATTAGGTTTTCCTGTCAGAGTTGACACAAGAGTTCACCAAGCCTCTTTCAATCATTTGGCGGCAGTCCTGGCTAACAAGGAAGGTCCCAGACAACCAGAGGTTGTCCAGTGGGATGCTTATCTCCAAGAAGGTTTCGAAGGAGGATCCGGAAAACTACAGGCATGTCAACCTGACATCAGTGCTGGGGAAGGTCATGAAGCGGATCAATCTGAGTGCCATCACATGGCACATGCAGGACTACCAGGACATCAGGACCAGCCAGCGTGGGTTTAGGAAAGGCAGGTCCTGCTCAATAAATCTGATGTCCTTCTATGATAGAGTGACCTGTTTAGTTGATGAGAGAAAGGCTGTGGATGTTTTTTGTTTAGTAAAGCCTTTGACGCTGTCTCCCACAGCATTCTTCTGGAGAAGCTGGCTGATCATGGTTAGGACAGTTGCACTCTGCACTGGTTAAAAAATTGGCTGGGTGGCACTGCCCACCACGACACCGTTGTGGTGAATAGAGTTAAATCCTGTTGGAGAACAGTCACTAGTAGTGTTCCCCAAGGGTCAGTATTGGGTCCAGTCCTGTTTAATATCTTTATCAATGATCAGGATGAGGGGATCAAGTGCACTGTCAGTCAGTTTGCAGATGACACCAAGCTGACCCACTGGAGGGCAGGAAGGCTCTGCAAAGGGATCTGAACAGCCTGGATCCATAGGCCAAGGCCAATTGTATGAGGTTAAACAAGGCCAAGTGCCAGGTCCTGGACTTGGATCACAACAACCCTATGTAGAGCTGCAGGCTGGAGGAATGTGGCTGGAAATCAGCCCAGAGGTAAAGAACCTGGGAGTGTCAATGGCTGAACATGAGCCAGGAGTTTGCCCAGGTGACCAGGAAGACCAGTGGCATCCTGGCCTGTACCAGCAATAGTGTAGCCAGCAGGACCCGGACAGCGACCCTGTTCTCGACGCTGGTGTGGCCACACCTTGAGTTCTGTATCCTGTTCTGGGCCCCGCACTACAAGAAAGTCATTGAGCAAGTCCAGATAAGGGCAATGAAGCTGGTGAAAGGTCTGGAGCACAGTCTGAGGAGGATCAGCTGAGGGAACTGCTCATGGAGAGCCAGAGAAAAGGAGTCACAAGGGAAACATTGCAGCTCTCTACATCTGCCTGAAAGGAGACTGTAATTAAAGACTCTTGAAAGGAGCCTCTTCTCCCTNACGACACCGTTGTGGTGAATAGAGTTAAATCCTGTTGGAGAACAGTCACTAGTAGTGTTCCCCAAGGGTCAGTATTGGGTCCAGTCCTGTTTAATATCTTTATCAATGATCAGGATGAGGGGATCAAGTGCACTGTCAGTCAGTTTGCAGATGACACCAAGCTGACCCACTGGAGGGCAGGAAGGCTCTGCAAAGGGATCTGAACAGCCTGGATCCATAGGCCAAGGCCAATTGTATGAGGTTAAACAAGGCCAAGTGCCAGGTCCTGGACTTGGATCACAACAACCCTATGTAGAGCTGCAGGCTGGAGGAATGTGGCTGGAAATCAGCCCAGAGGTAAAGAACCTGGGAGTGTCAATGGCTGAACATGAGCCAGGAGTTTGCCCAGGTGACCAGGAAGACCAGTGGCATCCTGGCCTGTACCAGCAATAGTGTAGCCAGCAGGACCCGGACAGCGACCCTGTTCTCGACGCTGGTGTGGCCACACCTTGAGTTCTGTATCCTGTTCTGGGCCCCGCACTACAAGAAAGTCATTGAGCAAGTCCAGATAAGGGCAATGAAGCTGGTGAAAGGTCTGGAGCACAGTCTGAGGAGGATCAGCTGAGGGAACTGCTCATGGAGAGCCAGAGAAAAGGAGTCACAAGGGAAACATTGCAGCTCTCTACATCTGCCTGAAAGGAGACTGTAATTAAAGACTCTTGAAAGGAGCCTCTTCTCCCTGGTAACAAGTGACATGGCAACAGGAAATGGCCTCAGGCTTTATCAGGGGAGGTTTAGATTGAATATTAAGGAAAGGATGGTCAAATATTGAAACAGGCTTGGAACAGGGAATTTGTTGAGTCACCATCCCTGGAAGAATGTGACATGTAGATGTGGCACTTAGGGATTTAGTGTAGTAGATGGCAGTGTTAGATCTTGAGCTAAACTCAATGATCTCAGAGATCTTTCCTTGATCAATTCTGTGAACCTATAAAAGGTGTGATAGAAGCAAAATTAGCATGTGAGTTAGACAGTCTATTAGGATATAGCAAGGAGAATGGACCTTTGGGTATCTACTTTAAAACTATGAGGTTTCAAATGGCCTGAGCTGACAAAGACACCAGGGTACACTTGCATGAAAGCATTCCTTATCAGATTTTCCACGTCTGTGTATTTGCAAGCTGTGCCAAAAGAATGCATTGTTAACATGAAGACATCTGGTCTCATGTTTAAATAGTATTAACTATAGTGCAATTTATAATCCGGAAAACTGGTGAAATGTGGAATAAATACTTTATTATATTATTTATTCAGGTAAATACTCATCTCTGACTTCAGAAGGTGTGACTCCTGTATCTGTAGAAAAGGAAGAGATAAAACAGTCATTGATGAAGTGGCTATTATGATCTGCCCATTATCTACTGTAGCAGACAGAGGTTTGAGTGTGAGCTTTTCTCTGGCAATGTACCTGAGGTTCTTTTATTCTTTCTTATGGAAATAAATTGGAACACTGTATGTGATTGAGCTGATCCAAATGTGGGCCAGTGTGCAAATGTTTCTAAAACATCTGAGTACATAGAATGGGATGTTTCAAGCTTGAACAAGCGTTATCTTTAAACTATGCTCTCCTGTAATTCTCTAACCCAACAGAACTATCTAGTTTTACACTGTTTTGCCAGGCAGAATAAAATTGCTTCTCTTTTTCCTTTGGTTTGCTTAAGAGGTATTTTAGAATTTGACAACTGTTGTTAAGACAGGAAAATTGTTGAAACGTACAGTGTTTCCTTTTAGTGAGTTTTGCAAATTTAATTGCATTTCTGCTTCAGTATGGATTCCAGTTGAGTGAAGAATATGTTTACATTTGTGAATAAGCTTAAGTATATTGAGGGATTGGAATTTCAAACCAATGCATGGCTGGGAGGTTTACTTTGAAATAGATACCTAAAAAGCCAGAATTTGGGGCAAAATTGTTAGAAATAAACCAAAAGAAATTTGCAGCAGAAGCCCATTATGCTGGTAATGGTCTGCAGAAGCCTTTACAATTACACTGTTAATTAGTGAAGCCTTGCTTAGGTCTGTAGCAACCAAAAGATGATGCTGTGGTTGGATGGATAAGTCCGTGTCATGAAACACAAAGATCTGCTGCTTCAGCTGCCCGCAATACCGGAGAGGGCAAAGCATCCCCTTGAATGAGCTGCTTTCCCACAGTCCTCAGTCAGAGTGGCAGCAGAGACAGCAGAGGAAATTCAGTCTTCTGTGGAGTGTGTGTCTGTGTATGCCCAAGACTGCTCAACCTACATTTGATGTGGACTAAATGAAAGCTTTTTTCAGAGTTACTGTTGCTAGCAAGTTTCTCCTAGACTGTTTTCTTGTCTCCAGTCCATAAACTATCCTGCTGACTCCTGGATTTCCTCTGAAAAGCCATGCAGTTTGCCCAGCTGTGTTCCCTGCCTAACATTGTGTCTGTTTGCTTTTAAGTCCTTCATAGACAAAGCTATGCCTGTTCCTTTCTCTTTCTCCTACACCTCTTAGTTCCCTCATAAGATTTAACTTTCTTCTTGTTTTGGCTGCTCCTTTATTTGAGGAGAGGTAGGCTTTGTACTGCCTCTTGTAACATAAAGGAGTGTATTGCAGAAACCCTTATATCCTGATATGGGAACCTGGAAAGAACCAGCAGGATTTGAAGGCCACTGCTGCCTAGCTCTTGGTGGAGCATACACTCTACTGGACTGAAATGCTCTTGTATCTTCTTATTTATTGCTGCAAGAAATTACTTTATTGAAATAAAAAACTGAATTAGGAAGAGTGAAAACAAAACTTTCTCCATTTTCTTTAGGAATAAATAGCAGTCTTTACTGTGGTCTTACATGACAAAATGTGGGAGATACACCAAACATCTGCTTCAGAAGGAAACACTTCTTTACAGGAAAGAAAAACGTGCCAAACCAAACCAATCAAACAAATAAACAAAAATATCACCAAAAAAACCCCCAAGCATGGCACATTTTAAAATCCACTGGATGCCAGTATTGTCCTAACATGTCAGTATGATTTCTCTGCATTTCTCTCATATTTGAATTGTTGCTTGTTGCCCTTATCAGTTCTTCCAAATAGTGGTTTGTCCTTTCCATCTGAAAAATATGTGTAATACTGAGCAGGGAAACTCCTTATGTTCATTTTACTTGCAAATCTGGAGTCATCAGGAGGTCCCCTTTTTAATCCCACTGTTTCTAAGGTGTCTTCTTGTTGACTGGCATCCCAAAGAACTGCTGATGCCTCAGGCACTGCTTTCCCTTGCTGTGCACCCCCAAGAGTGATGCTCCCAGCTGTGGGGATTCCTGCAGCCTGGTAAAGCAGGATGGCCATCCCGCCACCTCAGCGGTCAGTTTCCAAAGCAAACTACCGGCTGCATCCAGGCTGCTGTGAGATACTTGAGAGACAGACTTACATTGCTTGCCTACTGCTTGTTTCTTCTTTATCTACCACAGTTTGTAGTGACACAATGCTCATACTACATAATTTTACAAAGTCTTACAGTTTTTTAAAACACATTGAAGAGTGACTGTAAAATGGTATCACAAATGAAGTTCTTGCGACGTGAAATTGGTAGCATTTCTTTGGCTTGAGAATGGTATTTAAAGGTTGCAATGTCTGTATTGTCTTTTTTTTTTTTTTTTTCCAAAATGCTATTAGTCTTTCCAGCAAAGAGATCTACTACTTTATTAATCAGAAGAGTGAATTCAATGAGATAGCTCTGTGTCTCACAGATGGTCTACATGTTATTCTTATGGATGCAGTTTCACTGAATTCTTACCTAACTATATTATTGAGCACACTGAGGTTTTGATAAAAACAGTTAGGCTAGGTAACCAAGGAAGCCCTACAGAAACTGTATACCTGCATTTGCAGTTAGGAGTTAATTTAATTAGTGCCAGCAAATTTACAAGGTCAGTGGCAAGGTTTTTAGCTTATAGACAGCAAGCTGTAACTATTGTACTCAGTGACTCCAGAAATGTGAGGATCTTATTTATTAATATTCAAGAGATGTAACTTCTGATTTCTTTTCTTCTTGCCAAAATCCAAGATTGCCAATCTTTTCTGCAGGGCAGTTTAGTATGCATGCTGTAAATATATCTAGAACACCATAAAATATGGTGTTAATAATAAAGATTGGTTTCCTTTTGGGGCATCATGCAGTTCAATTAAACAGTATGGAGCTTAAATTTTCAAGAGAATTCTGATTTAGAACCACAGCTTCTCTGATTCTACTGCAAGTCAGTAATTTATTCTTTTCTTTTGTTTAACTCCTCTATTTCACAAATATTTGCAATCTCATTCATGTTGAGAAATTTTAACTCATTCCACTGTGATTGTTAGCTATGTAAAATGCAGTTGTAATCTTATTTCTGGATAAAATTTGAGAAGTCAGTTCCCATTGTGCACTAAATAATGTCATTATGTAAGAAAGTTCCTATGTTTTGAAGGAAATCAGTGCACAGTTCAGCAGGGCAGATATAGGAATGTACAGTGTAACTCAAGCACACCTAAATATATTACTCTTTACTGTTACTGTAAAGGTGTTCATGAAGAAATCATTGCATTTTCTTTTTTAATTTATGGTCAAACTGGTTATTATTTACTATATTTTATGATTTCTGTGCCCCTCTTAAAATCAGTTTTTCAAATGCGTCTGCTATCATGGGTGTGTCACAAACATTTCCCTGCTAGTCCCCACTGTTGGCCTCTTGCACACAGATGAAAGGACAGAAACCATCTTCATGTGGATTCCTGCAGGGATAGTGAAACACAGACTTTTGCGTGTGTGAACTGAATCATTTAACTCTCCTTCAACCACCTCTCAAGTGTAATGTCCTGCTAGACTCACATTCATGGTAATTCAGTTTCTGGTGTTGTAGCAGTCTTTTGCACCCTTCACCCTGGAAATCAGATTTGATTCTCAAGACTTGCCTGCAATCTCCTGCTATTGGTCTATCACAGAATTACAGACTCACAGAATGGGTCATGTTGGAAAGGGACCACAGTAGGTCAGCTCATCCAACCTCCCTGCTTAAGCAAGGTCTCCCTAGAGCACATTGCACAAAATTGCATCCAGACAGTTCTTGAGTGTGCCCAGGAGATATCTCCAGGAGGAGACTCCATGTGGGTATCTCATCTTCCTCACCTCTCACAGCAGAATTCTTTAATCTTTTCCCCAAGAGTGGGCCTACGTGCCAAACGTATCTTCAGCAGTGGCTCCCTGCCCAGGGCCCCATATGGCAGAACACTTGCTTTCCAAGCTGTCGCCCAGAAGCACCTGCAGGAATAACACAGCCTATTTAAGTGATGGCTGGGAGGCCTGGAAGTATGGCCACATGCTTGGGATGATCAGACTTGCTGTCTGCAGTGCACTTGCCAAGACACCAATGCTTCCTGCAGAAATCTGCCACCTGCTTCCTGCTCTGGCATGCCACTGCCATGGCATGGGCTGGGATGTTATGTCAGAGACATGACAAACAACTCACCCAGCAGCTGCTGCCCCATGCTGTGTGGGATAAGGAAGGGACTATCTGGGTTAATTTTCAGCTTCTCTCACAGGATTGCCAGGCAAGAGGCAGCAGGGTCAAGTTGTTACAGGATAGTGATCCCTAATTCCCCAGTCATGGGCTCATGCTGGAATGAATCCAGAAAACATTTAAAATTGAACTTAAGGGTGACAATTGAAAATCAGTAACACTGGCTCAGCAAAGACCCAAAGACCAGCTTTTAAGAGCCTGATCTCCTGTCCACAGAAATTAATGGAACTCTTTAATCTAGCCGCAGAGATTTTTGTCCAAATGCAAAATCATGGTGTTAAAACTGAGTCAGTGAGACAAGAAATGAAGATTAAAACTCTTTTCTCCCGCCTGCATAAGGAGAAGAATAGTAGCCCAAAAGTAAATTTGCACAAGTCATGCTAAAAGTCCTTTGGAGATTATGCAAATGCTAGTCTTTGCATTATGACCAAAGAACAACCCAACATTTGAAATAGCAAACCTGTGATCATTAGGTGAGAAGATAGCAGCAACATAAGTAGCAAACAGAGGCTATTCCAATTCTCACAGAAATTCAGTGTTGTGTTTCCATGCTGATATACACAGCAGTGGGAACAAATTAGGTAATGATTCTGATCTGGTGAAAAGTAAGCAAGTGTTGACCATTTAAATATTGTTGTTACTGACGTCCCAAACTGTTCTTTTCTCTGGAAGACATATTCATTCTGGTCAGTGCAAAGACCGGATGATTCACTTTTAGTAGCACTTTTTATTTGTTAATTTGCTTTACAAAAGTAAAGAAAGTGTCAACTGAAAGAAAGAATAGGCTGTTCTTTTATTATCATATGTGGCAACTGCGTTCTACTTTTATGTTAGACTTTTCTGTTGGATAAGGTCCCTAATGGACAGCCTCTCTTCCACTGCTCTGACCTCTGTCCTTGGTATTTTTTGTAAGTATGAATCTGTGTTAAACAGCAGCTCTCCTTTGAGTCCCTGATTATTCAGCAGCACAAGTGTTTTTCATGGAGCTGTCTGCATGATAGATTCATCCCAAAATTACTCAGAACTGATCTGCTTGCTCTTTCAGATGTGAAAGGAGTGTTTTAAAGAGATTTTATTTTTGTCTCATAAAACTCAAAAGTTGTTGTGGTTTTAAAATCAAAGTTGTCCTAGCTAAAAATTATTTGTGCTTTAGGTTGCTTCGTTTTTTGAAAATGCCTACTTCCATTGCCACAGCCAATACAGCCAGTATTGGTTATTCTGTTGGTAATCCATGGGCTTTGGAAGTGTCTCGTAGTTATAATAATTTTCATTTCTTTTCATCTCTTCAATTTATGCTGTACAATTTCCTGTTTTCCTAGTATTTAAAAATGTACCTTGGAGTTTGCTTTCAAATTATAAAAAGCAAGAAATTCAGACTTGGAGAGAAACTTGCAGAGTAATTTGCTTTCTGGCACCTAAAGGCCAAAGAGCAGCAGGACTTTGTTGGGAGACCATATGGGAAAGCTCTTGGCCTGCCTCATTACCTCTTTCTCAGTAATCTCTGCATTTGCAGAGAATCAAAACACTGAAAACTATTCATAGCCTACAGTATATTGGGGCCAATATATTCAGAAAGAAGATTGTGGCTCAAGCATTAGTGAAATTTCCATGGTGTTCTTTGATGGTGGATCACAGATTTGGAAGCCAGCTTTGATTGACAGCTTGGTCCAATGCTCTGAGATAAGCTTCAAGTTTAAACTTTGCCTGGGGACAAAGGAGGTGTTAGGAAGCCCAGTTGAGGGTACTGGAGAAGAGAGAGCTGGATCTGTTCCCAAAGGGAAGTTTCTTTGTCCTTAGCCTTAGCAGAGGCCATAGCCTGAAAAAAGGATGAAAGGAGAAATTGCAAAAAAAAGAAATTTTAAGTCCTATCCTAGTGTTATCCTATGTTAAAAACCAGAAATTTGGTATACCACTGCTATGACCATGAGAAAGAAGTTAACCTTTACAGAATAAAGTCTTTAGAACTAAAGGAAACCTTGTCACAGGAAATTTAATTGGCTTGTCCAGGCCCTAATACTATTCTTTTAGCCAAAACTAATCCTTTTGTCCTCAATAGACTCCAACAACTGCAACTGGACCTGTGAAAGATATGATGAGGAAGTTTTTTCTGGCTCTGGCCCTGCTATTGAGGCCAGGTTGTTAAGAGAAGGAAAATACTTTGAATACCAAGGCTATAGCAGTTAAACATCTGTGTGTATGTCAACAGTGAGAGAGACTGTTGGAAAATATCAGGAGAGAGTCAAAATTAATTTTCTGACTTTTGGAGTTGAATAGTAGGGCCAAAGACCCAGCTTCATGTAAAAGTATGTTTGCAACTTGACAAGACATAAAGAGATTTGAACAGTGGATGACTTTGACTTTGACTTGAAATTAGAACTGATCAAAGAAGAAAAGTCTTAATAGGTGAAAGTGAAATTGAAGACTCAAGGAGAGACAGTACAACGTGTTGTGCAAATTGCATTTAAGAGGATATGCATGATAAGGCGTCTAACACTTTTAATTTCTGAGATATTGGAGGTCAGGACCTTGTGAGAAATAAAAATAAATAAGAGTTCCATTCCTGCTCTCTTCCTCCTGCCTTTCTTCTTCTCACAAGGTTCCTAGTGACAACCTGGTTTTGGGTAGGTGATATCTCCAGGATCTCTTTACTAGATGAGAAATTGCTTGTTTGAACCCCTTCTTTCCTTAAGACACTCATAAACGTGTGGAAAAAGTCTTGGATTAAATAGTACATTACATTTACAACCCACAGACTGGTCATCAGTTTATCTTGGAGCCACAAAGACCTTCCCTCATCTTACAGTATGGGACATATGTGTCCTATTTTGCATAAACAGCTAGCACTTTGTGTCTCAGGAAAGCATAAGATTTTAGAGAAAATAAAGTATTGAGAACAAGGAGTAAAGAATTTTCATGCTTCTGATGGTCTACAGTGACACGTGTTGCAGAAACCATAGATTCAAACATTATATCATAGACTTATTAAGCACAAATCATTCTGCGTAATAGGTTTTATGTTGATTGAGAGTATACCAAATACTGTATCGTGATGCTTTACACCTGTGCTTATACCTACTGGGAAAAATACTTCCAACAAACACTACACAAGATAACTTTGAAAGAATATACAGTTAAAGCCTGTCAGGTGAGATATAGAGAATTATCCTGCTTGATTTTATTAAAAATTGATTGTCTGAATACTTATTCTGCTGCCACATGGCCTGTCAATTGATTTTCCTTTATCCTATGCATTGTATCCATGACTAAATGTATGATGGAGTCCTCTGTGGATGACTTTCCCCATAAAAAGTTATTTTTAGATCTCATTTCTTAACCTATGTGATTTTCTCACCTGCTACTAGCCCTCCTGCTTTCTAAACATTAAAGGCAAAGCTATGTCATTTAACTCACATCCATATGACAATGCTGGGTTTCCCCTCTCTCAGGGGAATGACAAAGGTGACAAAGGCATTTTTCCACTGTTCTATTGTCTGTATAGTTTTTCTTTCCTGCACTGATGCGCAGTGAGGCTGGGAAGAAATACTCTTTTGTGAGCCAAAGAATATTCCATGTGAGGAAGAAGTAGGCAGACTTGTAAATGGACATACAACAGCATGAAATTTTGAGTTTAAAGATCAGAGAAGAGGTGGAGGGGTGGCTC
>VWYE01007616.1:0-11202 GCA_013398995.1 Alaudala cheleensis
CTGCACTGATCATCCCCCTGTGTCTCCCTGCACTCAGAAACCCTGTGAATGCTCTGCCTCTTGCTCACAGAGGTCCTGAGAGCATGGCAGCATTGGGACTCTTGAAGGATTAAACTCACTTGAGCTCCTTGAAGGACAAAACACAAAGAGCTCCACTTTAGGAAAGTAAAACAGACACTGAGCCGCTTTGCATGGATTTGCAAAGGTCAGGGAGACCCAGCTCATACATTATAACCTTGTGACTGTTCCCAAAATCCTGGGCAGGCCACTTTCTGCATGGCATGGTGGAGATGATGCTGTTGGGTTTCTTGTCCCAGAAATCCAGGTACAAGCAGGGCTGTGACACTCCCCAAGTGTGGCTCTGATGTTCCCTGCCACCTCCACCAGAATTTTTAGTGGCCCTTTCATCCATCTCTGCACCCCTGTGTCAGGAGTGGGATGGGGTGTGCTTGAATGCCACTGCAGGCTCCACTCCCCTCTCCTGCCCCCAGCCAACTCCAGCATCCTGACAGAAAGTTTAAATGTTGTTTCTTTATTTATAGATTAAGAGAAAGGAGCAAAGCCACTGACAGAACTTCTGTGTATAGACACACACTGTACACCACAGAGAGCTGCGTGGTTAATAATGCTGCACAAAGCTGGTTCCATGAATTAGATTTCCAATTAATACAGCTGAAAGTCTGGGTTTATCACAAGGCCTTTGGCTTCAAAACCATTACTGTAATTATCCATGCAAGAAGTAAATTGAGCTATATCGCCATGATGACAACAGGCAAATCTATCACCCAGGAAGTGCTACCCATGGTGATCTGAATGGTCACAGAAACTCAGTGCCTCAGTAATATGATAAGAAAAAGCACTGGCCATGGTTATTCATCAATTCTTAAGCAGCTTTTACTATTATTTCCAAGAGGCTTTTGCTTAAACACAAGCAGAAAGAAGCAACTCTAGATGTTTAGGTGATAAGGTGTAGATATCTAAAATAAAAATGGAAAATCATTTTACAACCTTGAAGAAAATATTTGCCAGACATTTGGTTTGCAATAGTTTTTATATTCCAGAGTAATCCTGATGTCTTCATGATCTAAACAGCATAGGGACTTATATCAGTTAATACAACTTTAAAATGAAAGTAGTGATTATAAAAAGAATATNACTTCCTCAAATGTAGCTTGTCTTGTAAAATAATCAATCCTGGCTTGTTCTCAGACAGCCACTCTGATGGTACTGCTTGTCTCTGCCCTGTGTGATACTGGTAATAAATTTCATGCTTACTTTATGTGAAGCAGAAATAAATCTGGTTGCTCTGAGGCAGCACCAGTTAGCACTGACTGGAGGGCAAATGAACAGGAGATTTGGTCTTAATTCCCCTACACAGAACAGGCCTGATGGGTTCTTCAAAAGGTTGCTGGGATGAGTAAGCGTGGTCAGGTCCTCAGTCCATTCCGTGGGGTTTTGAGAGGTGCCTGCAAACAGCAGTGTGGGAAGCTGGGCTGGCAGTGCCCAGCTCATCCCATTCTCTGCCCCATGGCCACTGAAGGACACGGGGTCCTTGGGTCCGAGAAGATCCTCCCTTGCTGCTTCAGGAAATTTGGTGTTATAAAGTATTGACAAACACCCTCTAAATATAATTGAGCTTGCTGATGTAATTCCTTCTGGTGTCTTGCCCTTCTGGGTAGGAGCAGCCTTCCAGCTTGAAGCTGTACTGGCTGTCACTCCAACTTACACCTCTTTGGGGTTGCTCCAACAGTCTGTTTTTTACTAAACATGAGTATTTCCAGTTTAGTCAGAGTAGTCGTGTCTCCCCAAAAGCACTCATCCAGCCAGATAAATTAGACTATTTTAACTCCCTTTTGTAGAACAAAGTTTCTTTTCATCTTACGCTTTGATGCAACAGTGTTTTACATTCAGTCCCTTCTTCCTGAACAGAAATGACCAGAACTCTAACCCTGCTGTTGATCATATCCTAATTGGTTTTTATAGGGAAACTGCTACTTGGCCGTTTTACAGAAAATTCCTTCCCTGATCCATCCCAAAAGAACATTCACCTCTTCCATGAGCCCACAGCAGGTAGGCAGTTTGCAGACATCCAATGGTCAGTGTTGTGTGCCCAGGCACCCATCTGCCCTGCTGAGGCATTTGTAACTTTTGAGCTTCAAACATACAACACAAATTCTTGTTCTGAATCGCCATGTGCCCAATATTTATCTTTGTTTCTATTAATTTTTCCCAATCCAGCCCTGCAAGACATCCAGCTTCTCTAGTATTTATCTCTGCTTTCTGATGATGCTTATCAGCTTTGTGTCTTAACAAATTCCACCAGCTTCATCCACCTTTGGGTTCCCAGGCTGCCTGGGAACCATCTGGGTAAGGTCATTCCCCACACCAGCTCTTAACAAACCCTGCTGCTGATCTCCAATTAGCCTTTTATTCCTCTTCATCATAATCTACTTCCTGTTCGTTTTGCTGGTACTTAACCTTCGCTCACAATCCTTTCACTAATCTCCCTCTTCTCCTTCTTAATTAATATCAGCCAATGAGGTGTCACATTGAGTGGGCTGCCCATTTCCTCCCTTTCATGGGGCTTTGGCTGAGGTTTTAAAAAGCTTTAATGCAATAATGCATGGGGATGGATCCAAGGAGGAACGTGGAAAACATACAAACTCCAGTGCATGGAGCAGGGGTACAACCACTGCAGTGGAAAGATCAGCTCTGAAATGGAGGTAGATTAGGAGAATTTGTTTGCAGAGTTCATGAACCTGAGAGTGCACCCCTGGAGCTGCAAGTACCAGAGGTAGGAGGGTAAAACTCCAGGTCACATGGGTGTTTCTGACTTCCCAAATTCCCAGGGTATTTTGTTCTAGTATGCTGGTCCAATCTGTGGAATCTGAACATGCTCAAGTCCCTCTTTCTTCCAGGTTCTGTTCTCAATTTAACCTCTTTCAATTCAGTTTTAATCCAGGCTTTCTGAAAACTCTGGACAGAGAAGAATCCAAAAGTTAACATCTGTCCCTGTTTTTAAAGTGTAAGTTTCTTATTGGATTAGTACACATTGGTCCCTTCCAATCCCAACCATTCCATGATTCTATGATATTCAAGGGAAAAAAGATAATTCCTTTTTTCAGCATAAAAGAAAATACTCTCTCTCTCAGTGCCATTTACACCTCATTAACAAATGGAATAAAACCCCATTTCATATTTTCTGTTTATTTCATTAAAAACCTACTATAAATTGATTTAGATAATCTTAATTTATTCTCTTCCGTAAGTAAAATTATCTTGAAACAAAACAATGATTTCCTAGCTAATTAAATAATAACTGGTGCTGGATATTAATTTAAAAAACACCACCAACAACCCATAAATACCACTGCTTCACATTGTCTGGGTATTGAGCTGTTTTCCTCTCATGAGTTCTCAGGTTTTAATGTACCCTTAATGTACTGACTGCGCTAATAAAGGGCTTAACAAGTACCATGCAAAGAGAAAACAAAAGGCAGCAATAAACCTTGCAGCTGGTCCAGCTGGCAAACAAGGTGAAAGAAGCAGTTTTCCTCAGAGGAAGCTTTAAATCTTGTGGGATGGTAATATCTCTGCAGAATAATGAGTTCATCCAAGGTTGCTCATACAGCTGGAAATAATGCACATGCACCCTGGTCTGGACATGCAGGAGGCTTCTGCCTGATTTGTGAGGCTTCATTATTTGAAGCATCAGAGGAAGCTCGTTGTCATGGTCATTTATCTCCTGCGAGGGGAGCTCAGATAAAATTTTGTATGGATGGAATGACCAAGTGACAAGAACCCTGGCTGGAAGCAGATGATAGATCACCTTCCTCTGGGCAGTGCCAGGCAGCTCATATTTACAAGCAAGAATCAAAATGAAAACAGGATCAAAACATGTAAAACCAAAGAACACACAGTGCTTTGCAGAATGGGGACATTTCAAGGGGGACAGGAGTTTTGCTTTAATTCCACAATATTTTTTCAGGCACTGAAAAATAGATATTTTCTATTAATTTTATTGTTAAATATTCATGCAGATTAGTTTGAGGGGTTTATTTTTCACCTGTTTTTATGTCACTGAGTATTTATGGGGAGTTTACAACACATTAAAGATGTATGAGAATAGAGTGAAATAGTTTATAACATGAGAGATCTGCCCAAAGGAAGAAATAATGTTCTGGAATACCCACAAAAGTCACCATTTTAATTAATCTCAGACTATAGAAACAACTAAAGCCATCATTTAATTAGTCTCAAACTCTAGTGGTAACTGTGTTGTTACCAGGAGATAGAAAAGAAGTTCTCACCCAACTTCCAAACCAAGAACACCATCTTCTCTTTTCCTGCATGAAAAGCTCTGGTGGTACCCTCAGCTTGTGCAGAAGGGGGTTTCCATGGCAGCTGCTGTTGTGCAGTTGTACAGCATGTGAGGGAGCCAGAATGAGCATCCCCAGCCTGCCTTCACCCACGGGATCTGTGACCCACGAACCGCGCACAAAGGACTTGGGGAGCAAGAGCCAACCTCGGCTGTTAAGGAAGAAAAGGAGTCAAGTGAATGCAAATGTGAATGATATAGTAATTATAATATAAATAGGGCCCAGAGATTAGGTCTGTGCATGCTTTCAAACAGCAGAATCTTATTTAGGCTCCGTAAGCCTCAGGAAAAGTTCTGAAAGGTCACAGTTTGCCTGGGAGCGCTAATTACAGCCTGGCGCTACGGCGGACACAAGGACCGAGGTTGTGGTAATCATCCTCGTGTGGGAAACCATTCTGGTCACAAGAGATAACACTCACCCAGTGCCCTGAGATGTGAGCAAGCCCCGGGAGTGCCTCCCAGGCCCCAGCAGGCTGCTGTGCCCGGTCAGCATCCCGCTGGCTGGGGAGCTGCAGGCACAGGGCTGGGGCACGCCTGGCTCCTGCCTGAGCGCATTGCAGGACACTCAGCTGGGCTTGAACATCATCCCTGTGCTTCTGGTGCATCCTGGGCTCTGTCAGACTGCTACTCTGGGTATTTTGGCCAGGATACCTGGCTTGTGTGCTTCAAGGATAGAACCTCTTGGGGGTTGCTTACCCTGCTCTAACCTAGACTGACACCACCGTGTTCAGACCCCCAGAGCCACTGCCAAATATTGGCTTTCTGCCCCTTGCTGTAGACCCAGAGCCCAGCCAAGGACAGCTCAGATGGTTCAGAAAACCTGAACCCTCAAGACCTGCACATCAAGAACCAAGTAGCAAAAATTCACATTGAAGTATATTATAGATATTCTCTCTAATACATCTATTATATATATTATATATTTATATTGAAGGTATTATTGGTGGGATTAAAAAAAAACCAACCCATTACATCTTTGTGAACTGATGAAAACCTTATTTTATTTTTGAATGACATAGAATACAGATACCATTCTGCCTTGGAGAGCAGCAGTAATAGGCTGCAGTCATTAGGTGGCCCATAAAAACTTTCAAATGATGCTTGGGGTGGTCCTGTGCAGGGACAGGGGTTGACTTTGATGATCCTTGTGGGTCCCTTCCAACTCAGGGGATTCTATGTATCTATGATGATGAAATACTCACTGAGGTTCCCTAAGACATTGAATTTAAAATTGTTCATTCCCATCTCCACCTCAGCCACTCGGTCCCATGCCAGCACGTCCCATTCCTTTGTCAGATCAGAAATGTTTGTAAAATCATCCAATAAAGCAGCAGAACAGCTTCTAGAACTTCTGATCGCATCAGGGGAAAAAAATTTCTATTTAATTTTCAGTCAGTTCTGGGTCCAGTTCAGAGTGAGCCTGTGGCAGAGGCAGCAGATTGATGAAAAAGCCCCTGAGGTGGACAGAGAATCAAAGTCAATGCAGGATCTGCACTGACTTTGTCTTCCAGTCCTTGTGACAGGCAGTGTTGTGTTCCTCTGAGCTGTACTGAGGAAAAATACAATAAGGAGCTTAACAGGGGCTGGTTGGATTTCAGAGTAGGGTGAGGTGGGGCCCAGGGAGGCAGAAACTGCTGGGACAGCAGGTAGAAACAACCTTCCCTTGAGTTTCCTCCCCCCAGTCACCGCCTGGCAGTCACTGCTTATGGTGTCAGCAGTGAAGAAAGCTTTTAAAGCAGGCTCTCAGCCTTGCCTGAGGTCTTCAGAGCGCTACATGGAGCTACATGGATCTGAAGCCTCCAACTGGTGCATATCCCAGGTATGTAATGAAATCCAGGTATCAGCATTCACATTTGCTTAAACCAAGGTGTGCCTACTGCACTTTTATATCCATAGGCTCTTGACTTGGTTAATAAAACCCATTCTCAGTGCTAATAGTTATTTCAGCATCCAATTAAGTCTCTTTAGAGCTCAACAAGTTAATTTATCATAATATTTGCCAAAGGTCACCTGCCAAGCTCTGTCCCTCTTAGCAGGACCAGCTGCACTTAAAGCATTTACTTGAATTCCAGTAGGAAGTGAGCCTTTCTAAGATGCTTTGCCTTTACCATGATGGGCAGTTTTATGATATTTTTAGTTGACACTAAATCCATATGCTTCAGAAATCTTGCCAGGCAGCAGGCTCTCTACCTAAATAAATTTAAGTGGGGATTAAATGAAAGTTTTTTCCTCCCTGGGCATTTAATATTGTTTTCAGGCCCTGGAGTGAGATATTTGTACCCACAACCACAAGCTTTCCCTGGTTATCTGTCAGAGATGCTCCAAGTCACCGTGAAGTGGTTACTTGGGGAGGTTAAATAGGACCTTCAGCTTCGTCCTCTCTCAAAAGCAAGAGTTTCTATTATTTTCATTTGGGCATTATGGACAGAAAACTCTCTTAATGAAATATTAACCCAGCAGCATTTGAGAAGCAAATTGTTTCTCTGTTCAAACACTTCTAAGAAGCTCAGTAGTTCTATATTACCCACAAGAAGCAAATAGCACACACATACATGTCTGAGGACCCTCCAAGTGAAAAAAAAAGCCAGAAGAAGATGTTTCCCCTGGCAGCTGCACTGGATCTCCCAGATCCTGATACACTCACGGTGCTGTGAGAACACCTAACACATAATGAAGGGCTTTTAAGGGTTGTTACATTTTTCATAACTGCTCTTGAGGTGCTAAAACTCAACCCCCCAATCCCTGGTTCAAGAGATCCCTGCCTGTCCCCAGAGGCACTGAGTGATGCTGTGGGGGCAGAGGGGTCTGGGCTTGCTGGAGCTCCATCCTGCAGCACCCCGAGGGCTCCTCTGCTGCTCTGGGTGCTCCAGCTGTGGCTGGAGGGAGTTGGGAGCACCCAGCACCTGGGAGGACTGGCCCTGCACTCATTAAGGCCCGTGGTGTAATCAGAGGCTCGTTATTGGATTGCTGTTGAGAGGAGGCACCACTCAGAGCTGCAAATGTCTGTGGCCATGCCTTGTTAGCTCCTCACTCCAGCACCATTTAATCACTTTACAGGCTGGTCCTGCCACAGGAGTGCTCTCCTGCATACTGATGGCTGGGTTTCTGTGCTAGCAAGGTGTCTCTGCAGTGAACAGACTGAAGATTCACCCAAGCTTTCAAAGCCATTCTGGAAGTTTATCCATCTGGGAGCCTCCGTGCCCCTCACTGTCACTGCACATCTGAGCACTGCAGTCAGTAATGGAGTTTGTTTTCCTAACAACTCAAGGAAGCTGGAATTACAAGATCTGCTTGAGTTCTCTAAAGAAGCTGGTGACAGCAGAAGAAACCCAAATCCATGTGTCCTAACCAGCAGATGGTTAGGGCTTCTCAGAGCACTGCTGCCAAATGTGTCTTTTGAATTCTCCCTGTTTGGATGTGGGTCAACAAATTAAAGCAACTGTTGGAATAACCACCTGTTTGTAAGTAGATGTATCACAGGTATCCATTTCCAACTCAAGATTTAGAGAATCCAACAGTACTGTACAAAAACCGTGATTATTTTGTAACAGGAAGGGGAACAAAGAAAGCAACCCACCTGTTTTTTGCAGATGTATTTGCCTAAATATGGAGCTGTTTTACAGTTCATTAATAGTCAGGGAAGAGCTAAGCTGTGTACTTCCATCATGGCTTGCACTCATGTTTACCTGAGCATAACAACTGCTAATTGCAATCTGTTTCCAGGAATGTTATTGATGGGACTGTGACATGCAACATTTCTACGTGATATTTAAAGCAATACATGGGCAGTGTAGAGAGGTTTAAAGCACTGCTTTATAAACTTGTGCTTTGTGGATCTTTGCTTTACATCTGCTTGTCTGTGGTTAGTAAAAATATCCTCATCTCCAGATTTCCCATCAGTGTCCTGGGATGGCAGGTCTGGCCCAAATGGCACAGGTTAAAAGGTCTGATTAAATGAAGGAACTGAGGAAGATGTAACAAGAGGTTCATTATTCTCCTGCCTGAAGGCACGAACCAAGCTCTTATTGCAGGAGCTGGGCAGACATGTCCCTGATGTTACATTATTGCAAAAATCCTGAAGAGGGTTAATTATCCTCCATCCACGATGGAGACAGGCTGCAGAAGGAGTCATATTTCTGGTCTGTTCCAGGAGTCAGGGCTGCTTTTCCTTGGAGAACTGTCTTGCAATATGGGGAAAGAAATGGGGGTCATGACACTTGACTCCAGATGTGTCCATAGGCAAGCCACTAATTGTCACTGTACCTCTGCTCCCCACTTGGTAAGAGCATGAAAATGATCATCTGGAGAAAGGCTGCACAAGGATTTTCATACCTCTCCATAATTCAGATTAAAAACTTAGTGCAGTATTTCTTTTGCCAACAATAAAACTTCTACTCCCTCTTCCTGCATCCTGATAAATACCAGTATAGGGTTTTCCTGAGATATTTAATAATATTAAGCTCTTTCTGTTGAAGGAGCCATAAATGTAAAAATTGCAGCCAAAAATATCTCTGTGACATGGCCCCCTGATTTTGATGGAGAAACTGAAGAAAAATGTAATTTGATTCATTCACAGTAAAAGACAAATGTCATGATCTTCTGTCCTGAGGCAGAAAGGATTCAGACACTTTTATTCACAAAGTAAGTCTTTATGAGTAGAACTCCTGCTTTTTTGATGAATTTTACATTCAAAATTTTCACATGAGTGATATTTTAAGCAATTTTTGTGGAAAAAAATCCCCCAAAGCCACTTGCAAGAAGTGCAGATGACACAGACTGAATCCATAAGTAGATGGGCAAAACAAAGCAAAATGTTACCTTGTTAGTGAAATTCATCAACAAATCCATGTGATTTATTGATTTTAATTTAGCTTTTCTATGGCACACATTCATGTCTGCCTAAATCAGCTGGTCATCCCATGACAGAATAAAATACTAGGACATTTTCCAAAATATGTATTTCCTCAAAAAAGGTCAACGTCTTTATGCAGTAATGACACAAAGTATAGCCACAATACTAGAAACATTGCTCAGAATTTTATGTTTGCTGACATTAAGAAAAAAACTTAAAATCCTGAGGTTTAAATCTTGAGCTGAGCTGTGCCAGTGGTGCTGGATGCTGGAAGCTGATGCTTCAAAGGTTTCTCCCATCCACCCATCTGGCTGAGCTTACCTCACACTGTTCATGGGATATGCAGCACAAGAGGCAGCATTAATGACCCAGTTTTCCCACTTTTCTGACCACCTCCATTAAAAGCTCCCTTGCCCAGGAGTGCTGGACTGTGATTTTTAGTAAAATGCCCTTCCCATGTCATTAAAAGAAAGTGAGAGAAATGCCAGTGAGCAATCCCTGACTGGGGCTGGAGAGATGGAACTGATCAAGGACACCAGTCTGGGTTTGGATCCTGGTCCCAACAAGCACAAATGCTTCTCCTAAAGCAGCCCTCCTCATAAAACACTGATTTCACTCAATGACTTTCATGGCTTAGACTCACCCACACTAAAAATTTCTCTATGGTAAACTCCAGAAGCACCAAACATTTCAGACTTCTGTCCTCTGTGTGGGCAGGAGCTTGTGTTGTGTCCACATCAGTGAGCAGAACAACCTGGATAGCCAAAAAGGATTCCAAACCAGGGCTTTAGACCTCCCCACAGTGGGATGCTGAACCTTGTGAAATCGTGCTCTGGGCTCTCTGGTGTTAGAATGTGTTTAAAAGCAAAGCCAGGACAACCTGCCACAAAGCAGAGCCAGATCATCTGATGAAACTTGGTCATGAAAATCTTTACTGATCTCAGCAAAATTCTGGAAAATAAAACAAATGTGGAATAATGAAAGGACTTTTCAAGGCTCAGCATAAACCCATTAAGTGAAAGCACCAAGTGATGCTCCTAAGTGTTCCCATCTCCAGATGGTGTTTCCAAGTTTCACCAAGAGGGAGGAAAGAAGACAATTAAATTCTCAAGAAACAGTTTAAGGAGATAAGAAGTTTATAGCTACCTGCTGCCTCCATAAAGAAACAACTTGCAGCACTTGTCTTCAAAACTCATAAAACCACAGACAGGATGAATGAATGTCCAATGGAATGAGAAACTTGACTCAGATCATCACTAATTTGCTGCTCCTCCATTAGTATGAATCACTCTCAAAGGAGATCCTTGAATTGCAAAGTTTTTTCTAATCAGTGCTTTTGTTAAACCACTTGTTATCTGTGAATGGGATTGAAACACGATTTTGTCTGGCAAAGAGCAATAAATCCGAATTTTAAGGATTTCTCAGGCCTATAGGCACCCCTCAGTGCCTCAGGGCCAGCAGTGCAGTTCCAGAGTTGTCATCACTGGCTCAGAGGACACACATGGGGAAAAGCAAATTTACCCAGATAAATTCCTTTTGTATTTGTTCTTTAGGCATTTTATCAAGCACAGCTCAGTCACAACAAAGCATTTTGCTCCACAGCTGCAGAGTTGCCTGCTGGGACAGGCAGAAATGGCTTCATTTCTATTACCTGTCATTACTGATCTGCAGCATCTAGGCTAAGCTACTGAGAACTACAGTGACAGAGAGGACAGTGCCAGTGAGGAGCCAAATCAGGTGACAATGTTTTAACTTTTTTCTTAAAAGAATCTGTTTTCTTTTCTCCAAAGAGAGAGACAGCTTTAAAGTCATGTGGCCTGCACAAGACTGACAATAAAGGCTGCCACAGACACAGCTTCCAGCAGAGATAATCTTCAAAGAGACAGGATAAACAATAGTGGTTTTATGGCATTTTGGAACAAAACAACTTTACTGTATTTGCAGGAGGAGGAGGAAGGGCTATAGGAGAACA
>VWYE01007617.1:0-19066 GCA_013398995.1 Alaudala cheleensis
TAATAGTTTCTTGCTCAGGATAAGTTTGGAGGGAAGCACAAGGATGTTTCCAGCATCCTAAGCTTGGTAATGCAAAATATGGGGTAAGGTATCACAACTGCAGGCACTTGTACGGCAACTGCTTGAGCACCTACAAAGACAGACTGCAATGAGAAGGCAGAGAACACCCAAAAGGCATGGCTTGTTTGCCCATGGCTTGTTTGTATCATCAGTATGACTTTGTTCCCTGCCAGCTTTGCAGCTGTGCATAACTCAATCTTGGCTATATAGTTTAAATGTCTTACACCAGGGCATATACTCTCTGAGCATGTGACAACTGGCAGAGGACTGAATTCCTCTGTAACTGATGCTAGCCCATAACTGTTGCATACTCACATGCAAATTGATGCCACATGTGATGTTGATGTCTTCCTTGCAGAAAATTATCTTCTGTAAGAAAAATGCCTCAGCCCTGGAAACGTTCAAAGCCAGGTTGGATGAGGCCCTGAGCAGCCTGGTCTGGTGGGTGACACCCTTGCCCATAGTTAGGGGATTGGAACTAGATGATCTTTATCCCTTTGAACCCAAAGCATTCTGTAAAAAAAGGTCTGGGTCTCAGTGTATGAAATGTTAGGCTGAGACTATCTTGTGTCTTGCAGATTTGCAGTTCTAAGGGCAGTTTGTAGACAAGGGAGCAGGTTCCTGTGTCTGAACAATGCCTAAATGAGTATCTAGCTCCAGGTTGTGAGACTCTAAACATTACTAGCGATTCCAAAATGGAGCTTTTCATTTTGGATGAAAATGAGGGGGTGAGAGGTATAGTGAAAAGTGGAAGACAGAATGAGGCGATATTAGAGAAAAAGTAGTGCTGAAACTGGGGGGGAAAAAAAAAAAACAACAAAAAAAACCCCTGGATGCTTGAGGAAAGGACTGGGCCTTCAGCTTCTGGTCAGAATGCACTTGCTCAGAGCAGGTATTAATACACATCTTTCCGGTGACGAGAGCTAATTTAAAATTACAAGCCCCCGTGATTGCTATATCCTTTAACAAAATGCAGGTTGGGATTGGTCTTGAGTCAATAAGTTTAATGGAAGGGGGTGTGAAATAAAGTGCTCTGGAGCTGGGAGGTTATGGTGAAGGCTGTCTATACCCCACATGCAGCAGTATTGCACTCCCATCCATCTTTAAAGCATCCTTGACTGGATGCTTGAAGGAGAAGCATGTGCAAGTGAAGGTCTTGGCTGGGGCACTGTAACTTCTTAGTGGCCTTCACCCAGCCAGGCAGCAGCTGCATTGTCAGAAGTGGCTGCTGTCCAGAAGCCCTGTTGTGAATTCATTGTGCTTTCTTGTTGCAGTGTCAGCCCATCTCTGATTGCATATCTGCCCTCCTGCTTCCAGTGGTGAGCATATGGTTCTTGCTCCTTTTGTTTGTGTAATTCTCAGAAGGCTGCTGAACATCTAGGGAAGGTTAGAATGGGGCAAATGGTCTTGTTTGAGAGATGTGGAAACTGAGGCACATTTGCAGCCTTCTCCCCAAGCCTCAGCCTCTGAGGCAGTATTTGTGACCTGAGTTCACTTGGTGTGTGCACTTTGTCCCAGATCTGTGCTCAGTGCATCTCTTTTGAGGCAGCTGGAACACTCTCTGGGCTTCTAGGCTTGCAAAAAGTCAAACCAGTACAAGTTGTTCTGTTTGCTTTTATTAGCAACTTGATCTGGAACAGGAAAGGTGGTTAATGGGTTTTTTAAGTGACAATGGGAAAGGTGAATTTTGGTTTTGTTCAGTGCTTTAGTTGTGTTTCCGGAAGCAGCCCATATCTGCTTCCCTACAGGAGTACTTGTGAGGCAGTGGGCTTGGTAGGAGAGGAGGGGTAAGCTGTTCTTGCTTTTCCAAGTAATGAAAACTGCCTTCTGGAAATCTTCGTTATCCTTGGATCTGTGTGCCTGCTGCTCTGACCACAGTCCTGGAGACTTACCCCTGGGAACAGCACGAGCTTGCTCTATCTGCACCTGAATAGCATGGGCAGTGACTGAGCCAGGGCTGCTCTGCTTGCTGGCAAGAAACTCTAACAGTGGTCAGAGGAGCTGGTAAAAAATCCAAGTATGCTTCTCAGCTGTGGAGGGCTGCAAAGGTGTTGTGTAACTTCTGGTTGGATTAGGCCAGTGCTGATTTCAGTGTTTACTTCCTTGTGCAGAAATCGGGACTGAGGTGGAGTTAAGGGCAACTCAAAGGTGTTGTGGATATTTGCATGAGAGTCCCTAGACTGGGGGGAGGGAGGACCACACTGGTGTGTGGTACAGAAGGTATTGGACAATGTATTCCAAGCTAGAAAACCACTTCCTTACCAGCATGTGCCGACACGTGACTGGATGTGTGGGCATAGCCACTGCACTGAGTGTGGCCTGCTGGCAAGAAACTGGGGAGGTGGGGGGCAATGTGCCTGTGTGCACTGCTGGGAAGTTGGTTTCTGCCTAACCACATTTGAAACAAAGCTAAGGGTTCTCTTCAGCTCTGTCTGGGCGGCTTGTAAAATACGTTCTGACCTGTGAAGCAAAATTTTGAGGCTTTTTGTTTATTTTTTACAAAGCAATGGTATTTTTTCTCAGTTGGTTCAGTTGGTTGTTTGGTTTGGGGTTTTTGTTGGCTGGTTTTTTTTTTTTTTTTTTGTGGGAGGGATGGTTATTTGCAAAACTTTCTATTTTTGAGGCCTTGGCTAAATGAACAATGATTTACTCTGGAAAGGAGATCTTGCTTCTGCCCTTTCTCAGTATTTCTAAGACCTTAAAACAAAATCTATAAGGGCCTGATTCTCCCCTTCCCCAGCAGAATTGTTCTGCTTTCCCCAGGGAGCAGTTGTACCTTTTGCTGTCCCTCATCTCCCTGACTTCCCTTTCTGCGCTGGCCTCTCTTCCATCAGGTGACATTGACCTGTCACTTGCTGTGCTCTGAGTTCCTGGTAGGGAGAGGAGTCAGTGCCAGACAAACACACAAATGTCCTTGATGTAGAAACTGCTGTGCATATATCTAATGTATCTCTCTCAACTCAAGGTTTGCTGGAGAGATAAGGTGCTTTGTGGTTTGTGTGTGCTGTGGCCCCTCTCCTTGTGTCTCTCATGGCAAGCCTTGCTTTCTTTCCATAGAAATGGCTGAGAGACAGAACTGGGCTGTCTGCTGCCTCTCTGCAGTGCCTGAAAAGCAAAGGCAGAACTGGCCAGAGTTTCAGCTGCAGAGGCTGCAGAGAGTGGTTTTAAGTTTTGGGGTGAGAGGGAGCTCAAGAATTTGGCTTTGAAGGCTGAAGCATTCGGGGCAGTTTGTAGGAGAGAGAAAACCACCTGGAAAAGTTGACCTGAGACTTTTTTTTTGGTTTGTTTTTAATCCTTTATGCATTGCCCATGACTTTGTCTCCCCTGGAGGTGTCTGAGGGGTGTGTTTGAGTGCTTAAACTCTTGCCTTTGAACTGAAGAATTCATTTTTCTCCTGGCTTATGGAAAATACTAGCATTTCTTTATGCCTTTGATGCCATTTTCAGAAAGTTTAAGCACCCCTTTCCAACCCTTCCAACCTGAAAGCTTTGGGTGGAAAACTTTCATTTTGGGGCAAAAAGCCAAAACTTTCTGCTTATCTTCAGAACTGTGAATCCACTCTGTGTGTGTGTGCAGACATTTTCTATCTTATGCTGTAGTTTTTCCCCTGCACAGATTTATTGGAGAGTCTGGTATCCACATTTTTTTTCCTGATGGTGGCTACCAACATGTTATTGCATTGAAAAACCTTGATTAAAGCAGACATCCTATCAAATGGTGAGCTGTTAATTTGGTGGAAGGAACCATTTGGGCTCTTGAGGTGAGAGTTGTTCCCTAACTCCACAGAAACCAGGAACTGAAACTGTCTTTGCTGTTGTATTTTTGGCCCTTGGGTTCATATTGATTTACCCTGTAGAGGAGGGTAGATTAAACCAGTGACCCTGCTTCTGGGAATAAATTAATAGAATAGAATAAATTTTCTTCTGCAGGGCTTCAAAGCTTAGTAGCATGGATAATCAATTAGCATAAAATAAATTGCAGTTATCTGTACCTTTATGGAACTTTTCAGCAGAGATTTTAGCTAAGTGTGGCTGTTTCTCACCACCATCATGTGAAGTAAGAGAATATTCACATTTTAGGGATGGCAGCCTGCTGTACTGGGTAAGGCAATGATGTGGCTGGATGCCATCTTGTCAAGATCAGAATTCATGTGTCTTACTTTCACTCTGTTCCTGTAGGAATTGTGTGCCCCTCTCCTCAAGGCAGCAGTTACCAGCACTCCTGTCTCTCTGTTCTTTCAGCCCACAACTTGCAACTCCCTGTAGGATTAGACATCACAATGAGTACTTCTCCTGAAATTTGATTTAGTCCTGGCTCCTAAAAGCGAAGTCTGTAAGGAGAACAAAGTGAGCAGAAGCTGGCACATGGAGGTGATGTTTCACATGTTCCTGCACTTCAACCAATTCCCATGCCCTGATGGGCTGGACTGCAGCAAGATCCAAGCACAATCCCTTTGTCCATCCTTCCTTCCTGCTTCCCCTCCCTCCTCCCTCCCTCCACCCCCAGGGAGGCTGTCCTACTCTATTCTATTTTTTCTTTCCTTCCCTCCCATCCTCCCCAGCTGTACTTATAAGTCCCTAATCAAGCTGTCCTTGCACCAGAGGACAGCTGAGGGGACGTGGAGCGGGGCCCACGGCAGCAGGATGGCTCACAGCATCCTGGGGCTCATGCGGCCCTTGTGCAGCGGGCTGAGTGCTGGCAAAATTCGGCTTCTTTTCCTCTGTGGGGTGACTGAGCAGCACCACGGCCCAGCAAAGTGGTGGTCAGAAAGGGGCTTCAGCTCCACGCAGGGGTTCCAGGATGCCCCTGGGGAATCAAGGTGAGTCAAATGCTACCTTACTGCATCCGAAGGGACGTGTGACTCTGCCTTGCCCCGTGACAGGAAGGGCAGGGAGGCCAGCAAAGCCATGGCTTGTGGGATGTGGGGGACCAGGCCATCACCTTGGGTGAGCAGGTGCTGATGGGAGGAAGGTGGTGCCAGGACCCAGCCTGAGAATGCTGCTTCCTCTCCCTGGAGCTATGGGGACCTGTCAGAGGTGCTAGTCCTGCCTCCAGAGCTGTGGGGGCCACAGCTAATGGCTGGGGACCAGCTCGGGAAGGTGACAAAGAAGGACAGAAGTGATTGGGCCCATTTCCACAGTAGGAACTACTGCAGGCTCCCTGCCAGCCTTTCCTCTCTCTGCTTTAGGGATAGTTCAGCAAGAGATGGTAAAATAAATGTAATTTGTGTATCTCCTAGACTATGATCTGGGTCAGACTGTAATCTGCTAGGCATTGAAAAAGACATCCAACCAGCATTGCAGAAAATACAAGAAATTATTTTGTTATCTGACCTTAGAGAAAAGTCATAGTGATAACCCTTGGTGGGATTTATGAAAACTCATTATCAATGGACTTCTTTCTAATTGGTTTGTTGCTTATGAAATTATCTCTGGCAGCACTTGGAGGCTTCTTGCTGGTTTTTATGGCCTTGGAAAGTATCTTTTAGGGAAAGCATTGATGGGGGAAGAACTACTTTCTTGAAACCTCCTTCATTTCCTGTGTCACTAAAGGATTGAGATTTTATTT
Source organism: Alaudala cheleensis (assembly GCA_013398995.1). Lineage (NCBI taxonomy): Eukaryota > Metazoa > Chordata > Aves > Passeriformes > Alaudidae > Alaudala > Alaudala cheleensis. The sequence continues at coordinate 5,629 of VWYE01007617.1, forward strand.
TTTAAAAGGGAATAATCAGTTGGCATACACTGAATTTGCAGTGTTGAGTTTATAATGTCCTGGTAAGATCTTTCCAAACCTCTGACCATGTATCCTGTGACACTAATGCCATTGTAAAATAGTTCAGACTAAATGAAACAAAATTTAGTCTAACCAATTTGGTGCATTTTTTTTTTTTTAATCCTGGTTCAAAATTACTTAAAAAATGTGAAAGGAATATTTTCATTGTTTCAAAAATACCAAATAAACAAATTCAAAAGTAAATAGAATAAAAAGCTGCAGACTTTGTTTCCAAACTTTGTTTTCCAGACTTTGGGTACCCAAAAGCAGGAGTCTTTCAGAGGAGACTTGGGCCTGTAACTGATTTCAGTGAAATAAAGACAGAGACCAGTATGCAAGTCAGTCTGTTACTGAACTGAACAGTGAAAACAGGGAGTCATGAGACTGGGTTTATGCCCCCAACAGAGGAACCAATCCTAAGAACACAGCCAAATATCTTAAATGTCCCCTGCAGCCAGCATAGAGGGAAGCTGCTTGAAGGGGCTCTCTGCATCACAGCCAGGAGTACTTGGCACCATCCCTGCTCTTGAGAAGAATGAACTCTGCAGCCAGGCTTAAACAGAGTTATGCATGGTGTCTCACAATAGCATCTGTCCTTCCCTGTACCTAACTAGATACCCTGTGTGCTGTACCTGGCTGCAGCTTGGCTGCCTTGGAGCTCATGTCAGCAGCAGCCAAAGCAAGGTTGGAGCTCAGAGGAACTGCAGGGAACCGGATTTGTGGGTCGTTGGTGCAGAGATTGTCCTGCAACCAATGTTGGCTAAAGCTCTAGGTGACTCAAGGATAACAAAAACCAAACTTTCTGACAGTAAATGTGTGGACAGCTTTGGGGGTTTTTGGATGTAGCAGTTTCTGCAGGCAGTCATCTCTCACTATCCAGCTGAAAAATCCATTTGGTTGCAGCACTAAGTGGAATTCTATCACTTTACTTTTTCTATTGGGTAACAAATTATTTCACCCATCAAGATAAACCAAAGATTGCCTAGAAACATGCCTGTTTGCCATAAAAATTGAATAAGTTACTCTGATCCACCAAAAATGAGGAGGATTGTTTTATTTTGTTTTGACATTTGGGGACTAGTCTTTAAATTGCGTATTTACAAAGAAATATCTGTAGGTGTCTTTATAAAGAAAACTGTGGTGTATGTGTTCAGCCTGATGAAAGAGAAGCTTCTGCCACTGAAGAATGCCCTGGGCTTTGGGATGATGAGCATTTGGGCAGTGCCACCATGAGAGTTGCTGGGCAAAAGGCCCAACCACCTTCAGGGTGCTGCCTTCTTTCAGTGCAGGAGGTGGAACCCTGGGGTGACTGGGACCTCCTATATCTAAGTGAGCATTTGGTATGTACACTGAGAAAAAAACCTGTGTTTGCTCATGTGCTTCCTCTGGCAAATATAATAGTCTCAGAATATACTGTGTTGGTGAGAAATCCTGAACACTGCTGCCAGGGTAGCAGCCTTCTCCAGATTGGTGTGAGAACCTGGTCAGGAGGAGATGAACTGGGTGCTGTTTACCTCTCATTTGCAGATGCTCTTTCTGCAAGTGATCATTAAGAAAAGCTGATGTCCATGTTCCTAACTCTTGGCCAGATTAAATCTTGCAGGCTGTCAAAATAACTAGCAATTTTTCCTGAGCATGGATCACATCAGCTCAGAGGAAGTTACTCAGCCCGGTAGCTCTGTAAGCTGGGGCTGGGCATGTCTCTCCAAAAGAAGGCTCCCTGTGATGGAATTAAGGATAGGACCGGGCACTTCATGGAAGAAAAAGCAGCAGAAAAGGGACAATCACCAAGTAATCCCCTTGGGAAGGGAAGGGGAAACAAAACATGAATGATAACAGCCCATCTTGCTGGATTAGTATCTGATCCCGAGCACTTTGCTTGATATTGCACCACTCTACTCAGAATTAACATCCCAGGCCTGGGACTTGGAAATGCTCTACCTGCCTACATGTGCTCCCTCTGCCAGCCAGCCCAAGCAGGGGCAACATGGGCAGAGCACCTGCACTTGTTTGTGCACAGATAAACATTTATTCTGTGGGCTGTTGGATTAAGTGGGAAATATTTTGGGGCAACTCAGATTTGCCTACCACTGAAAACAGATAATTTGAATTTTTTCTTACGTGCATGGCATAATCCTTCGAGGAAGTGTTTGTGTGTGTATTTCCCTCTAAGTGCCATGTGTCTACCACTCTGCCAAAAGACCTCATTTGTGGATGTGCAGAAAAGGGTGGACTCCTCTGATCTTCACAAATTTGTCTTACAGCTCTGAGGATCAGGTGACAGTACATTTTATAAATCGGGATGGAGAGCGACTTACGACCACAGCCAAGGAAGGGGAGAGTTTGCTGGAAGTGGTAGTCAAGCACAACTTGGCCATTGATGGATTTGGTAGGTGTTGCAGCAGGATATGTGCATGTGCTGTTAGGGCCAGTGGGTACTTAGGAATAGTGCAACAATACATATGCATGTATTTCTTTTCTGCCAAGACCATAAATAGGCCTCCCTTCCCCACAAGCTGCTTGCTGGGTGGCTCACCATGCTGAGATGGCAATGTAACCCCACATGGTCACCACTGGCATTCCAGCAGCCTCTGTCAGTGCTTTTGGCTGAGCAGAGCTGATGTAAAAATTTGAAAACTGGTGGTAATTCTCCCAGAGAAGAGGCAGGCTGGAAACTGCACCCATCTGTTGTGTTTCCTAGCACCTCTTTTGACATGCTCCAGATCTGTTAAAAGGCCTTTTCTCACATTGTTCCTGAAGATGGTCTCTCTTACCCCCTTATTTTTCCTGATTTGCTCTCATTCCCTTGTTTCTCCACCAGGTGCCTGTGAAGGGACATTAGCCCTCTCTACTTGTCACCTCATCTTTGACAAGGACACCTTCCAAAAGCTTGATGCCATCTCAGATGAAGAGCTAGACATGCTGGACTTGGCATACGGACTCACTGACACGTAAGCCTCCCTGCTGATTGCAGCAGATCCTCAAGCCTCTAAGGCAGATTCTCACCATGTGGCACTTCTTTCCAAGGGGATGGGGCTTGTTCTGTATTATAGTTTTGCCTTGAGAGCTGCTTTCTCTTGAGGCACAGCAGATCTTTAACAGGAGCTTTAGATAAAACCCATCCTGAACCAGACATCCCAGTGTGGGTAGGGATTTTCTCCCTTTATTTTGGGAACAGAGGAACCTCACTTCATGTTTTCTTCTCAGATCACGCCTTGGCTGCCAGGTGTGTGTTAAGAAGTCGATGTATGGTCTGACGGTGAGGGTGCCCATGGATGTGTCAGACATGAGGAGGCAGCTGGAGGTTGGAAAGCAAAGCAAACAGTAACTGGAAATGACTGCTGCACAGCTTACATCCTCATTTAGGCATGGCAGGGTACTTAGCTTTTGGTTGGCACTATTGCTTTTTGTGTCTGGCTTGCAGTAGGTCATAAAAGTGATTCAGTATAAAAAGCGTGTTTGGCAAATCTCTTACTTAAACAAGGCATCATGCTTAATAGGGTCTTTGGTACGTATTTCAAGTGCTTAAATGCTCTGCTGAATGCAACTGGATTAAAGTGTATGGCTTTATATTCCCCTGGGTGGGTGTCAGTAAATATCTCTGCTGTATATGACTTGCTTTCTCCTTTGAAATTTAAGAATTTTGCTATTCTGAGTAACTGCTGAGAAATTTGCAAGGCTTGGCTCTTTAAAAGTGGAGCAGACTTTACCAGTTTGGATGATTAAGAAGAGATAGCTGTTTGCAAATCAATGTGCTGACGGGCTTGGTGACGTAGGTGACTTGAGTTTGGTCAGCAAGAGCATACTGAGGACATCTGTGTGCTGACAGCTCCTGTAAGCAGAAGCCAGTTCTACAAACTTGAGATAATTCAGGTCCCTGAATTGTTCTGTGCTGGGAGCAGCCACTTTCTCCAAATGTTAAATTGTCTCATTGCTGTACTATCCCACGTGTCAAATAAAATTCTAACAATGACCTTTGTAGACCTACAAGATGCACTGTTCTGGTACCATGAGCCTGGCTGTTATAGAATGAGTTGGATGGAAATTTGGTTGTCTGCATTAAGCGCTGCACTGCCAGCTGATCAAAGGAGGTGATTGTCCTACCTTGCTTCTCCGCACTGGTGGAGCCTCACCTGGAATACTGCATGTAGTATAAAAAAGATATTATTCTGTTAGAGGGGGAGCAGAGCAGGACCATGAGGATGATGAAAGGTCTGGAGGGAAAGCCATAGGAGAAGTGGCTGAGGTCACTTGGTTTGTTCAGCCGGGAGGAGACTGAGGTCGGACCTCATTGAGGTCTTCACAAGGAGAAGCGGAGGGGCAGGTACCAATCTCTTCACTGTTGTGACCAGTGACAGGACTCGAGAAAATGGCGTGAAGCTGAGTCAGGGGAGGTTTAGGCTGGATCTCAGGAAAAGGTTCTTCACCCAGAGGGTGGCTGGGCACTGGAACAGCACCCAGCCTGTCTGAGTTAAGAATCATTTGGACAATACTCCTGGGCACATTATGGGATTCTTGGCATGTCCTGGAGTTGGACTCGATAATCCTGAAGAGTCCCTTCCAGCTCAGGGTATTATTCTGTGGTTTATGAAATTTCAGCGCGGCCTTGGGGCCTAGGCCGCGGGCGCTGCTGTGGCGGCGCTGTGGCGCCAGGGGGCGCTCGCGGGGCGGCGGCTGCCCAGAGGAGGAGGCGGCGGAGGCCGCCGTGGTGGCGGGGTCGCTGCTCCGTGCACTTCCCTGCTTCTTCTCCCACTGACCAGTGCCTGGGCCTGTCTCGGGGAGCCACGATTGCCATTTGTGTCTGATGGTTTCTGTGCACCTCCGTGCCTTCTTACTGCTGACACCAGCCGTGCCACGCCCGGCGTGGCCTGGTGTCCCTTGTGGGCACGGGCGATGAGCGACACTCTGTGAATGCTCTCAAATGGGCCTTGTCTTCCTCTCTGATCCTTCATGCAAAAATCGGTACAAATGTTTTCCCATGCCAGAATTTTATCCTCAGCAGAAGGGTACCTGGCTTGGGCCAGAACCATGTGCTGTAGGAGGTGATGGCAGCTGGGTGGATTTCTGCAGGGTCCCAGCCCTCTTTGGGGACCACGGATGGTGGTGATGTACTAAGGATTCAGGCTTGTGACTGGCATGTGACAGGGGTAGCCCTTTGCTTTTGTCATACATTAGAAAAGCCTTACAGGCTGTGCCTGTTTCTCCCAAACCTCATCCAACTTGTCCCAGGTTTACTGTAAAAGAAAAAAGCAAAGAGAATAAATATGGATTAAATGAAAGCAGTTAAGCCATCACTTTCAGTAGCACTTCAAGTCTCTCCCCCTTCTGGTGCCGCCACTTGCCAAGTCAAGGTGATTCTGGAACTTTTGCAGTCCTGCTCCTTAGTCCCCACCTTGCTGTGAGCTTGAAGCTGGACCCCAGGCTGCTGCTGGAAGATGTCACCTCTCTGCAGGCATCTTGGTGGAATGGCAAGGGAGGGAGCAGCTTCTGGCTTGGAAGGGTTTCTCTTCAGAGTGTGACCTCTGAAGAAAGAGTTTCTAGGACAAGCTGTTAGCATTGAAATGTAGGGAGTCGAAGAAGCCTGTGCTACTCTGCTGGGATTGTCTGTCCCTCGAAGGTGCCATGGGATATTAGAGAGGCCTCTGCACAAAGGAGCTACCTCCAAAGGATGAGGGAGAGCATGTCTTGGAGGACTGGCTTTCCTGACAGTTGAAACATCAGAAAGTGAACTGGAAAGCTTAAAGTAAAGTACAGCTGCCTTAGGCACTTTCATCACTTTTCTGTCAGCCTGCAGGATAAGGAAAGAAATCATATATCCTGAGCAGAAATAAGATGAGGCTGAATTGCATGAGTCATTTCTCTTCAAGGCAGATGAGCTGGACTTATTTGGCCTTGGTCTAAGTTTGGAGCAGGCCCTGAAGCCTCCTCACTTCCTGGATGGTGACCATGTAATACGACTTCCCAAGAGCCTGCATCTGGTGGGGTGTTGAGTAGAGCTTTCAGTATGTGACAGGCCAGCATGGTCTAAATGATCTGAAAAAGGACAGAGAAAGAAGGAAAACCTGTTTGTGTCTCAGGGCTATACATTAAAGGAAAATATGTCCTTTCTGGGGCAGAAAGCCAACCAAGTGTCTGTGTGTTTGTTATTTCTTGTTACAAGCAAGCTGGGGGCTGTGGAACATTTTCAAGATTGGTCTCTGAGTTGCATTATTGTCTGGCTCATGGAAAAGGAGGGCTGCAAATTTCCAAGCCCAGAACTCTGGTTTGTGCTACATTTTGCAGGATTTTGTTTTGTTTAAAATAAAGAAAAATGCTATAACACAGAGCTAGGTTAGAGCAGCTACCCAGGGAACTGTGCCCACATTAGGCAGCCTAAGATGAGGCAAGGAAAATCGTGTGTTTTCCCCTGCCTCTTCCAGTGTTTCTCTAAACTAATCTCTTTCTAAGTTTGTTGTGATCCTTTTAAGTGATGCAAATGGTGAGCTCTTATTGTGCATTTGGTTCAGGTCCCCTTTGTTTGATCTGAGCCCAGCCACCGAGTTTACAATCTTTTAGTATGTTTAGAATACAGAATCATCTCTCTTCCAAGAATAGGCAGACTTTTCTTGTCATATTTAGTGCTGTTTCACCTTCTTGAAAATACAGGAGTAATGCTTAGACTGCTGTGCTGGCAGAAGGCTTCTTGCCAGCGTGGCCAGCCNATTTGGCCTTGGTCTAAGTTTGGAGCAGGCCCTGAAGCCTCCTCACTTCCTGGATGGTGACCATGTAATACGACTTCCCAAGAGCCTGCATCTGGTGGGGTGTTGAGTAGAGCTTTCAGTATGTGACAGGCCAGCATGGTCTAAATGATCTGAAAAAGGACAGAGAAAGAAGGAAAACCTGTTTGTGTCTCAGGGCTATACATTAAAGGAAAATATGTCCTTTCTGGGGCAGAAAGCCAACCAAGTGTCTGTGTGTTTGTTATTTCTTGTTACAAGCAAGCTGGGGGCTGTGGAACATTTTCAAGATTGGTCTCTGAGTTGCATTATTGTCTGGCTCATGGAAAAGGAGGGCTGCAAATTTCCAAGCCCAGAACTCTGGTTTGTGCTACATTTTGCAGGATTTTGTTTTGTTTAAAATAAAGAAAAATGCTATAACACAGAGCTAGGTTAGAGCAGCTACCCAGGGAACTGTGCCCACATTAGGCAGCCTAAGATGAGGCAAGGAAAATCGTGTGTTTTCCCCTGCCTCTTCCAGTGTTTCTCTAAACTAATCTCTTTCTAAGTTTGTTGTGATCCTTTTAAGTGATGCAAATGGTGAGCTCTTATTGTGCATTTGGTTCAGGTCCCCTTTGTTTGATCTGAGCCCAGCCACCGAGTTTACAATCTTTTAGTATGTTTAGAATACAGAATCATCTCTCTTCCAAGAATAGGCAGACTTTTCTTGTCATATTTAGTGCTGTTTCACCTTCTTGAAAATACAGGAGTAATGCTTAGACTGCTGTGCTGGCAGAAGGCTTCTTGCCAGCGTGGCCAGCCTGGCAGACCTTGGCTGGGAGGTGAGTGTGTTTCACAGCAGTTCAGTGCAAATGCCACCACCCTGACACAGGGGAGAGGGGAGCAAGAGCAAGGGAACAAAAGGTGACAACACCACAACGACAACTTGCATGTCTTTTATTAAAACAGTTACAACTGTAGCTCTGGAAAAAGAAGACTGTGGATGCCTTGTTGCTGTTCACATGTAAGGAAAATTATGGTGGTGGTGGAATTGTATTATAATTATATACATCTTTCATTATACAAGGGCCACAAAGGTGATCTGGGACAGAGAGTGCCACATCTGAGAGTTAAACACCCTTCATCTAACAAAACAAACTGTATACACCTTGGAAAGTGGGCTCTGGGCTTCCCCGTTTCCCTTGTCCTAGTATTTGATCATCTGAATTTGGAGTGCTGGGCCAGGTTCCTGTCACTGACCCTCGTAGGCACCTGGCAGATGAGTGGAGGTTTCTGACACTAGATAATTTTACAGAGGTGGCTTTCCCCACTGTGCAAGGACTGCACCATGGCAGTTGTCATGCAGCTCCAGCTCTGGCTATTTCCAGACATTCAGCAGCTTGCAGGGATACTCATTCCACAAGCACAACCTTTCAGTCATTAGGATTCATGTATTTCTCTTTTTCTTCACCCATTCACTGTTCACTGAGTAAAAGGATTGTCTCTCTGACAGATACCACCATAGAAAACTCTCATGTAACTTTCAAATGAACCATCCCTTTTAACCTTTGAGACTTTCCCCACTGTTTTCTTAAAACAACCTGTCAAACTAATGTGGTGCTCTCNACTGTGCAAGGACTGCACCATGGCAGTTGTCATGCAGCTCCAGCTCTGGCTATTTCCAGACATTCAGCAGCTTGCAGGGATACTCATTCCACAAGCACAACCTTTCAGTCGTTTGGATTCATGTATTTCTCTTTTCCTTCACCCATTCACTGTTCACTGAGTAAAAGGATTTTCTCTCTGACAGATAGCACCACAGAAAATGCTCATGTAACTTTCAAATGAACCATCCCAAACCTTTTAACCTTTGAGACTTTCTCCACTGTTTTCTTAAAACAATCTGTCAAACTAATGTGGTGCTCTCAGTGTCTTTTTAGAGCTCAGCTGGCAGTGTCACAACCCTCTAAGAAGTCCCATTACGTCTGTGACACTTTTGAGCATGGCTTTGAGGGATGCTTCAGGAGCCCACTGGCTGCATCTCTTTGGTGGTCCTTACCAGCAGCCTGCTTAGCGCATCCCTGCCTTGAATTCCCCAAACGTAATTCTGCTGGAGTGCACAGGGCCACATACTCTGCTGAGTGGGAACTCGGTGTTTCTCTGAGCCAGCATCAGTGATGAAGCCTGGACAGTTTCAGAGTATGAACTGACAACTTTCTGGCCAGATGTGACTTTGCTTCAGCATCTACTCAACAACATTCCTGACAACTTCCACAACTCCCTGACCTCATGCTAAGACCAAGTCCTGCTCAAGCCCCTCTCAGCATGACTAGGAATTTGGTCAGTTCCTCATCCACACTGCCTCTAGAAAGGGGCATCAGCATTGACAGACAATTGTCCACTTTCACTAGGACTGAAACTCCTAGCTACTGAGCTACTCCCAGAGGACACAGAAGAACATTCACAGCCCTGTGAAAATGACATTACTAAAATCCTTTATAGCAACTGTGTCTCGGTCAAATGCTAACTTTGGGGAAGGTATGAGAAGAATCACTGCGTAATTAATTCCAGAAAAAAGCAATCTTGGGCTTAAAATGTTACACGTGGTGTAACATGTTACACATGTCTGTCAGTGAATGTTACACTTTGGACTCTGGGCTCCAGCTGCTGATTTTGGAACCCAGCCTTAACCAATAATGGATGTGGGCTGTGAGCTAGACCAGAGCAGACAACAGATGAGCAGAGCGAAGCAGCAGTGATTTCTGGAATTAAGGTGAAGGATTTTCCTTTGGATGAATGGTTGTGATGAACAGTGAATAATGGTGGGTTTTGTGCAAGTGTAAATATTTTTAACTAATTTATATGGGGTATTAGCTGTCCTTGTTGTCCAGTCATCCACGCACATCAGCAGCTAACTGGAGAAAATAAAGCAACATTTCTCTTTTCCTGCTATATATATAAAAAAATGGAGTCAGGCCCTGTACAGTTCAGTTAATTCAAGGACAGGGAGGGTCTGGTGGTATTCACTCCACACCCAGCCAGTGAAGTCTCTTCCATCAGAAAAGGGCATAAAGAAAACACAAGAACAGCCCCCCCACCTCCCACCAAAATGAGTATTGAACCCCATCATTACATACACATTAGTCTCACTTTACACTGGTTGCCCCATGCAGCCTGCTAAATTCTTCACACCCTGATAATACATCACAGAATGTTTTCTGTTGCACATACACACACAAAAAAATTAGTTACTCCACTTCCATTGCCTTAGACAAATGTCTCTTCTGCAAACACTGCTGTGTCACTCTCCTCTGTGGCCACCTCTGCCAGAGGCNACTCCTAGCTACTGAGCTACTCCCAGAGGACACAGAAGAACATTCACAGCCCTGTGAAAATGACATTACTAAAATCCTTTATAGCAACTGTGTCTCGGTCAAATGCTAACTTTGGGGAAGGTATGAGAAGAATCACTGCGTAATTAATTCCAGAAAAAAGCAATCTTGGGCTTAAAATGTTACACGTGGTGTAACATGTTACACATGTCTGTCAGTGAATGTTACACTTTGGACTCTGGGCTCCAGCTGCTGATTTTGGAACCCAGCCTTAACCAATAATGGATGTGGGCTGTGAGCTAGACCAGAGCAGACAACAGATGAGCAGAGCGAAGCAGCAGTGATTTCTGGAATTAAGGTGAAGGATTTTCCTTTGGATGAATGGTTGTGATGAACAGTGAATAATGGTGGGTTTTGTGCAAGTGTAAATATTTTTAACTAATTTATATGGGGTATTAGCTGTCCTTGTTGTCCAGTCATCCACGCACATCAGCAGCTAACTGGAGAAAATAAAGCAACATTTCTCTTTTCCTGCTATATATATAAAAAAATGGAGTCAGGCCCTGTACAGTTCAGTTAATTCAAGGACAGGGAGGGTCTGGTGGTATTCACTCCACACCCAGCCAGTGAAGTCTCTTCCATCAGAAAAGGGCATAAAGAAAACACAAGAACAGCCCCCCCACCTCCCACCAAAATGAGTATTGAACCCTATCATTACATACACATTAGTGTCACTTTACACTGGTTGCCCCATGCAGCCTGCTAAATTCTTCACACCCTGATCGTACATCACAGAATGTTTTCTGTTGCACATACACACACAAAAAAATTAGTTACTCCACTTCCATTGCCTTAGACAAATGTCTCTTCTGCAAACACTGCTGTGTCACTCTCCTCTGTGGCCACCTCTGCCAGAGGCTGGCTCCTGAGCCACTCCACCCTGCTCCGGAGGAGTTCCTTCTCCACTGCTTCCACCTCTGCTGTGGGACAGGGCTCGGTTTCATTGTGCTTGAAGTAGTCCCTGATGGTGTTCCGGATGGAGTCAGGGAGGATGATGTGGATGGTGTGGCTGAACGTGTCTAAGCCCTTGCTCTGAGTTGGCGCCTGCGCCATTCCCACTGGTTGTCTCTCCAGCTCCTCGGGAGGCTGGAGAGAGGCACTCCGGGGGCTCTCTCTGTGCTCGGCCTGCAGGGCTGGAACCGTTGGTTCATGGTGGTGGCGCCTGGAGACAGACTGCAGGACAAGGGGGGTGTTCTGCCCATAGAAAACTGTCTGGGGGATATGGACCCTCACAGTCTGCAAGCTCTTGGACAGGCTCTGCCCATTGCTGCTGCTGGGTGAGTCTCTGCTGCTGGTGTTTGTCACAGATCTCTCCTCTTCTCCCACTTGAGACCCCCAAGAGCTTTCTTTATTTGGGGCCACATAAAAAGTTATCTTGGTGCCCTTCAGGCTTTCCTGGCTCAGAGGGCAGTCATCAGTGCCTTTGATTTCTATGTTCTTCACTGTCTTNCAGAGGCACTTTGGGGGCTTTCTCTGTGCTCAGTCTGCAGGGGTGGGACCGTCAGTTCATGGTGGTAGCACCTGGAGATGGACTGCAAGATAAGGGGGGTATTCTGCCCATAGAAAACTGTCTGGGGGATGTGGACTCTCAGTCTGCAAGCTCTTGGACAGGCTCTGCTCACTGCTGCTGCTGGGTGAGTCTCTGCTGCTGGTGTTTGTCACAGATCTCTCCTCTTCTCCCACTTGANGTGGATGGTGTGGCTGAATGTGTCAAAGCCCTTGCTCTGTGTTGGCGCCTGCGCCATTCCCACTGGTTGTCTCTCCAGCTCCTCGGGAGCAGAGGCACTTTGGGGGCTTTCTCTGTGCTCAGTCTGCAGGGGTGGGACCGTCAGTTCATGGTGGTAGCACCTGGAGATGGACTGCAAGATAAGGGGGGTATTCTGCCCATAGAAAACTGTCTGGGGGATGTGGACTCTCAGTCTGCAAGCTCTTGGACAGGCTCTGCTCACTGCTGCTGCTGGGTGAGTNCTCTGCCCATTGCTGCTGCTGGGTGAGTCTCTGCTGCTGGTGTTTGTCACAGATCTTTCCTCTTCTCCCACTTAAGACCCCCAAGAGCTTTCTTTATTTGGGGCCACATAAAAAGTTATCTTGGTGCCCTTCAGGCTTTCCTGGCTCAGAGGGCAGTCATCAGTGCCTTTGATTTCTATGTTCTTCACTGTCTTCTCCCTGTGCTGCTGGTGGCTGATCTGTGGGGATGTCTCGCTGGATGGGCTGGCAGCTGGGTACTCAGGGCTTTGCTCAAACTCTTTGGTATAATCCTGGCTTCTGAGCCCTGGGCCAGGGCACCCTGAACAACTCAGCTGTCTCTCCTCTTCTTCCCAGTCAATGTCAGTGAATAGGCTTCCCATGGAAGCTCTGCTGACACACGGAAAACTTTTCTGCTCTCCAGAGCAATGACTGCTGTCTCCAGCCTTGGGTTCATCCTCATGAAGACTGTCCCAATTGCACAGATGTAAAGGCACAGGAGATGTGAAGGATTTGTGCCACCCTTTTGGGGACCTCTTGGCAGCTGTGGGAGACACAGCATGAAGCCTGGCAGAAGTGCCAAACATGAATGGCAGGGATGAGACATCTGTGCGGCTAATGGCTGATGACTCTGAGCAGTAGGAGAAAGCACTGTCTAAGGAGCTGAGTGAGGAGGCAGATGGGGAGGTGGTGGTAGAGGACAGGCTGGAGAAGCTGGACCTGTTGGACAGGCTGGACTTCTGAATGCTGAGCTGCTTCACCCTGGAGGCGGTCTGAGGTGATTGCCACAAGTTCTGCCTGCCCTTATGAACCCCGGGGCTTAGGCCTTCATCAATCAGCTTCTGGCTCTCCATCTGCAGCTGCCTGAGCCTGTGGATGTAGTCTGTCTGGCTGCTCATGATAGTGGCATTGCAGCTGGACTGTTGGGCCACTGGCTGGTGGCTCTGTGCAGGCAGCTGGGAGCTGAGGCAGACGCTGGGCTCTGAGGAGCACCGGTCCCTGGCTGGGCTGAGCGAGCGTATGGAGCCGATGGAGCAGAAGGAGCCATCCTCCTCCAGCAGCTCGTAGCTGTCTGCGCTGGCGTTGGTCTGGGCTTTGCTTTGGTAGCAGGCTGTGATCTCGCTGAACAAGTCCCAGTCTTCCTGGTCCTCGTCAAGTAACAAGCTGCTGGGTGCTTCAAAAATGGCATCTGTTTCAGATTCCAGGTGGTGCTTTGGCCCTTCTGGATCACAAGTGGAAAACTCCAGCTCATCAGAGGAATCATCATGCTGAGCTAAGCCTATGTCTGGGGCAGAGGACACAAATTAATTTGTTGCCATGTATAGT
>VWYE01007619.1:0-45732 GCA_013398995.1 Alaudala cheleensis
CTGGGAAGCTGCTCTGGGAGCAGCACAGTGCAGCCTGCCAGGCTGCAATCTTATCTCTCCAACCTACACTGCATCTCATCCTTGAAGCACAACTTCCTTTTTCCTGGAAAGCCTTGCTAAATCCAGACACCCACTCACACCTGTGGTTCCAGGAATTCAGCACAACCAGCCCCTTCCAGTGGCACCAGGTGCACTGGGCAGGGAGCCAGTGGTGTAGTGAGAGAGCCCAACCCTGGCCTGGCCTGCCACAGGTGCCACCACCTCTGACAGACTCGTGCCAGGCCAAATTACAGCAGGAGGGTGACCTAAATCCCAGAAAAATACACAGGAAGAGGGAGAAATTATTTGGCTTTTGGAGCTGGATTGCAGCAGCCCTTCCCTGCCACACTGCACGTCCTCTGGGAGCTGGCTCACGTCCCCAGGGTCTCCAGGACAGGAAGTTTTGGGACCTGGCCCCACACAAAATTATACCATCTGCATAAAATGGCAGCAGCTGCAAGCTGTGCACAGCTCCTGGAGTGAAAAATCCTGGTGATGGGGTTTCAAAGAGCCAGGCTCTACCTACACACACAGGACACAGCAGACCCAGTCACAGCAAGCAGGGGTTAGAAAGCAGCTCCAGAGAGTTTTATCTAAGCAGCTCATTTTGTGAGGTGAGACACCATCCTTTGACCATCAAGGAATTCCACAGCTGTTAAATGTGTACTTGAGGTCCTTCTGGGAAGGACAGGGCTCAGACCCAGCACTGGCAGTGAATTGATGAGTCTTTCAGGCCAAATTTTAACCTGGTGTGACTCTGGAATTAATATCTCCATCACTTCATCAGCAAGTTGAAAAATACCCTGGTCATTTTGTTTTCCCAATAACTAAACAGTACTGAAATGTTGGACAAAAAGCCACAACTTGTCATAAGGAGAAATTACTTTTTTTTTTGTGAGACAGAACAACTAAAGGCTGTGAAGAATTGCTTTCTACTCCAGGAAGAGTCAATGTCTGCAAGGGTAAAATTTGGCCTGATCTCCATCTGGGCTCTGAGGACCCCATTCCTCAGTTTCTTCAGAGCTTCACTTGGGCTGAGATGGCTTCCCTAGGATAAGGACCAACTCTTTTGCTGGGAGGATGGAGACTGCAGGCTGCAATTTGAGGAGACAGAAAACGTGCACAGCAAAGCTCAAACACAACTCCTGAGCCCTCTGGATTAAACCACACCAAGAGAGGGAATTTTCAAGGAAATGGGTGTAATAAGCCAAAAGAGCTCATTCCAGTCAGTTGCACACACACACACTGAGAAGTTCTGCCAAGCATCACAAACAATGCTGTGATGATTGAGTCTGCAGATGTACAAAATGGCAATTTATAAGAACTGCACACCAATGCTACAGTACCTGGCTGGTTTGTGGCTTCTAAAAGCACAGCACATGTGGAAAAACAATCAAAGTGATGGATTAGGACAGGAAAGGAAAGCGAGCTTTGAGAACTCCAGAATGCTCTTATGGAATAAAGGAAATATGACATGAGATATAAATGCTATCTGTGGAAACTCTTAATGGATCTTCCCTCTAAATTACAGCTTAGGGCAGGGTTTTAAGACAGTAATGGATTGTATAAATCCCTTTCAATCTGATTTGGAAGTCTAAGGAAGCGAGGGACAATGGAAAGGCAAAGAGTTGGGAGGGCAGTGCTGGAGTAAAAGCTGTTTGCTTTTCTTTTTGCAATGCCAGCCCTGTGCATGTGAGGGCTCAAACCTGCTGGCACAAGGGCTGGGTGGCTGCTGGCAGGGACCTTCAGTGGGGAGGGGAACCCTGCTCTCACAGGCCCTGGCACATGGGTGGAGCAGAAGGAGAAGGCAGAGTTACTTGTCGAGCTTCTCTGTGTTCTGCCGCCAGTGAGTCATATCCTTTCTCCATCTCAGATTCTCCTGACTTCCAAAGGCACTCCCAGAAGGGCTCCTCTCTGCAGGGAAACAGCACAACAGCAGCAGTCAGCAGATGCTCATTTCTGCTGCACCAGCAGCAGCTCCAGAGCTGCTCACAAGTGGCAACAAAGGTGATTTTCTAGAGCTTGGGGCTCTGTGGCCCCCACCCAGATGTTTACATGGCCCTCATTCTGTCACTGCTGAGTGCCAGGAGACACAGAGAGGCAGCTGAGGCACTCACTGGTGAGAGCAGTCCCTTCCCTGGACTGCACAAGGAGCCTGAGTGTGCCAACCCTCAGCATTCCAACACTGGCACCCAGGAATGTTCTCAGGGTGGTGCCAAGAACCCCTTTCCCACCTCACAATCTTTTAGTCTCATTGCTGGGAGGGCAGGGAAATTTCAAGTAATAAAAGTAATCTGCTCACATTAAGAAAAAAATAAAAAGTTCCCATCTCTGAAGTGATTCCTTAATCATGGCTCTGAACTACTTATCCACCTTAGCCCACAGTGACAGGCTCATGTGGCAGAGCAGGAGACAAAACCACAGTTCTGATTCTTGTCCAAACCTCTGGGCCATCCTTTGAATTTTGGGTGTTCATAAAAATTCCTGGGTTTTACAAAGAGTAAAAATCATCAGAAGGTGCCTGTTAGCCCAACTACAGCTACTTCAAGTCTCCTGAAGTCAGCAGAAATGTCCAGGCATTTTCAGAGCTGTCAGAGCAAGATCAGACAGTTTTTCTCTCTGATCCTTGAACAGGACACTCTAGGAAATGCTACACTGAAAAAAAAATTTAGGCAAGAACACTCCATAAACGAGATGTGATCTCACTTAAAAAGGCAACCAAGTAGCAAACAAATTGTCTGCAATTTAGGAAAAGTCTGGAGATCCTGCAGAGCCAGGGAAGGATGCTGCAAACAGCTTTCCTAGGGGCCACTGTATCCCACACCACAGATGGGTGCAAATAATTGTTGGGGATGGGAGGAGCAGCTTTTGGAAAAAAGGGATGGCACAGAGGACTCCTTTACTTACCCAGCTGTCCTCTACTCCTTCGAACCATTTCCTGCCTTGCCCCTATGCTGCCCAAAATTGCTTCTTCCAGTTTGGCTCTCATGTCTTTTGACTTCTTAAACGTCAGACTGTTCATTCTTTCAAACACTTTCTTGCCCTGCAAGTTCCAAACAAAACCACGAGGGAAGACTCTTTCAATTTGGGACATTTGCTAAGAGTTAACAACTCAAAATATCTAAAGGCATGCAGTAGGAAAGGAATACAGATTAGGTAGGTAGGTGGATAAATCACTCAGATTCCAGCACTGCTACAGAACACTCTCTTTTCAAAGTGACACTGCAGCAGTTCCCTGATGAGGGACAAGCAGCACAAAAACTGCTTGAGAAGTGCAACAAGGCACAGACACTCACATGGCTGGGAAATAAACATGGGAAAAAGCCTGGCCTCGGGATTGTGAGTACAGGAAATACTTTGCAGAGAGCAGGAAATGCCTTTCTGCAGTCGTGTAAAGGAGGGGAGCCTAAAGGTCCTCGGCAGGGCCCAGGAGGGACTGCAGGAGGCTCCAGCTGGGCAGTACCTTGTACTCAAAGCAGGACACACAGAGGTAGAGCAGGTCCAGCAGGCGGTTGAGCTGCAGCACTGAGAGGTCAGTGAACCACTTCTGCAGGACGCTCTCGTCCGCGTTCTTCAGCACCCACAGCAGGCAGATGAGGAGGCTGCGGCTGGACTCTGTTGAGAAGGTGGAGTGCTGCCTGCCACTCTGAAACACAGGTCAGGACACTGCTTCACTCACACACATCCCAGTCACCACACAGGGGGAGCTTCTGCCCTTGGGATAACTGTAATAACCTCAGCAGCTTAGGGGTTAAGCAGAGGGGCTCCACGTTATGTATCTATCAGTGTCTCACTGAGAGTGCACCTAAATCCCAGCAAAATGGGGTCATGGTCCTGGAGTAAAGGCAGGAGAAGGCAGAAATGGAAGGGTCTGCCTGCTACCAGAATCAGGATTCCCTCTCTGTGCAGAGACCAGGGAAAATGGCCCCTCCTTGTCTTCAGCTAGATGGGATTTACCTGGGGTAGAATTTGTTCTTAGGGCTTAAAGCTCACAGTGACTACTGCACTTCACAGAGCTTTAATAAGATTATTTCAGAACAAGAGAATCTTTATCAGGAAAGAGAATTCTCCCACTCTCTGAGGTTTGTTGATTTCTATCCCTCCTTGGCATTTTCTGATACAGACACAGCAACATGCAAATGTGCTTTGTCCTTCTTGTTGTCCCTCTGCACACCCTACAAAACTGATGTGGGTCCTCAGAGAATCTCCTGGATATTTGCTGGCTGACACAGACTGAGGGTCAGGAAATGGGGGGAGATGGATTTGTACCGAAGAAGGGAGTAGAAAGCTGCTGGGCCTGGTGAGCTGGGGCACAGAAGTCCCTGCAATGGCCATGGCCACAGTCTGGCTGATCATGCTGCCACCCTCGCTCTCGTAATCGTCCACGGCGACACAGCTCGGCCTCCCCCGCTGGTTGTGACTCTCTGCAGAGAAACACAGGACTTCAGTCAAGCCCCAAATTCAAGGTTTTAATCCCCAGACTCCATCCACAGGGCTGTTCTCACTGAACTGGGAATGCAAACTGAAAATCATCCCACTCGAGGGGTCCTGCAAAGAACAGGACAATGATTTGAGGGCATGAAAGCAAAGAAAGCAATTCCCAAATGCAACCTACACAACCTCAGTACCTAAAACCCTTCTAACAACAGACCTTTTGTCCCTTTGAATACTCCAAATCCTTTCTTGCAGCTTTATTAAACCCAAAGGATGTAGAGGAGAACTCTAAATTCCAAACTATTCTTGACTGGACACCCTGCCCTGACTTGAGATAACCTCTGCTACTCTTTGGGACACTTTGCAAAGCACCCCTGAAAATGAACTGCTGATGGAGCACAAGATAGGAGGAAAAAGAACTCTGCTTATCCTTTGGAATTAGGAGCTCTGCTTACCCTTTGCAATTAGGAACTCTGGTGCAGTGTGAGGGGTGACTTCTTAAGCAGGTCAGAGACATGGACGGAAGCTGCCTCAGCATTTACATCAGCCAATGGGATGTAAACTAAAATGCACTGCTTTTTCTTTTATTCCATGCCAACAAAGTGGGCAAATGCAACTTTTGAGTGTTAACAGGCATTGAATGCACACTTTGCAAGTGAACACAAACATGAAAAAAAACACCAAAACCCCAATTCAGAACCACTTCATCCAACAGCAAAGGCGTTCAAAATTCAATTTCAGAACCCAAACACCCCCAGTCTGGAGAGCAGAAGAGCAGATAGCCAAGGCAGGGAGTATCAAATACCTGTGAAGTCATAGAGCTGAGGCACAGTCTCCATGATCACGCCAATCAGAGGTAGATACAGCATTGCCACCCGGGCCTTTACCTGGGGGTCAGCGTACCGCGGGTCTGAGTCGTGGCTGGACAGCAGGTTGTGTACCATGTTGATGACCTTCTTATGCAATCCAAATAAACTGTTAAAAAGACAGTTGGGTCATGCACATTAGTTAATATCTTCAAAGCAAAGTCTCTTTTGTAACTATGGGGCTTCAAAAAGGGGAAAAAAAAAAATCCCGTTTTTTATTTTTAACTTCGCGCCAACTGCCGTTGCATGTGGTTCTTTGATCTCCCATGGGTTTTACAGACGGCTGGTTTTTCACTGTGCCTTGTAAAATGGGCAGAAACACCTCGTGGAATGCACACCCAGTATAATGTGAACGCTCTCATATTTTCCATTAAACCCCCAGAGTCACAGCTACTGCTCTGCTGAAGCACTGAATCTACTAAAAACTGTGAGAAAAACTTAGGGAATATGGAAAACAGGGAGAGAAACTTGAGAGGACAGCAGGTTTAGTAAAACTATTCCTTGAATTCTTTTTTTGTTTCTATTTAGCACCATTTACAGAGAGACAAACCCTCCTAAGCCAGAACACTGCTTTAATCAAACAATCAGGAAGTTTCTGCTTCAGCTCCCCACCCTACCCCATGCAATGACTGAACCAAAACAGGAGACTACAGATTCATAATTCTGAATAAAACGTGGCAAGGACATGAAGGGATAGAAGGAAAAACAGCCCAAATGGCTTCTGTCATTATTCAGATGCAAACACTGGCAGAGCCCATCTACAGGGCACCATGTGTGACATTGAAAACATTAAAAACTCCTTGAAAACACAAAAACTCCCCTGAATCTCCCAAGGACTCTGCTCCTTTCAATCCCCTCAGCCACCACGCAGAGGCAAAACTCTCCCAGAGCAAATAGCAGGTTCTCTCTGCAGCTATTTGCTTCTGTAGGCAAACCAGCCAAGAAGACACTTTACCCCATGCATGAAGCAGCCAAGGAAGCTCAGACATTAGGCAGTAGCAAAACATAAGCTGCAATGTTCAGACCTGAGGTATTAAAACAAGTGCTGAATTTCAGGCAGTATCCACTTTACCTGAAAAGTAGAGGTGAGTTCTGGTTAAAAAAAGAGGCTTTGACTGGATTTTTGTGGGTTTGAAGTTGACTATAAGGCAGCAGTACATCTTGGGAGGACATCAGCTATTGGAGCTGCAGGTCCTCCCTGTGGCTTTTAATCAAGCCATAATGAGATCCTACAATTGCTTGTTTGTGTAATTAGTGAGAGCCTTAACAACTAGGAAGGAAACACTTATTTAAGAGACTGGTTCCTTCAGATTAAGGATAAAGGAAAGCTTTTGTATTATTTTGAAGGAGTGGCATCTAAATTATGTTTTTAAGAATTCAAGGGAAACTATCCCACAGGCCATAAAGCTGCAGATAGGGAAAACATCCAAGCACTGCTGTGTAATTCCATCCCAGGGACCCATGGATTTCTTTGTGACTTTCCCAGAGCTGAGTGGGCATTGTGGTGGATGGATCCATGGTGGAGAGGAGGAAATGCAGCCCCCTGCCCTTCCTGCCTGATAAGGCAGCGAATCGATCTCGCTGCCCTCCCTCCATCCCCTCCCTTATCACAGCCTGGCCTGGATCTCTGTCAACACCCACCCACACTTCTGCAAAACTGACTTTGGCACTAAACTCTGAGGACTGAGTTCTGATTTTCTCACTTCTGGCCTGCACCCCCAGCCAAGATGGGCAGCTGTGTGATGGCCAAAGCACCCCCACAGTGTTTGCAGAGACAACTGTGCAGGGTCCAGCTGCTGGCACTGTCACATTCAGCTGGATCCCTTCTCCTGCATGCTTTGTCCTGTTTTTCAGGCTGCAGGTGCTGTGCAGGGCTGCTCTGTGCCCTGCCACACTGAGGGATGTGCCCAACATCTCCAGGCACCAGGGAACTGACTCCTCCTTTTCTGTCCAACTCAATCCAAGGAGTTCTTATAAAAAGGAGCTAAAACTAAACTCACATCTTGCTAATGGAGCAAAAAGAGCAAGGACAGAACACATTTAAGGCTCTGGATCACCTATCAAGGCCTAAAGCAGGTCTCTAACACAATAAGCAAATAGAGGAACAGCCCTTTCCACCCCTGCAGGATAATGAACAGGGAACAATGCTGAGCTTTCTCCAGAGGTGACCACAGTATTTTATGGAAGGCAAGTGTGGACTCTCCGCTGGTGATACTGTATGACTGTTAAAAGTCCCCACAACAAGGGAAGAGCAGATCTGAATACACTTGGTTTACTTTATCTGATCTACCAGGAGAAATGCAGAGGGTTTGAGCTTGAGAAGTCAACAAAACTGAAACTCCATGTTTTTCTGGAAAACAGTAAAAAAAAAAAGTATTTTACAGGTATACATCTGCCCCCAAATTCAGGAGTTCTGATCAAAATGCATCTCCAGAGCTGAACTGGTACCAGGGGGATTTTTCTGCCTAGACAAGGTTTGAGAGAGGAGTTGTCTCCCCAGTGGACACCAGCAAGCTCCTCTGTGCAGAAATTACCATCCTGGGCCAGCTTAAGGGCTTGGTAGGCAGGTAGAGAGCAGGAAGTTTGTGAAGAACAAGGGCAGACACACTCAGAGACAGAGCCTGATTTCTAACCAGTGAGCAGGATGCTCCTCTGGCACAAAAAGGATTTCTGCAGACAGCACATATGGGGAAAGAGTTGCTGCTTTTTCCATTTCAGGCCAAACAAATGGGCCTGCAGTGTGTTATGTATATATACAGGAAAATATTCCAGTTTATGGCATCACTTTCTGCTCCATGAGGAAACAGAATGAATGTTTAACTCCAGAGACCTCTTGGCAAAGGGGCAGAATTAAACATGAATCATCAGCATTTGTCGACTCGGCTGATATTTCTGCATCCACCTTGAGAAAAATGTCTGTGAGGGAACTCAGGACTGTGGAAGCAATCAATAATTTCCATTGCAACCCATTTCAAAGAGGCAAGGCAGAAAACAGCCCTAAATAACACAAGGAACAGACTGAATGTCAGGACTACAGCAGAAAATTATTTGCTGCACAAACCAGGCAAGTCACTGACAAACTCTGCATGCTTGACTCTATTTGTCTATTTGTGTAACCCACAGGGGCCTCATCAATGCATAATTTACAGTTAAAAAGAGCTGGGAGAACCACAGGCAAAATATATTGTAACATTTAAAACCACCAGCAAGAGAGGCTTCCTAAATGTTGGAAATTATTTTCTTGTTACATTTGAGAAAAGCTATTTTCCTTTCAGAGCTCCAGCAGTGCCTCTGTGGCATCTGGAGGCTCCAGCAGGAACCTCTTTCCCTTCTTCTCAGCTGGAAAAATTTGACTGAAATCAGGTTTACAGAGTCTGGGATATGGAAGAAACACAAGGGCAAGAAGAAAGAAGATTCTTAAATCGCTGTTTTCTTATCATAGCTTACAAATGAATATAAATTCTGGCCATGCCAGGACTTTCTTTGCATCCAACCATTTGCTTGGAATTACAGAAAGCTCTTAGAAAAAATGAAACTTTGTCAAGATTTACCCTTCTGCATCAGGATCTAGGATGACAGCCAGTTCTGTGAGCACCAGCCCGGCCAGGTAATGCTGCTGGCGGAAAGGCACAGACAACTCAAACATGTTGGCAATCTTCTGGTCTTGGACATTTGTGGAGAACCCAGAACTCTGGAAAAAAATCAAGTTTCAGAAGCTGCAACATGAACAGAGCCAAAGCTATGGAAAAACATAAGAAGTAGTTTTTAGAATTAAAGACAACCTCACGCCTTTTCCCTTTTTTGTCTGGATCAAGGCACATTAAATTCCATCCCAGCTCAGTAACCCTTCCATTAATTCTGTTTGTTGTTATTGTCTTCCCCTGTTAGGAAAGTTAAACCAAATAACCTTTAAAAGTGGATTGGTTAAACTTTTAACTCGAGGATGCTCTTATTCAGGCTGAAGGCGGCTTTAATTTGATTCAGTTTATGTGATTTTGCAACTAATTAATCCACTTGAATGACACATTAATTCAAATTACCTTTTCTGAGCAGGCCAGGACTAAGCTCCAGGGAGTTCAGAAGTCTTTGTGTTGCCAGAAAAGGGTAACACTGGACAAAGCATTATCTTTGATGGCTTATTTGTGACAACAGGGGACCAGGTCCCTAAGGACAGTGTGTGGTCACTACCAGGAGAGGGATATGGGCTCTCCTTCCTCAGTAATAAAAGATCAAAAGAAATCAGAACCTATGTGGCAGGAAAAACTGATTTCTAACTAAACACAAAAACATTAGCAAGAGGGGCTGAAGGTGCAGTGATACAACTGCCTCAGATTTAATCCTCAGCACTGAGCTCAACTTGCATTTCCCAAATTTCCCAGTACCTGGGAAGTGGCTGAAGACACGGATGGTGATGGAGATGCAGGTGGTGTGAGCAGGCTGCAGGGTAAATTCAAGGTGACATAGTGCTCATGGCTGCAGATGATGCGCAGGAAGTCCAGCCTCAGAGATGCCAGGTTGCTTGGATTTGTTAAGGAATACAGCTTTGATGACACCTGCAAAGTGCAGCCCCACAGCATTGCAGTCAGCACCAGCAGAGAGTGTAACTGCAGGGTGAGCCCCCCTGGCCCACCCCTGCTCCCCAAAATCACTCCCAAAGCAAGAACTGGAGAGCTTGGTGTCATTAAATGGTCACACCCATGTCCACAGCACTTTTCAGTGCCAGAGATGAAGTTCCTGATGTGCAGGAGCCACACATATCCCAGGCATATATCCCAATACAAAATCTATACACCACTCATATTGAAGTAATCAACTTCCCCTATTGAGGGGTTAGAACAAGATGATTTTTAATTCTTTGATTCTGTAACTCCCACATCCTGAGTTGTGAGGACCACAGTGTGATGCACCAACAGCTCCCAGACACAGGTTGGTTTTTATACATGTATCTTTTATATATCAAAATATAATTAATGACACATAATATATGTAATAAACAGCAGGCAACTTAAAATCTTAAATGCTCTTGCTGTTCTTTTGCCCCTTACAGAGAGTGTTTTAAGACTCTGCAGGGAAAATGAGTCTAAGCTTAGTCTCACTTCTCACTGATCCCCTTATTATCTCCTCTGTACACAGTGTCAGAATGGATGTTTGTAGTCAAAAAGAACTTTGTGGTTCAGGGTGATTTCCATGTCACACTACAAATGAGGAGCCCTCCTTATGGGGAAGGACACCCCCAAAGGATGGAAAAGCTCAGTGATCAATAAGATCATCCAGGGCCACTGTGTCCTTAAGAGACCACAACAGTCTGAGCTCCCTCACAGAACCTCCCTCCCACTAATTTTTGATGAGCAGAGGGAATAATTCTCCCTTCCTGCTGTGTGTCCATTCACTCCAGGAGTGACTCCTAATTCCCAGTTAGGAGTGTAATCAGAGAGGCGTAAACCCTAAATCACCTCTGAGAACACCCAGCTCTAAGAAGACCTGAACAGCAGAATTCTGTGTCCATATTTTACTGTCTGTCCAGAGAAACTTAACAGTAACAGGCCCTGCCATGGGTTCAGTTCAGCCACAATGTTCATCTGCATTCACCTGTTTGTAGCAGGTCTTAATGAGAGCAAAAACAAATCCTCTGTCCATGATGGACAACAAATCATTGAGGAAAAACGCCAGGCTGGTGTTGAGCCGCTCCACCATTTCCGTGTCCTGGAGAGAAGGAAGAGAGAACCAGAAAGCAGATGAAGAACCTGCTGTGTTTCCAAGCAAACAAGAGGCAGGAGGGGCTGGTGGCTGAGCTGGGCTCAGTGTCCCTGTTTGCCATCACCTTCTGGAAGCGGGAGACTATATCACCAGCGATTGTGCTGACCAGTGCAGACACGTCATCCATGAAGCGCTCCGGGAAACGATTCTTCCTCGGCGCATCCAGTTTGTCAGCAAAATACAGATGATGCACCATGCTCTTCACCTGGGGGGGTATAAATTACAGCACAGCCACTGGCAGCTGTTGCTGGTTCTGTTGGAAAGCAAGGGCTGGGAGGTATCAGGGAGGTGTTTGCTCACTCACCATCAGCTCGAAGAAGGACCAGGCCTGCTGCAGGGCCGCCTCCCGCACGCTCCCGCTGCACACAACCCACTGCAGGGCCAGCTCCTCGTGGAAAAGCTACAGAGTCAAACCCAGAGTCAGCCCGAGCCTCCAGAGCAGCTCCCAGCACAGCCCCCATGAGAAATGTCAGCACGGTCCGTGGCAAGTATGGCAAACAATGAGTTAAGCAAACTAAATAACTGAGGACATGACAGCAGTGGTGGCATCCCATAAAGAAATCCCCAGCTAACAATGAGGGATGAGGTTATGACATGTGATGTGAGAAATGTTTCACAGCATCTCGCTCCAGGATTGAATCTCGAGTGTCAAAAGAATTTTCCGCCCGCCCCCAAGAAATAATAATTAAAAAAAAAGGTTGGTGCTCAAATTAGTTTAGTTTTAAAAGTCTACCTTTCTGCCTGGTCTGATTTTCGCAGGAAAAAGGAGTAAAAAGTGGACATATAAAGTGATTTGTACAGAGATGTAAATTTACTGTGAGAAAGGACTTAAAACAGTAAGAAAGAAACACGGGGCTCAAACAGTTCTTGGATTTCTTTTCTTGGGACGACCAACCCACAGAGTGACGGTGGCAGTGGCCACATTTGCATGACACAAAAGCTCTGGCATTTTGCCTTTCTGACATTGTTTACAAAGGTTCTCATTTCCTGTAAGGGAGTTCACTTTCAAAGTGACTCCCATTCCCTTTCTGGAGTCTCTCTGGATTAACACCTGGATAAGTGAGCTCAGCACACCGAGCCATCCAACACATTTTCATTTTGCACACAAAATGTATCATTTACATGTCTAGACAGTGCTATTCATATTTTTTGAAAGCCAGTAATAAACTGGCCCCAAACACTACGGCCATTAAATCACACAAGCAGCTCCTGATCATTTAATTCTTCTCAATTCAACTCCAAATACTTCACATTCCCTACAGCCTGGATATTCAAAGGTGTTAAGCACCAGCAGTTCTTAATGACCTCCGGGAGTGGGGGGATTAAAAAAAAAAATCAGGCTATAAATAAAAGAATAAATTGCATCATGTTTTCAGAATGACTTGACCTCCCTGCCCCACAATATCAATTGTCTCCACTGAAATCTACCTTTTTGGTTGGTAATCGTCCTGTTAATGTTTGTAAGAAACTTGACGTCTCAGTGTGCGAAGACATACGATTACAACTTCGATCCGTAGCCTACGGAGTGGAGATGAATGAATGATGACAGGACATTAAAGTTTGCCGTGGATGGGTTTTGCAGCTCAAGGACAACGAAATTTTACAAAGATACTCTTCCAACTGTTGGGTTTTTACAGCTTTTTAAGCATTCTCAAACTCTTAGGCATTTACAGATTGGGTCTGAACGACAGCAATTTCCATTGGTTTTAAGACATACAGGTTATTTAGAGGACTGCATGTTCTGAGGCACAAAGACAATGCTGCAAAGCATGAAACTTTTCCATTTGTTGCATTTTATCAACATGCACAGGTAATACTTGGAATTTCAGCCCATACCTCTCAATCTACCAGAGGCCAGGCGTGGGGGGATGTACCCACAGCCACGCTGCCGCTGCCACGGGCAAGGAGGAAGTCACTCAAGTTCTGCTTCTGATGGAAATAATTTGCCATGAGAGCAAGTGAACTTGGACTAAATACTTTGGGAAGGCTGATAAACTGGGAAGGAGGAGCAGTTGAGAGGTACGTTCAAGGAAACCATGCAGTGGAGAGCAGCAGGCAACGGGGGCTAAATAAACTCTTCCTGACTGGAGCTGCTGTAAAGTTTTCATACTTTGCAACACAGAACAATACAATTGGCCCTGGCAAATCACTGCCTCCAGCATTCATATTGACATGTTTAAAGAGAGAATTTCATATGTGGCAATCAATTTGGGTTCACAATATTCCACTCAAACAAGTCATGAAGGATTACTGGACGATGAGTACATTGATGAGAATGGCAAAATGGCTCACGACATCGAAAGGAATGGCAAACATGGACAGAACTATGAAGCTGTGATTAATGTTCCCACTTAGAAAAGTGCTCCACCTGAAGCTGAAACTAGTGTGAGAGAAAGAGAAAAAAAAGAAAACAAAAGCAGTCACAGCATTTACATTTCACAGACCAGCAACCACTGAAATGAAAGGAGGGGACACGTTCACGTGATCGGAGGTTTTTCATGCAGCGTGGTGGGGGAGAAGATGAGAAGTTATAAAATCAAACTGAAAAAGTTTTCAAATAAACAATTACGGAAAAGAAAAAAAAAAACAAAACAAAAAAGAAACCACCAAAACTGGAATATGCACTGAAAGGAAGATATTCTACAGGGAAACATCAGGGAAAACAAAGGCAGAAAAACCTCTACCGAAGACACCACCTGTGTTGACTCTGCACTTGGGCTGGGGTTGGATCCCCATGGGGCTGCTTTTGGACCACCAGTGTTTACCCAGGAATTGGAGCGGTCTAAGCCCTGGGCATGTAACAGAAAGCAGTTGGGAAAGGAAAGAAATATTATACGTTGCATGCCATACAGTAATCAAAGTTCAGTCCTTACAAGCAACCAAGGTGGGGACACTGCAAACACATCAGCACTCAGAGCTCTTGGGGCAGCCTGAGTTCTCGGGTGCCTGTTTGAGGTGCCCAGAGGATTATTTAGTATCTCACATACATACAGAACATTAATCCTGTCAACAGCTCTGGTCTGGCCTGTCCTGAATGGAATGCTTGACATTCCAAAACTCTCCTCCTCCTGAAAAATCCCACCTGCCCTTTGCTCAGTTTAAACCCATTCCCATGGAGCCAGGTGAGATTTACACTGTGACAGAGGAAAATTGGTGCTGAGATGTGAGGATGCTCTCTGAGCTTTCCAGCACTTCCAGCATAGCCCAGAGTCCATAAGCTCTACAATTCTTGCAAAAATGCTGAGAAACTCAAGAGGCTGGCTGTCCACCCTCACAGGGTTCCCTGCCCATGGAATAAAAGTCCAGCACTGCTGGCAGAGTAACGCTGTGGGCAGGATCTCACATGGACACTCGGGCATTTCCTCTGGGCACTGTGGCAAAGGGAGGAAACAGCATGTGCCTTTTCTGGAACCAACCTGTTTTGCCAAGCAGAACATTTGAAAAATCATCCTGCTTTTAAAAAAAATCAATCTAGCCTCTACTCCAAATTCTACTGCAATGGATCATTTTTGGCAAAATTGCAGTGGATGCCCCTCTCTCTGCTCTCTTCTCCTTGAGACACTCAGAAAGAAGGAAAAATTTAAACTTGTGCTGTCACTCAGGCTGCTCCCACATCAGGAACATTCAAGGGGATGGAGTGGACTTCCCTGGGTCCCAGGAAACTCTAACAGACACAATTCCTTAAAAATACCACACATTGATTTTGACAACCCTCACCCTCATTTCTGTACCAACTTAGGGCTTTTTCCCAATATACAAAGCAAAAGTGCAGCCCATTTCACCCCAGTGATCAGCATCAGCTGCAAAGTCCACCAAGCCAAATCATCTGTTTATCTCAGCAAACTAAAATGCACCTCAAGGTTGAACCTGGCATGAGAGCTGTAACCTGGGATTCAAACCATTAATCCACCGAGCTGCTCGAGGCAGAGCTCAGCAGTGCTGTAATTTTGCTTAAGATGTCCAATAAAAAAAATACTGAACACATAAGGAGAGTGTTTTAATCTCAATTACTTTTTGGCAGGAATAAATCAAAGCCCTGTGCCCTGCTCAGCCCCATAAACATGCTTTATTTTGCTCACAGTGATTTAAAGTCGAAAGGGCTTTGCAGAATGCTGAACTAAGCTCTTGTTTTGTAAAATCAGGTCTAATTTTGAAAATGCCTTTATCCCCCTCACATTTCTCTCCCAGGGTTTCCTAATCTTGTTCACTCTGGTTCTGAGGATAACAATTAAACACACACTGTGTTTGCAGAAGCAAAAGTCATTTTGTAAAAATCCAGAAAGGGAAGGATTCTTCCCTCTTCAGAAAACAAGAGAGTACAAGAGCTTCTTACTGCTTGGCAAAGTCACTCCAAAGTTCACAAAGCTGTTGGTAAATTCTGTGCTGCCCCTGGGGTTCAGCCTGCAGCTGGGTCTCTGCAGGAACATAACCCACATCTGTGAAAATCCACTGGCAGAGCAATGAAGCTCCACAACTTCTTCTGGGTTTTCTCCCAGCACATCTCCAGCATTTCAGGATCACTTTAAACATGTCCTTTTAGACATTTAATGAATTTTCTTTAGTAGGGAATAAAATTTGCATGGCTTCAATTCACAAATGATGGCAAAACAAGAGACAGACCTAAGACCTCCTCAGCTGTGACAATAAACAGAAACTTTCCAAATCCTGTAAAGAGTTTTCCAAATGAAGTAAGAAGGTGACAAGGGAAATTTAAAGCACTTATATCACATGTCTAAATAACTGACATTAGAATAAAAAATAACACAAAACTGGACTTTGAAGACCTTCCTCAAACAACAAAAAACCCCACAATTTGAGCTGGTTTTAAACAGAAAACTTCCTGTGATAGGGAACCTGCACTTCAAATTAGAATATGTCTAGGAATATTCCTTAAGGCATTACTTAAGAGAAACAATAGGGATTTTTGCACCCTTTTAGTCATGTCAGCATCTCCAAGAAGTGTCTTATTTTGGTCTGTTGATATTAAGAAACAGAAATAATTCTACTCGACCAAAAGTCTGTATAGCCAGACTGAGGTTAGTTCCTGATGCTCAGCCTACCCTAAAGGAACCTTTTCCCTCAACAATTATCCATGGAAGATGTTTTCCTTTAAAGCCTGGAGTACACCTCTGGAAGGAAATCTCTCTTCATTCTGTATAGTGACATTATTCACCAAGCCAGCACACGTTAAACCTCTGATAGCCTGGGTAAATTCCATATGCACATCAGTGCCTGTGGCATTTCACTAAAGGTCAGGCTTGTTTAATTAGCAAGATACTGAAGTGGTCTTTAAAATATTTCAAGACTTCTAAGTCCAGGCTTTGATGTAAGAAATAATCATTTGCCTACCCACAATTCTTCAGCCTCTTATTTGGTCAGCAAATGATGTTGTTATTAATTTAAAATTGGTAACCTCTTCCTCAAGCTGTGTTTTTCTTGCTCTTATAAAACCCAGCATCAGCCACATCAAGCCTGTCTGGTCAGGTTGGTGGCTTTGGTAACAACCTTGCTCCCTAAACTTCCTAAGGAATTTAACAGCTCCCTGAAAGGGCTCAGGAATTCACCTGTACTAGAAGAGTGAAAGGTCATGGTGGGAAAGAGTCTCACCCTGGTGAAGTTATCACAGTTTGAGGAACAATGGGAAAAAAAAAAAGAGTGAACCCCAAAGCAGCTCAGGCACCCCCCTCAAGGCAGGGAATTACCAACACTGCTTTGTCTGGCTCACCCCACCTATTTTAGGCACAAAATGAAGGGCTTATACTGGGGCTTTGGTGGTTCTGTGTAGTCAGCAGGAGGAGATGGATTTATTGATCCCTCAAGAGCCAGAGTACAACCATTACAACCACGCTGGATGCTCTGCATCCACACTGGAACATCATCTTCTGGTGTGGGGAATCAGTGTGGGAGTCCTGAGCCCTGTGGATCAGCTGGCCAGACTGACTCTCACCAACCATCCCAAAGCCTCTCTGGGCCATGCAGGGAACAGGAATATTCCTGCTGCGTGCAAGATACCCCCTCTGGACACGAGCAGAGAAATCTGAGCAGCTGAATGCAGAGGACAGGAGGCAGTTTGGGGTTGGGAGGGAAGAGTGGGGTAAGAGGCTGCAAGGTTTGGGGAGACACAACAGAGCTGGGCACAGGATTCAGTTGCCGGCCATGCAAAAAGGGAGGGGGAGACAAATCCAGAACGACTCCTGCCCTCAGCCCCCACACTTGTGGAAGCAGCACTACAGGATGGCTCCAACAAGTCAGAGACACTTCCAAGGAGCAGCGCTCCTGCGGTGCCAACCACACCGGGAAAGGGCTGAGGAGGGGCTGGGACAACCCCCCAGCAGTCAGGGAGGAATGGGAGGTGCTGGGGGTCAGCACCTCCCGGCAGGGCAGGGCAGGGCAGACATACCTTGGTGCCGATGATGGAGCGCACCTCGTCGTCGGGCGAGGTGGGGGTGCCCGAGATGTCGGGGTTGCTGTTGCTGAGGCTGCGCGAGCGGTTCAGGTTGAGGCTGGCGGGGCGCACGGCCGAGCGCGCCATGGTGGCGTAGTGCACCGAGCCGCCCAGGCCGCCGGGACCTGCGGGGACAGCCGGGCAGTCAGGCCGGCCCTCACACAGAGACCCTCAGGACACCTGGCCCTGCCTGGTCAGCCCAGTCATCCCTAACCCAGAGACCTTCAGGACAGCCAGGTCTCTCCTGCCTGGTCAGTCCGGCCATCCCTCACCCAGACCCCCTCAGGATACCCAACCCTGCCTGGTCAGTATGGCCAGCCCTCATCCAGAGACCCTCAGGACCCCCAGCCCTGCCTGGTCAGTCCAGCCACCCCTCACCCAGAGACCCTCAGGACACCTGGCCCTGCCTGGTCAGCCCAGTCATCCCTAACCCAGAGACCTTCAGGACAGCCAGGTCTCTCCTGCCTGGTCAGTCCGGCCATCCCTCACCCAGACCCCCTCAGGATACCCAAACCTGCCTGGTCAGTATGGCCAGCCCTCATCCAGAGACCCTCAGGACACCTGGCCCTGCCTGGTCAGCCCAGCCATCCCTAACCCAGAGACCTTCAGGACAGCCAGGTCTCTCCTGCCTGGTCAGTCCGGCCATCCCTCACCCAGACCCCCTCAGGATACCCAACCCTGCCTGGTCAGTATGGCCAGCCCTCATCCAGAGACCCTCAGGACACCTGGCCCTGCCTGGTCAGCCCAGTCATCCCTAACCCAGAGACCTTCAG
This sequence comes from Alaudala cheleensis, assembly GCA_013398995.1. Taxonomy (NCBI): domain Eukaryota; kingdom Metazoa; phylum Chordata; class Aves; order Passeriformes; family Alaudidae; genus Alaudala; species Alaudala cheleensis. Next base: position 18,315 of record VWYE01007619.1, read on the forward strand.
GACAGCCAGGTCTCTCCTGCCTGGTCAGTCCGGCCATCCCTCACCCAGACCCCCTCACGACACCCAGGGATGTCTGGTCAGTCTGGCCATCCCTCACCCAGAGACCTTTGGGACACCCAGACCTCTCTTGCCTGGTCAGTCTGGCCATCCTTTATCACCCAGCCCCATCCAGGCCACTCCTGCCCAGCTCTCCAGCCTTTATCTCCATAAAAAGCTGTTTTATCCACTGGGAAGCAGGAGGCTCCCTGTGGGATTGTCTTTAGCTAAGGGGATGTTTTCCAAACCCACCACCAAAGGTGGACACAGTTTCAGGTACAAAACCTTCCCAACACCTCTCAGAGCTTTCCCACCCTGTGCATGAATATTCCTTCCACCTCTTTCCCGTATCTGTCTGTCTATCTATCTATCTATCTTTTATATGTATACATAAAAATAAAAACATGTAATACGTGTATATGTACATTAAAATATGTAAAATATTGTTTCAATAATAAATTCAATGAATTTAGGCTCTATTTTTGGAATCAGCCCAACTTTGGTCATCAATTGCAATGGTAACAAGAGCAAGTCTTTGTTTAATTCATGGCTAATACCCTTTGGATTTCTATTCGATCCAGTTTTGCTGAAACTGGATTAAAGTATGAGAATTCTTGTGAAGGAGATTGGGAAACATGACAGGCCAGGAGTGCATCACACCTGTCTCATAGAAAAACTCTAAAACCCCAGGTTCTTCCATAATTTAAGCAGTGACAGTGTTATTTAAAATCATCTGACAAGGCTAACAGTAATTAAACTCATCTTTTAAGTGGCTACACTGGCAAATTAATAACAGGGCCCTGCAGGGAAGCAACCACACAGCTGGGGCTCAGGAGCACCTGCCAGCAAGTGGCTCCTGCCTTCTTTTAACCAGCTTGAAATAAATGGGAAAAAAAAGAAAGAGTTACCTGGTGATGGTGAGTTGGGATAGGTGTTGGGTAGGCGAAAAACATAATAAATGTAGGAGGCAAGAAGGCTGTTCCTGCCATGCTGGTCCTGGTTGCCATCCAAGTTCTTGTGAAGTCTGTTTATGATCGATGCCATCGCTTCAAAAGATGCCTGGCCCAGGTTAACTGAAAGCAAAAAGTGAGAGTTTGGTTTAGAGTGCAGCAGGACCCAGGGGAAATCCTAAATGTGCTGTTCATCCACCCTCCTCCAGGGAAAATGGTGGAGCTTCTTAGAGCCTGGCAAGCATTTCTCATCTTAGAATGAGCCTGGTGTTTGAACCAGGTCTAACCAGCCTGAGAGCAGGAGCTGCTCCAGTCACCAGCTGCCACTTTTATTAATAATAAATTTAATGAATTTAGGCTCCATTTCTGGAACCAGCCCAACTTTGGTCATCAACTGCAATGGCAACAAGATCAAGTCTTTGCTTAATTGATGGATAATATGCTTTGGATATTAATCATGCTTTTCTCAGGTAATTATTTCCTCTATTTAAGGCTTAGCCAAAATACAAACTGTATCAAAGGAACAATTTAATTTTGTTTTGAGAAAAAAGCTGTTCTGAAAATGAGCACAAAAATCTACACACAGACTGAAGCAGATTTTCTAGAAAAATTAAGTATGATGAAGTAGACAGTAGCTAGAGAATGAAAACCTTATTTTAAATTAATCCAGTCACTAATGTCCATAATATTCCATACAAACCAATTAAACCAATATACAGAACACTGAAAGGGTGAAAGAACATTAACATATAAAATAAAAATGCAGGTAAATTCTTTCCCAGAAAGATTAAATACATAAATAATTTACATAGCTAAGAAAATATTTTTACAAGTATTTTTAAAGCAGTCTTAGATCCTTATATTCCACCACATCCAAACTCTGGTTTTCTACCAAAAATCAGCAAAAAATGCTATTTTCAATACTAAGGATCTAATCCTGACTTAAACCTGAGATTTTTTTTGTAGTGCCAGAGCTTAGCCCTTCACAGGGAGCAAAAGAAGGGATTATTCATGCAGTACCAGACCCACAAGAGGAACATGCAGCATCTGAATTTTCCTCCTTCACCTACTTCCAGATTTTCCAAGGTGATTCATAAGGTGGAAATCCCAACTTTCTGTCAGGATGGAGACACTTTAACAAGCTCCAGTGCTAAAAACATGCTGAGCATCCAGGGAAGTGAGGCTCTTTTCTGGTGGCTCCATTTGGACACCAAATTTCCAGTGCCTCCTTAGAAGCTTTCCATTAAATATTAAATATTTCTCCTGTGTATATCACCCCAGATCTGGATGCCAGCATGTTTTATTTGGGAGACACTTGGTGTATCAGTGGCACTAAAATGAAGCATAAAAATGGACTTTTTTTTTACTTCTACATAAATATGATCAAATTGGAAGTGTCAAACTTGCAGCTATGTAATTCTCTATAAAACTTAAATAAAATACCTATTTGGCCTGCAATGACAGGAGGTCTTACTACCAGAAGGATCAGTTTGTCAAGCAGGAGATGAAGAAATCGCACTACCGGCTCCAGTTGAGAGGAATTTAGAGCTGAAATGCTGCTCTTCAGTTCATTTTCCAAGTTGTTTTCCATAATTCTCATGTCTCCTATTCTCACAGGGAACATGTGCTCATCCAGAGCATGGACAAGTGCAAAGAACTTGTCGAGGTAAGGGTCCTACAACAAGCAAAAAGACAATAATCAGCAAGAATCTCCAAAATATCTTCATTTTCTAAGGGTTTGTGTCTCATGGATGGGTTCTCACCCTCATTTTTCTATCTGGCCATTTAATCTCACAAAATTAGCAGAAACATCTTTGAGAGATTTGTTCATATTTAATTCTAATTTAAAAGTCATCAAGGCCAAACTAGAGGACCCACAGGGTGTGTATTCTTAGAAAAAACAGACAAAAATACACTAAAAATCACATTACTATTGACAGCACAAATAAAATGACACAGTGGGAATTAACAAAACAAAAGCTGAAGTGATTAAACAAAATGACTGTCATCTTTATTTTCAGATCAAAGACAGACAGAGGGAAAATACAGAGAGGAACAAAAGAGGAGGAGAGGAAAGGGAAGAACAAGAACACAAGAAAACAAGAAAGCATCATTTGCCTGGGCTGTGTTAGAGCTGTTGTATCAAACACAACAGGCTGATGTCTGAAAACACTGTTGGCCATTCACCCCCCTGTGAATAAAGGCCAAACCACTCATGTTTTTAAGCAGAACTTCTCAAAAATACTCACAGCAGAATGTGGAAAAACAGGTGTGCTGGCTCAGAACTGAAAATGAGATTGTAATTTCACTACAAGGGATTGTTACACCCTCCACAGCATCAACTCTGACAGTGTTTCAGCTGTCAGAAGATCATTTTATCCCAGTGACTGCTCTCCACACCCACCTGAGTGTGGAGGGATGACACAGCAACAACTTCCACGTTGAAAACCCCTTTGTGGTTATCCACCCACTTCATCCCAGGGAGAGGAACCTGCAGGTTGAGGGAAGAATGAGAGCTTAGGCTCTGCTAATTCCAATTTAATTGATTTCATTTATTTTGGTCAGATTACACACACACACAGCCTCACACAAACACTAAAATTCTGTCTAAATTTCACGGTATCTAAGAAATAAATAAATGCACACACACAGATATTTACACATCCATGCTCTCATTTTTTCTCCCATGTATTCTGCTGCCTTTGAGCAGGCAGAACCCAGCTCACCTCTGGAGAAAGCACTGAATAAGCCTGTGGTGGCTTTTCCAAAGACACAGGGAGACAGAACTGACCCGTCTTTAACCGCCCGTTCTGCAGCATCGGGATCCACTGGAAAGAGAAGAAAACAACAAAACCACACATTTCTTAAGGCTCTCTTTGAGCTTTTGCCAATGTCTCAAACTCTCCAATAGGATGTGAGTTCAAAGGGATGATGAACAAAGACCCAGCAAATGCACTGGAATGAATCCTGTGCTGAAAAATGTAAGGATGGGAAGACACTCACGGTGTAGCCGACTGGAGTCTCCAGGGGTGTGTTTTGTTTTTGTTGGCAGCTGACGTGGTAGAAGGTAAAAAGCAGGTGGTGGTGGTCTGTCAGAGTGGCTGGAAGCTTAATCTTGATTTCCTCGTGAAAATCAGGAGATCTGTGCAAGAGAGCAGAGCCTCAGCTGAGTCACCCACAGTGGTTTGCTACCCTGTGCTCGAGACTGAACCCTTTGAATTACAGGATCTGCAGGGAAGGGAGTGTATGGGCCATCCCAAGGGATTCAAGTTCCCTTTCTGATCAGCAAGGACTGGAAAAACTTCCAATCCACATAAAAATGGGCAACAGCCTCCTCCTCACATAGGCATGAACCACATGAGCAATCAACTCTTGTCTCAACATGGCCACTGCCACAACCCCGACCTGCAGGAGAGGAATCTCCCCTGGAACATCCCTCCCTGGCACAGCCAGGAAAATATTCCTGCTGCCTTCAGCACTCCTCACCCCAGCTGCAATGGAATTATTTTCAAGACCAAGTAGTTCCAGTTTGTACCTAATGTCTAAAAGGCTCCAAGAAAACAGCAGGGGCACCTGCTACCATGAGTTTGGAACATAAATCTTCATAAATCCTGACTGGAGTTGGACTTGGAGCATCTGCTGAGCTGGGCTACGTGCTCAGGATCACACAAAGCTGATTTGTACCACAGCAAACAAAGACTCTGTCTCCCAGTTGTCACAAAACTCTAAGGACAGCATCAACTGGCACTGCAGTCACTGTGAGTGCTGTCCAGACACTGATTGTTAAATAATTAACACCAGGCACTAGTGAGTAACTGCACTTCCACCCTGGGTTTTACCTGTTGTGATACACCACAGCTGTGTATGCTTCTTTGGAAAACTCAGGGCAGCTGGATTTGCCAAAGATGACCTGCAGAAAGAGGGAAAAACCACAGAAACTCCCCTGTAAAACTGTGCCAAGAATTTGCTCCATAATCCTGCAGAGACACTTAGAGCTCCATTTATTGTGCACCTGTACAGTTACACCTGCTTGTTCCCTGCCCCTTCACTTACAGGCAGCACTTCACTCAGTCACTGGAAAGCCACAGTTTTAACAACTCCAGTGACACATGGACACAGACAAGGCAGAAGAACTGATGGATGTAAGCACTCCTGCACAGATCCTCTCTGAGTGGGGATCACTGCTGGCCCTGAACACAGCTGTCACCTTTAATTCTTTTGTCATGGGAAGAAAGCTTCTATTCCAACCACAAGCAGTGCCTGCTGCAAACACAGAATCCCAGAACGGGTTGGGTTGGAAGGGAATTTCAACCTCATCTCAGGAATGAGACAGGGACAGCTTCCACTATCTCAGGTTGCTCCAAGCCCCATCCAACCTGGCTTTGGACACTTCCAGGGATGGAGAATCTCTCTGGGCAGGGTTATAATCAGTAATCCCATGTTAAAATTCCAGCTGCTCCACTGTTACCTCAAAAACTCCACACAAATACACTCTTTGCTCTGAAATACAATTTTCTATTCCTCTGAATGTCTGAAATGCATTTCAATGAGGTTTTACCACGGGGGTTCCCTGACTGCAAGGAGTGCCCTGCCCTCCCCAGAGAGCACAGGGGTGTCCCCTCACCGGCATGGCATTGCTGGCATCCTCCCCATACATGAACTGCACTTTCACTGTGATGTTCCTGGCAGATCCCTGGCGGTTGGCGAAGTTAAGGCTCTGTGGGTACACATAGAGGAGATTCCTGCAAGAGACAAAGGCACAGGGTCATCAGAGGGGTCACACCTTCATTAATGCTGTTGTTTAAACCTCTGTGGAAAGGCTCCAAGTGAAGGGTTTGACATTTTGCATTCCACACCCAGACAAACAATCTGTCTTTGGTAATGGCACCTTATTTCAGACATCAAAAGATGTAATTTTTAAACTCTAATCATATTTTGAAACAGTTCTGGTTTGGAAGGGTACTTGAAAAATCCATCTAAAAATTTCCCAGTGATTCTACAATCTGAGAAGTTCAAGTGGAAAGAAAACATACAAATACAAAAGCTTGATTTACTTCTACTTTATATACTTTAGTTGCTCAGCACAGAGCACCTGGTTTCTGTTAAATACCTTCCTTTTTGTGGCCTGTCCTTTTTTTGCTTTTCTTTTTTAAATCTCCTGACATCAGGATGACTTCAGGTTACATTTCTCCCCTGAGAATGGATTAAACTAAATGGATATGTGTAGCTTCAGGTAATGACAGCATTCCCAGGTATCTAAAGAACTGTTTCAAAATCTGAAGTAATGAAGTGCTCATCACATCCACAGGGAATGTGGCAGGACATAATGGGAGCAAATTGCAGCACAGGAGATTTAGGTGAGGCACGAGGGAAAATGTTCTGGCTGTAAGGAGAGTTAAAGCAGTAGAACAAATTGCCTTGGAGGGTGTGAAACCTCTGTTTTCTGGTGGTTTCTCAGGACAGGTGAGGCAGGCAGGTTCAAAGACAACCTCAACCTTCACTGGGCAGGGGACACATTCTGGAAACCCCTTCCAGTCCTGTTTCTCCAAGTCTGTGATTACTTTAACAGCCATGAGAGATGCAAAATTCTGCAGCATTTTCTGTCCTCTGAGCCCTGCTGGGCCTTTGCCAACAAGGTGAAAGCTGGATTCACACTTCATCAGCGAAACTACAAACCCTTACCTGTCCTTTGTGCAAAGTAATTTAGACCTACACAAAGTTCCTTGATGTTCTCTTAAAGACAGAAAAACAAAGCAACATCTCCCACAGACTTTTCCACCTCAACACTCAGTTATTCAAAGGAAATGAACATTCTTTAGCTGCCAAACCAGTCTAAATGTATGAATTGTTACACAGCTTTAAAAAACCAGCCTGGAAATCCCCAATCCATCTCCCACACAGCCCTGCCCACCACACCAGCATCATTCCAGCTTGGCCAGCCTGGCTCCAGCAGCTCCAGCCAGGGGATCCAGGAGGGATGATTCCATGGAAGCTCAGGGAGGGCTTCAAGTGCTGCCTCCAGCTCCCAGGGATGAAGGAGTGGCACGTTGCATTCCGCCCTAACACTGCAGAACCAACCCTCTAACCCCCCTGGCTTGGGAAGCAAGAGGAAAAGGAGCTTCCCTTCCCTCTGGGAACTATTCCTTGGGTCTGAACACAATTTGTAAGTAGTTTCCAAGTGTTCCTTGTCCCAGAGAGACAGCAGATGCCAGATGGGCTCAGGAAAGTGAAGTGAGGAGCACAGCAGGACAACATTTAAGGTGTAATAAAGCAGCTGCTGTCGAGTGCTGGCAGCAGGAGGTTGGTTACAAAAAGGCTCATTTTTGCATTCTCAGGAGGGCAGTAACTCAGGGAAGGTACCTGGTGCCTTTTACATGCCAGGAGTTCCCAAAACACCTGCACTGATGGGACACACTCCTGCAGGAGCAGCTGCAAAGGGAGGCTGCCCTTGGCTGCCTGAAATGGCACTAATGACAATATTTTGGCCAGTGAATCCCACCCAAGGGCTTGGTTCTGATGCCAACTCCCCAAACAGTCCCATCCACACAGACACAGCTAATGCTGATCCTAAGGAACTCCCTAAGAGTAGCTCCAGGGATATTTGGGGCAGCCTCATGAACCAGGCTGTGCTTCACCCCTGCAGGCAGAGGAATGAGCTTAGCAGGCAAGTGGGAATTTCTTCCCTCTCAAGTCCTTCATGGTGAATTAAGTTTCTGAATCCCATCCCCACTGGTCACTTTGCCAAATCAACGCTCTCCTACTATTTCAGAGGGGGCCTGGGCCATTTTTTTGTGACTCTCCTAAATTACTTTGTTCTGCCATGAATACATTAGCTGCTTGATGTTCTTTTTAAAATGAAAATGGATATGAAAATTTACTCTAAAATGTACCTTGCTCATAAAACTTTTATTAAGTATTATTAGTGCTTAAGAGAAGGATTTAAGGTATTTGTGAAGCCAGGCTACAGGATCCCTATATTAAAGGCAGGCTCATGCAAAAGGATTGATTTATGCTGAGGAAAGGGACAGGTTGTTCTCCTCTCCACTGCTTTTCAAGCACTCATTAAAGGGCATTTCACTGGGAAGAAGTGAATCCCATTTCACTTGGTGCTTATGGGATTTCAGATGCAGAGATCCCACTGGAATAGGGGACAGGGGGATGTTCCCCCCTGTTCAGGCAGCCTCCCTCCAGAGGGTTTCCTATAACAGGCATCTCCCCTCTGTGGAAAACTGACATGGAAAGAGGGGAAAAATGCCCAGCTGGCAAATCAGAATGTGACCCCCCAAATGGAAAAATCCTGCTTTACCTTACCACGGAATCCCAGACTGGTTTGGGTTGGAAGGGATGTGAAGATCCCCTCATTCCACCCCCTGCCATGTGCAGGGACATGTTCCACTGTCCCAGAGTGCTCCAAACCCTGCTCAACCTGTCCCTGGACACTCCCTGGGACGGGGCAGCCACAGCTTCTCTGGAGAAACTGTGCAGGGCCTCCCCACCCATGCAGAAATGGATTTATTCCCAATATTTAATCTAATCTAAACCTACTCTCAGGTTAAAACCATCACCTCTTGTCCTGTCCCTCCATTCCTTGTTCCTAGTCCCTCTCCAGCTCTCCTGGAGCCCCTTCAGGCCCTGGAAAGGGCTCTAAGATCTCCCAGAGCCTTTTCTCCAACGCCAGCTCTCCCAGCCTCTCCTCTACCCTATATAACTAAAAACCTCAGCTCTTCCTGTCTAAACACAGCTACAGGAGCCAGGGAAAGGGACTGATGGCTGAAAAAGTGACAGGAACATTGCAAATGTCTTGATTTCTATCAATAAAAGTTTCAGGCAGGAGCTTTAAACCCAATGGCTTGTGTTTGGAGCTTTTACTAAAATGCTGTGCCAAATACATGCAAAGCTTATCCTATTATCTCAAACAGATCTCAAAAGTACTTTTACTTCCATAAAATAAATTGCTAAAGTGCAAAGGCTTCCCAAGCCATGGAAATAATGGCACCAGGCACTCCTCTAAATATTTATGCAACATCATTGCAGCCATTTTGCAAAATCCTTCACCAAGGTATTAAAACATGAAGAGCTGCTCCTAACTCTTAGAGGGAATTTCTAACTCTCATGAATATTTCCCTTTTCAGTAAAACCCAGAGACCTTTTTCTTTGCTTTATTCCTACTATAAAAATCATTAAAAGCCCATATAATCAGGGTCACCCAGGTGCATGAAAGAGCTTCAGGATCATGTTTGTTATATACATCTTTTCCTGACAACTCTCAGAGGCAGAATTCCCTCTTAGGGTTTCCACAGCTCCTGAATTTTATGGTTTATTCATGCCAGAAGCTTTTTTCCTCTCTGATTTCCTGTGTCCCACTTTTCTTCTGGACTCTGGGACTGTTGTGACATCTAGGGGTGTTCTGTGGTGAGTTTAGCACTGCCTGACTTCACTGGCCTTGGCATTAATATGGAAACGTGCTTGGCAGCTAATTAGTGCTTTTTAAAATTAATATTTGACATCAGGGCCTTTTGGCTGCCTTTTCCCTTTGGAAAACAAGCCTCTTCCATTGGCAGGGTAGTGCCTGAGCAGCACAGAAGCCACAAGTTGTAGAAACCTGGTAGAAAGTCTGATCCCCAACTGCTTGGGGACTTTTGCTATTGATATTTCTTGAGTAACTCCCCATATTTTTCTAAAGACTAAACCAAGAAGAATTCAAAATAAACCAGAAAGATTCCTTGTGTGAAATAGTTAAAAAAGAAAATGGTTCATCTGAAACCACATAAAACCAAAGCCACTTAAACACTGTGAAGTGGGTTGAAGAATGTCTATACATTTGGTTTGGGTTAGTTTGTTTGTTTTGGTTTTTTTTTAATTTTATAACCAGTTCTTCAAGTTTTGCAGCCCAAAATCCCCGTGTCAGATGCCAGAGAAACAATTCAGAATTGTTTTTTGAAGGAATCCCTATTCTGCCCAGAGCTGGGCCTGATTATCTCCCTGCTTCTGCTGTTTTTCCATATCTCAGGTACTCCAGTAACTCTGATCCCAATCATACTGGCACAAAATATTCCATAGCAATTAATCTGACATCTAAAATATTTTCACAGTATTTAACTGTGAATGGGAAACATTACCTGCATATTACCAACCCCTGAACACACAAAGAAATTCAACATATGAAGTAAAATTTCATTTTTTAAACATTTTTTCTATGGATGCTTCACATCATACGTGCACATGCACATGAACAACACAACAGAAGGTCCAGGGAAAGAATTCCTAAACACACAAGTATTTAGCAAAAACCTGAAAGCACTCCAAAGTACATTGTGCAATGCTTGATTTTGATTTCTTGGATTGCAATGAATGAGTCTGCAAAGAGAAATACCTTTCACTCACACTGCAATACTACCCAAAAAAACCCCCATGTTCCCATGCAGAGACCCACTGCAGAACTGGGCATTTATTTCAGAGCACTTGCAGGCTTTTTTTAATGCAGTGTGAATCTTAAACAGCAAAAAGAATGGTAAGGTGAGAAATGCAAGCGAGGTATTATTTATCTCACCCACCTCTGGAAAGCAGCTCTTAAAAAATAAGTTTTATATGGTGTAAATTACTGCACAAACCTTAACACAGTGGAATCACATCCAGGCAATCTCTGGACCTAATTCCCTCTTTCTCACTTAATCTGGGCTCGATGACAAGTAAATCCACTGCAGCACAATGAGTTACATCAGAAAACTGCCCGAGATGAAAATCAGGTTGTGTGAATCATCTGGGAATATTCTGCCCTTCCACAGCTCATCAAGGAGCTTCACAACCTGAGCATCCAGTGCTCTTAAACATGGTAAAAACCCTGTGATCCTCCTGAGGCAATAAAGGGAACCAAACAACACAAACAAGGAGCAATTTAAGCCCTTACCAAGATTATGACCCAAAATTAATCTATTAAAAAGAGTTGTGTGGAAAACACGGTGTCATCAGTAACGTTTTACACCAGAAGGCCTGGCAGATGGAAAAGTTCAGAACCAGTTTAATCAGCAACGTGCCCATCTCTCAGTTTTATCTTCCCAGGTATCAACCTACATTCAGGAGGGGTTACACTCGTTCAAGCACACACAGTTTAATGATCAACCCACTGCTCTGCCTCTCCTAAAATGAAGAGGGGTATAAATAGATCAAGTTCTTGCAGCCCAGAACGGCCACAGAGCACAAGCTACCACTGGGAAAAGTCTCTGCATCCCTGAGCAAAGAGAACCAAGAGCAGGGAACATGAAGATCATTGCAGTTTTACTACTCCTGGCCCCCCTGGCTCTGCCAGCTGGAGCTGACAAGGATTTTTTCTCCGTCGGCTCCGCCGGATCTCCCGAAACGAAATCGAGATTTGCGATGTTGGACGACGTCCGGATCCTGGCCAATGGACTCCTGCAGCTGGGCCATGGCCTCAAGGACTTTGTCCACAAGACCAAGGGGCAGATGAATGACATCTTTCAGAAACTCTACATTTTTGACAGGTCCTTTTACGAGCTCTCCCTGCAAACCAGCGAAATCAAGGAGGAAGAAGAACAGCTCCGCCAAACCACGGCCAGGCTGCAAATCAACAACGAGGAGATAAAGAACCTCTCCCAGGAGATGAACCTGAAGATTGAAGGCCTCATCCAAAACAAAATCCAGCTGCAGGAGCAAGTGTGGGGGCTGGAGGACAAGGTCACTAAGCTGGCCATTATCCAGCCTTCGGCGCAAGAGACACAAGAGATTTCTTCACTCAAAGTAAGTGACTTGTGAAAGGCCCTGACACACTGAGCCAAAATACACTGTAATGCCATCATCAGTAATTATGCAATAGGAGCTCATGCTTCCCCTTGCTCCTCACTGCAGTCTGCATTTGAGAAAGAAATCACTGTAATAACCTTATAAAAAATAAAAAAATCATTGTCTTTCTCTGGCACAGCATTAATTCTGCATTTCCCCAAAATTCCCCAGCTAAATCTGTGAAAAACTGTGAAATTATAAAGCTCTGTATTATTTTCAGTATTTACTTGCAAATCAGTTTTAAGAAATTTTGTCATCACGATGATAAAAAGTTTTGCCATCTGGAAAATGATGAGCTTCTCAAGCCCATGGGTTTGTACATCACCAGCTCATCCCAAATCAATGCAGTGGGAACTGCCAGCTCAGTGCAGAAACAGGGAGATTAAACCTTTAGAGAGGGGCATTTCTAGCACCTCTAGGACCTCCAGAACCAAAGAACCTTACAAATGTTAATAAAATGAATATGTTAATCATGCAAGTAGTTAGGTGGGTATAAGGTTTTCTACAGAAAAGGAAATATTTACTGCATTTTGCAGAAGTATAAAAAGGCCAAGCAATTTGTATGGGAAAATACTGGATGTTTGTGTCAAAGCAAAAAGATGAATCCTGATCTCTCAAATCCCAAGCTGATACCCTAAATGCTGGAATTTTTTCCTTTTTTTGATCAGTGCCATCCATCTAATTTAAATCAAGAGCCGATTCCAAAGAACATCATTGTTCTGGATGTAAAAATGGAAGGAAAAGAGCAATTAAAAAAAGAGTCCACAAAGCTGTCAGTGGTTTATCTCAAAAAAATGGGTGTTTGCTCCAGAAGCAAAGGAATTTTTCAATGTAGAGGCAAAGCAAGCAAACCTTTGGAGCTGGACTTTGGTGATCCCTGTGGGTCCCTTCCAGCTAGGAATATTCTAGGATTCTCTGGGAAAGGAAGGGCAATGTTCAACGGTTTGTGCCTCTTAAAACTGGCCCCAGGACAAGACTTACAGAGGCAGCACCACTGCTGAAGGTCTCCTGCTGCTCCTAACCCTCCTCCATCCTTCCCTCCCTGTCCCCAGGCCTTTGTGGAGCAGCAGGACATGGACATCAAGCAGCTCCTCAAGGTCGTGGAGGAGCAGCACGTTCAGCTGGACAGGCAGCACAACCAGATCATGGAGCTGGAGGACAAGGTACAGCAAGGGCTCCTCCTGCCCCCTCTCCTGACACTCAGGGAGCTGAGGGACCCCTTGTTCAGTCTGGGGTGGAGAGGAAGGTGGGCACCATTTTGAGGTACCTGTTTTGGGGAGAGGCTGCAGTGCTGCCAGGCAGGAGCTGTGGCCAGCAACAGCTTTGAGATCTTGTCTCTCAACAATCCAAGCTGCTGCATTTTCTGACTGCTGATTTGGGATGTTTTTTTTCTCGTATTATGTATCACATTATTGTTCTTCCATTGGTCTGGAAGTCCCATTGCTTTCTACCTTTTAATTTCCAAAATCCACTCCCAGAGTGGCGTGTATCACTGTAACACAGTACAACCAATGTGCTCAGATTTAATTCATTCTGAGAGGAAAATGCATTTCAGCCTAAGGAACTGTGGGTTCTGTCCTCCTCAGCTGTTAGTATTATTTATCTAAGTGATGTCACCTGAGGAAATAAGTTAAATCTGTTTGCCCATTAAGGTGCACCACATGAGAAGGGGTCATTTCCTCCCCTCATGAATCCCACCCTGTCAGAGCAGTGGCATTCCCACACCTAAAAGCCAACAGTGTGGAGCTGAAATTGTTTTTATGTGGTAAATTGGCTATTCTACAGGATTACACTCACAAGAAAAATTATTCTCTGCATGACACTGCCTTGACCCACGAATCTCATCATTCCAGAGCCTTGGGAAATTAACAGTGTAATTATGGCTCTTCCAGCTAAACCACATCGAGCTCCAGGAACTCCTGGAGAATTCCTTCACAGGGGAGCACCAGGAACCAGAGACCATCCCCTCTGCTGTGCACAAACCCATGGCTGGGACATACAGAGCTGATGGTGAGACCCATCTCTGCATTCCCACTGTCCTCTGGGACAGCCTTGGATTGGCTCTTAGGAGTCAAAGACTAAAAGGAGAAGATTTCTATCTTATATACACTGGGCTGTGGGAAGGAACTAGATTTCCTTCTTTGGAAAAAATGTCATTATCTGTTTAGCCCCACTCCAGCTGTGCTTGTCTCTGGGGTGGCACACAGGAACAATGTCCAAATTTGCAGTAACAGGATCCATTCCCCTCTTGTAAACAGGCTGTGGCCAGGCTTTTACCCATGTCTATCTTGTGGAGCCTGAACAGAGAACTCATTTACTTCACACTGGCTAATTGTAAGATTTAGAAGTCCTTTCTTTGAAGTTGAGAGGCACTGATGAACTGTAGCAGTGGGCACAGTATTTACTAGGAACTTCACAAGGGGTAGGAAAGCCCATTTGCCAGTCTAGTCTTAGGTCTTAGAAACTTCCCAAAATCCTCCTGCCTAACCTAAAAACCACAGCAGGATAACCTTTGTACACCTTGGCAGCTGCACCATCATGCCCAAGGCTGTCTGCCCAATCCATGACATTTATTGTAAAATAAAACTACCACTATGATCATGGCCATGTTTCCCCTTTAGCTCTCAGCTCAGCACAGCCCAAGCAGGATTTCTAAAGGCTGTTTTGCTTCCCCAGGTGCTGCTGCTGACTGCACTGCTCTCTACCACACTGGGGTGCAGGCCAGTGGGGTCTACACCATTCAACCCAATGGCTCTGAACCCTTCAACGTCTACTGTGAAATGAAATTTGGTAAGAGCTGTGCCAGCACCAGTCCAATTGTCACAGAGACATCTTACTCTAAGCCAAACAACTTCATCTCCTCCCAAAGTACACAAAAGCTTATGATTTTTGTATCCTCTTGACTTCTCTCAGTGATCTGTCTGCTCTGAACTCAGGTTTCCCATATCCTGACATCTCCTTATCACTGTTCTCATTCTTTACTCCCCTCTTGATTGAATGTCCTTTCCTCAGTATAAACGTGACATAAATTAAGGCTATCCAAATCCCAAGCCCCTTCAGCTGTAGGAAATTAAAATGGTCATTATAAAAGCCATTACAGAACAACCATGAATGCATTTCCCAAAGAAAAGCAAAGAGCAATTTGCTTTTACAAAAGTAACATTTTTGTTCATCAATAGGCTTCTGCTTTAGACTGAGCCAAACTAACCCAGAGAAGTGAGTCCTGGGACAGGATTCCTGTGCCACATTTGGGTGGCTCAGCAGCCAGGAACACAATTGTCATGTCACCTACCCAAGTCCCACCTTCCTAAGGAACCCAAGTTTGTTCCTTTTGCCACCAACATCAGCCACAGCTTGGCCATTTCCCTCATTCTCTGCATCCCTCTGTGCCACATCCCCTTCCCACTGCCCTCAGAGAGCCAGGAACATGCAGGGCCACCTCACATGTCTGGGTGTGCAAACAGAACTCCCAGGGCTGCCCTCTGCCAAAAGCTGCTTTGCTTACCTTTGGTGGAGCTGCTGCAGTGAGGGTGTCATGACCTGGGCTCAGGAGGAGACCCCCCTGGAGCTGCAGTGTGGACACAGCCCCAGCAGCTCACCCCTGCCCTGGAGCTGTGCCAGCAGCCAGGCACTATCAGCACAGAGTCTGAGCCAGTGTCTGGGGCTTTCCTTATCTCTCCTTTATCAATTTCTCTGTCTCTCAGCCCTCATAAACAAGTGAAACCCAGTTAAGGCAGCCCAACAGAAAATTCTGTGAGTGGAGTCACCCCAAGTGTGGCTGAGGGCACCCAAACAGGGATGGCTCTCTCCAGCTGGGCTCATTTCAATTCCCTTCATGAAGACTTTAATTAACTCATTCTACCTCAAAATGAGAGCACCCCAGAGCACATTCCTGATGAGGCCAAGGCCAAGCTTATTGCCCCTTTCCACAGGCACATCCTGGACTGTAATCCAGAAGAGAGTGGATGGATCACTGGATTTCAACCAAACCTGGGATGCCTACACAGATGGCTTTGGTGACCTCAATGGTAAATATCCCATTTTCTTGTGTCTCTTGGTATCAGTGATTTGAGAAGCTGAATCTTTCTTATGGAAAGAAAAGCAAAACCTGCACTAAACTAAACCTGAACTAAACCTGCAAATAACAGCTGACTGATTTACTGGAGAGACCAGAAAGTGCTTACTAGAACACAGTAACTCTTGAAATTCTCAAAGACATCCCTTCAAATGTGTGTTTAGAAACTGAATCGAGGCCAGAATGCTTTAAACACTATTTTATCAAGATTTTGCTACTCATAGAAGTACCTCCCAAAGCTTTTCAAATCTACACAAAGGCAAAACCTCATGAAGTTGCTGTCACTATTTTCTCTGAGCCTTCCTGCAATCCTGTCCCCTTAAAACCACATCAGTTTTTCCAGCCTGAGGAGAGCCCAAGGCTGTGTGAGCTCCCCTGAGCACCTCAGGCTTCCCCAGAGTGGCCAATCCCCTCCATGGCTGGATAGGGTGAGGGAACACCCACGTTCCCCTGTTAATCATCAACCCCAAAGAATCTGCAGCACCAAGTGCTGCCCAACAGCTCCATCATCCAGAATATTCTCCTTGTTTTTCTCATACAAGAGGAGTGACCTCTTGTTTAGGAAATATTCTGACTTTCTAAGAATAGCACAGATCTAAACCTTGCTGAGGTGAGCAGCAATATTGACTTATTTCCACATCTTTTATAATAAAGAGCTGCTGTGTCTCAACCTTTCCCTCAGTTTTGGGACAGGAGCTCACAGCTGAGGTAGACTTTTCACTTTTTAAAGTTTATCTGATCCTGCTGGATGCTTTAGTGGCTCCTTGACTGGTCTCCCAATTCCCAAATACTGCACCAAGATGCAGCCAAATGTTTCCAGAGCTGAGTTTTGCAGAGAATCTCACAGCTCTCAGCTGTGTCCTACTCAGTGCTCTGCTGCATCTTCTGAGGTGATAAAATATATCAGGTTACAGCTCCTAACCTGGAAATTAGGGAGTATTTTCTTCAACCATCCTGCTTTAAATGCCAGCTGTGTGCATGGCACTCACATTCATCCCTTTTCTACATGTGGCAATTGCCTGTGCTGATAATAAGCTACTTAATGAACATAATATATGAAACCAATTAAACTAATGATCAGAAATTCCAGCAAAAGAAAAATTCCCTTTGTACATGAGGGTGCTGAAGCCCCAGTTTGGCTCTGCAGCTCTCTCCTCCCAAAATGCAACAATTGCCATTAGGTTTTATGTATGTCACCCGCTTCATTTGTCACCCACTTCCAATTACACACCTTTTAAATGTCTCCAGCTCCCTCTCAGAGTTTCACACGAGGTGGGAAACTCGAAGGGGGAAGCTCCAGTTCATTTGGAACTCCTGCTTTTATTGATCATCAGTGTGCAATTAAGCAGAGGCAAACAAAAGGAATGTAGCAGCAGACCTCTGCAAAGATCAACAGTCCCCAAGACTCAAATCACCGATTTAATTAAAGCAATTAATAAAGCCTTTTTAAATACTGTACTTTCACACACACACACACACTACCTGCAGGTTATCCCTAAAATCCAATTCACCATCTCTTCCCTCCAACTTTGCAGAGGAATTCTGGCTGGGCCTGAAGAAGATCTATTCCATCACCAAGCAGGGGAGCTACCTGCTGCGCATCGAGCTGCAGGACTGGCGTGGCAACAGGAGGCACATTGAGTACAGCTTCAGCCTGGGGGGCCCCAGCACCAACTTCACCCTGCAGCTGTCCAGGATGTCCGGGAGCATTCCCAACGCGCTGCCGGAGCACGCGGAGCTGCGCTTCTCCACCGCCGACCGCAACACGGCCTGGGACAGCAACTGCCCCCAGAGCCACCTGGGTATGGCCCCAAAATGGGCATGGAACTCCTCTGCTCCATGGTCACTGGGAATGGGTTGGGAACCACCTGGGTATGGTCCCAAAGTGAGCATGGAGCTCCTCTGCTCTATGATCAATGGGAATGGGTTGCGTTGGGAACCACATGGGTATGGTCCTAAAATGGGCATGGAGCTCCTGCTCCATGGCCACTGGGAATGGCTGGGGTTGGGAACCATCTAGGTATGGTCCCAAAATGGGCATGGAGCTCCTCTGCTCCATGGTCACTGGGAATGGGTTGGGAACCACTTAGGTATGGTCCCAAAATAGGCATGGGGCTCCTGCTCCACGGCCACTGGGAATGGGTGGGGTTGGGAACCACCTGGGTATGGTCCCAAAGTGAGCATGGAACACCTCTGCTCCATGATCAATGGGAATGGGTTGGGAACCACCTGGGTATGGTCTCAAAATGGGCATGGAACTCCTCTGCTCCATGGTCACTGGGAATGGGTTGGGAACCACTTAGGTATGGTCCCAAAATAGGCATGGGGCTCCTGCTCCACGGCCACTGGGAATGNGGGAACCACTGAGGAACTTCTCTGCTCCATGATCACTGCACCATGGAATGGTTTGGGTTGGGCTGGGAACCACTGAGGAACTTCTCTGCTCCATGATCAATGGGAATGGGTTGGGAACCACCTGGGTATGGTCCCACAGTAAGCATAGGAACTCCTCTGCTCCATGATCACTGCACCATGGAATGGTTTGGGTTGGGCTGGGAACCACTGAGGAACTTCTCTGCTCCATGATCACTGCACCATGGAAACCACAAGTCTCTCCAGACAACCTCTGCCAGCCCCTCACCACTCTCACAGGGGAAGAATTCCTTCCCAATATCCCATCTGCTCCCAGGAAACAGGGAAAGCAGGAAAGAAAATGGCCTCAAGTTACACCAGAGGAGACTTAAATTGATTAGAGGGAAAATTTCTTCATGGAAAGGGTTGTCCAGCCCTGGCACAGCTGCCCAGGGTAGTGGTGGAGTCCCCATCCCTGGAAGGATTTAAAATCCCTGTGGATGTGGCAGTTGGGGCTGTGCTGGGGAATGGTTGCACTCAGTGACTTCAGAGGACTTCCCCAGCCCAAACAATGCAGTGATTTGGGAATCCTGGGTAAGTGCCAATTTAGCTGGGATCTAGGGTCTAAAGCAGATTTAGGTTGCAAAGAGGAGCTGTTACTCTGCCACAGACAGTGTCTGACATTCCCATTGCTCCTCAGGAGGCTGGTGGCACAGTGAGTGTGAGGAAACCAACCTGAACGGGAAATACGTCACACCAAGGTCCAGGGGAAGGCTGGACAGAGGAAAAGGCTTGTACTGGAAGCCTAAGAAAGGAAGATACTACCTGCTCAAGTCAACCAAAATAATGATCCACCCAACAGACTTGAAAAGCTTTGACTGAGTGCTCAAGCTGCTGCATTTTGACTCAGAACAATCACACTGGACTTTACCACACCAAAGGACTCGATGCTGTGTTTGCCAACAGATGCCATTTCCCAATCCATGCCCTGCATGGAATTTCTCCAAAACATAAACCTGAGGCATCTGAGATGGTCTTGCAAAATGTTTGGTGAGTATTGTCATTCCCTCAAGCCCCAGTGTCAACGTGCTGCAACTTTTTGTGGAGCTTTTCCCTCCCCAGGATGAAATTCTAATGCCCAGGAGCCAACCTGTCACATATTGGGTAACACAGTTTGGGGGAATGGGTTTTCAGGCTGTGCATTCCTTTCTGGGCTGTGTAGTAGGGAAAACAAAAAGTGTTTTCTGGGAACAAAGGGCTGGCAGAACCCTATGGAAAACATTTAGGGAAGGAAAAAAAAAGAAATTTTGAGCCTTGAAGTAACTAACTGAATGCTTGGTTCATGTTTTTGTTGTGGAATTTTTTAGGAGTAAATGAAAGATGGGTAATTCCTTGTTTTAGGGCTCTGGGTGTTTCCAGAGAATTTTTAGGAGGGTAGCTAAGGCCAATCCATCCTCTCTGGAGCTCACACAGCTGCAGGTGTGTGCACAAACAGGGGTCAGAGCAGCTCCTCTGCACCCCCCACTGCAGAATAACTACACCACTGACAGTGAGGAGCCAAAAACTTCAAACCCACTGAAAGCAGGAAGAGATTTGCTCTCCTCACCTGGAATGAATGAGAGCCAAAAGCCTCTGTGACCTTTCAGTCCAACTAAGAGAATTAAACAAACAACCACGTGAGCACACACCAAAACACCTCTCACTTAGGGAACAGCTGCTCCACTGGGGTCAAGGGTGCCAACCCACAAACCCAGCAGGCACAACCCATGGGACAGGGCTGGTCCAGCTCCTGGGGTCACTCATGTGCTGAACTCCAGCTGCAGAACACTGAGTGACAGCCTTGGGAGTGCTGCCTGACACAGTCCCCAGTCCTGCAGCTCCCCTGAGTCATATTGACTTGTTTATCTCCCCCAAACCCTTGTACAGTGTGGGTTTTTTATCTCAGCACTTGTCATCACACAGGAAATGGTTTTGGTTGTAATTTGTCAGAGTGAAACCCTGTGAACAGAACGTGTTAATTACTGAAAGGCTGCAAAAACAAATCCTTTTGCTTCTCATGGGTTTGTAACAGAGGTGAGATCATGCAGTGTTGCTTATTTGTACTGGTTTACTGTCCTGTTAAATTACCTGTCCAATAAATAAATAGACAAATAAATAAATGGCTGAGACTTTTCAAAATACAGGATATGGAACTTGACTAAACCCTTCTTGTAAGCTTTGATTTATAAAAACCTGATCTGTATCTAAATTTAAATAAAGGATTTGCTAAGTTAGTGAAATTACTCAGCTGATGAAGAGAATTCCACTCAGCCATGTAATGTCTTCAAAGATACTGTGAAAAAGCTTTAAATTAATAATGGTACATAATGAGAAGAAATCTGGTCTCAGCCTGGGTTTTGTTATAGAAAGATTATTGTTTCCCAACATATTTAGAAAAAAGTTCCTATTTTTCAGAGTTTCAGAACATTTTTTTGTCAAGCATTGTAAACAAAGAAATTGCTTGGAAACCAAAATGGAAACATGAACAAAGAGATTATGCATTTTCGCTATTTCTATCCCTCACTTTAAAGGAAAAAAAAGTCACTAAAAGTGACATAAATTAATAAAACCAGTAAGAGAACAGTGCCTTTAGCAAAGGAAAAAACACTACAAAAAAAATGAGAAGAATTTATCCAAATTCCACCCCCAATTCTGGGAAATGGAGAAAACTCTCATGTGCTCTTATTCACAGCCAAGTTTGATGCAAACCTGTTTGTCCCTCCCCAGCTGAGCCTTTCCTGCTGTGTCAGCCTGAACCCGTCCCCTGCCTCTGGCACCTCTGCCCAAAACCCACATTTCACAACAACCCCGCTGATAAGGGAGGAATTTCTGCACCTGCCCAGTCTCAGGCCCTGGAAAGTGAAGTGGATTTCCAAACTCTGACCTGTATGTGGTGTTTGGGACGTAGACATCCCTGGCAGGGAACTCCAGGATTTCTCTGGTAGGTCTGACTCTGCTGTCTGGGTAAAGCTTCACCTGCAGCAGCTCTGGGGTGAGGCAGTAGTGGGGGTTCTCTGGAGCTGGAGATATGTCTATCTTCAACTGGGCTGCAAGAGGAAAGGGATTTTATTCATTAGTTAATAGAAATTAATTTTTGAAAGCGTAATTGTGCTTTGTTTCTTCAGGTTAATATCCCATATAGTCATTACATCCTGCATGTGAATTTAATAAATCAATAAATGATAAATTACAGCCAAAGTGGATTTGTTAACAAGTATCAGTGGATCCAACTGATATCTAAGGCAACTGGGGGACCAGATAATAAGAACCAACAGAAAAAAATGCATCTTAACAAGACACAGATGCTTTTTTCCCTAGGAAAACTGGGGAAATGCAGTCCAGACAATGCTCCTGTGAGGCCCAGCAATTGTTACAAACAAAACTCCATCAGAGGAAAGGCTGAAAAGCCCTGAGATTGGTCAGGCTACAAAACAGAGGTGAACTGATCACAACATTCAAGTGCTTGCAAGGTTGTGGTCACTGCTCAAGGCTATGGCAGACCAGATTCAGATTCATTTGCAGCAAGATAATTTTGCAAAGTTTTCTCAAAACCTAACCTGGCTGCAAGGCCAGCTGAGAGCTGGGGAGATGATCCAAGTAAGAGGCAGGATTGCTGTCCCTGGAGAGTTTTAAGAGCAGGTTAAGTAAATATTGTCAGGAATAGCACAGGTCAGGGACCAGCTTCAGTGAGCTGTGAAACCCTGTGCCAGGGTTCCTATTGCTCTTTCTCAAACAGAGGTGGAGCCTGTTCCTATTAACCAGGAGGCCAGGAGAGAGATCTCCTTTGGGATAGAGATGGGAAACAGAGGATCCTGGGTTTGGGATAGAGATGGGAAACAGAGGATCCTGGGTTTGGGATAGAGATGGGAAACAGGGGATCCTGGGTTTGGGATAGAGATGGGAAACAGAGGGTCCTGGGTTTGGGATAGAGATGGCAAACAGAGGGTCCTGGGTTTGGGATAGACATGGGAAACAGAGGGTGCTGGGTTTGGGGCTTTGGGATGGAGATGGGAAACAGAGGTTTGTGGGTTTGGGGCTTTGGGGTTTCCATCTCCTCACAGACACAACCCTCAGTGTGCCAGTGACAAACCTGCCCCAGAACAGCCTCAGTGTTCCTGCTGTCCCAGGGATTGATCTCAAGGACTTCTCTGGGGTGCCTGGGAGAGGCAGTAACCAAATCCCTGACCTCTGGAGGCCAGGAGGGCTGGCTGGATACCTGTGATGGGTCTGAGCCTGCGCAGCACCGACGAGGGACGTCTCATGTCAGCCAGGAACTTGTACAGGTCCTCATCACTCAGGCGATCCCCCTCCTGCTCAGGGGACAACATTTGGTTACCCAAACAACCCCCCAGGGCTGACCAAACCCTCTCATCCCACAGGCTCTGCCCTCTGACATCAAACTGTCCCTTCCCAGAGCAAGGTGTTAACGTGATAATTACACTTCATTTCTCCATCCTTTCCCTTTCCTCCATCCCTTATTCATCATCCTGACAGCTGCAGGAACTTTTAATTGAAAGCCTTTTCTCTCCCCATCAATATTATCTTTTTCCAAACTGGAAATGGCTGCTAAAAGATTTCCCAAAAATACCCTTTTTTTTTTTTTTAGCAAGTGTAATAGTTTGAAAAAGTATCTGTCATTCAGGAGGTGATCCTCATTCCTCCTCCTCTGCCCTTCCTGTGGGATTATTTCCCTTATTTTTCAGGAAAAGTAGGAAATGCAAGGAGTCTGTTGTCAATCTTCCTTGTGCCCATTTTAATAGCTCAGAGTTTTGCTAATTTTGGAAATATTATAGAAAATGGGACTCTGCTACCCAAAAGCAGAAGATACCTGATTTTAAAGGTAAGAAATCATAACATTAAAAAGAAAAAAAAAATTCAAACAGGAGGAGAAAAACTCTGAGTAGTGTTCCACTAATTATATTTAACAGGACAAAAGGAAGACAATAAAGAATCTGAAATTTAAAATCTTAAATTACTGTTTGGCAGTTTTAAAAGGACAAATGAAATAAAATTAGCTGCTTCAAAATAAATAAATACAAGTAAATAATTACTGACTTAGTGAACAGTTTTTCCTTTAACTAGATGTGACATTTAGCAAATCTTAGAAAATTTTCAGCTCATTACTTTTTGCTAAGCTTAACTAAAAAACTTGTTCCCTTTAATCATGTTTTCCACTGCTCAGGAAAATCCCAAGCTCTGGCAGAGAGGAGCTGCCACTCAGCAAAGCAGCATCAGAAGGAGAATTCTTTGCTTTCCTCAGGGATCCCTGGATCTGTCCAGGGAACTGATGCCAACCTTAAATCACTCTGAGGAATTGGATTCACTACTACCAGAATGAATATATTATGTAATATTATGTAATATATAACTGTAGGAGAGTAGGTTTGGATTGGGTATCAGGGAGAAATTGTTCCCTGGGAGGGTGGGGAGGCCCTGGCACAGAGTGCCCAGAGAAGCTCTGGCTGCTCCATCCCTGGAAGTGCCCAAGGCCAGGCTGCAGCAACCTGGGATAGTGGGAGGTGTCCCTGCTGTGGCAGGGGTGGCTCTGGATGGGCTTTAAGCTCCCTTCCAACCCAAACCAGTCTCATTAATGGAATTACATTCCATGATAATTGATACCATAACAAACAGCAGCTCAAGGATTCCCTGCGATCGGGGAACAGAAATCAAACATATCACAAATTCATCACTCAGCGACCTCACACAATCCTCCTGTCCATGAAATAACTCCCCAGAGAGATATTCCCATGCCACACCTGTTTGAAGAAGTTGGTGACAGTCAGGGTGGCTGGCCTGAAGCTGCTCAGGTTGCAGGCCTCATCCCCACTCGTGGTCCTCTCCAAGGAGCGCCTCCCGACGATGCTGGAGTTGCGCCTCTCCGACCACGAGCCCTTACGTTCTGCAAAGCACAACAGGGAGAAAAGCAGTTAGAAAATAAAGCAGAAAAACTACACTCCAAGAGCCTGCTTTTGTTCCAAGCAGGGTTGTTTTCACAGGAGGAGAGGGAATGATGCCATGAGGTGACAGAAGAGGTGGTTGTGCTCAGGTAATCCCGCTCCGGAGGCATCAGGAGGCTGTGGAGCACAGCTGACTCCTGCTCCCCTCCCAGCCACCTCACCCCAGTGCCTTCCTGCTGTTACACAGGTCTTTATCATGCTGAGATTTATGTATTTCCCTTGCTCTGAAAGATGATGAAGTTGGCAGTTTTGGGGATGCTGAAGAGCAGTTTTGGATGAGCTATGTGGTTCAAAATGATTAATCCACTCCTTTGGAAAATGTTCATCAGACTGTGATGCTCCCTCAGTCTCACAAGCCTGGTTTTAAATAATATAACAGATGGTTTGCTTGTAAAACCCTTGAAAGACAAATCCATTTGTTATCCTGGACTTTCCTGTTTTAGTTTAACCATGACCCAGGACCATCAGGGCAGGGGGAGGAAAGCGATAAAAGGAGCAACAGCAGCTACAGGATAGAAACCCAAACCTCTGGACTTGCCCACACTCCCTCCTGCAGATGCCAAGTCCTGTACCTCCTGTGCCAACTTCAACTTCTGTGGAATCTCTCTCCAAGCTGCCAGCACTGCTCACAATATTCATGAGGTGGATGGCTGTCCAGGCAAAAGGCATCCGGTACTTCCCAAGTCTTTGGCAAAACTGCTCTGCCTGGCCTTTCAGTTTCTCCAACTTCTCCTTGTTCTGTGAAGAAAATAGTCAGCCCCAGAGGTTAAAAGGAGAGGAGCAGGATCATTTCATTCAGAAGAATCAGTGAGGAATGATGGTGTCTTTTGTAACTCCCAAAGATGGTGTAGCATCTTCCAGAGGAGGATCACTGAGGGCTGGGAATGTGCAACTTCTGCTTCCCAAAAGAGGCCACCAGAGGACAGTCAGAACAGTCTTTTATGTTCTTAACCCTCCTGAACAGCCTGTCCAATCCCACTGAGCTCATCTGCCCACTGCTCCTTCAAGGAAATCTGAATTTTCCCCTGTGAAGTCTGAGGGGGCCTTTCCTAATGTGATTTTGTGCAGCAGCTGCTCAGATCATCAGGAGCTGAGAGGGAAACTCAAAACATTCCTCAAATAAGCAGTATCATACTCATTTTGTCAAGGAAAAAAGGGAATAAAAGAGGATTTTTCCATAGCTCTGAATATTAAAGGGGCAATTTTCAGAGCTTTAGGGAGGAAATATTTTATTAAGAGGTTGATTAAAATGAACAAATCATCCCAGCTTTGGAGAAAGCCTGAAGGGGAGGCTGGGATCACAAGAAGGGCTGGAACCTCTGCTCTGCCCTCATTATCACCCTTTGATCTGCACCTGGCTCAAGCCAACTCCACACAAAATCAGGAACCACTTCTGAGGTTCTTTTAGAATCAGGCAGAAGTGATGGGGTTAAAGCTGCAAAAGCAGTGGAAAAGTTGAATTTTTTTACTGCAAATTCCCATCAAAGGCTGCCTTCCCTTGACCCAGCTGATCCTTTGGGACAGGGGATCACAGCTGGCTGAGTTTGATGGGAACCACAACTCTCCCCTGACAGCCACAAAAACTGCTGACCTTTAACTACTCCACCCCAAGAAGGCTCAAAGGTCTTTGGCTCTTTTTTGGCCTTTAGAATGGGATTAGATTCTTAATTCTTAATTTAAAAAGGATCCTTTTAAAGACAGGAGCAGCATAACCACACAAAGTAAAAGAAAATAAAAGGAAAATATGTTTAATCTTTTATCAAAACACCAAAAAAAATTCTTACCTTTGCTGCATCAGATTCTTTAAAAATCATGTAAGGCTCTGCACACTCCCCAATATCTCCCTGCTGTAAAACCTTTTCCAGCTGAGAAGGGAAAATGAACCATTATAAGGACATGTATCCAGCAAGGATTAATAAATTGAACAAGCACAAGGAAGCAAAAAGTTCTTTCCCAAGAGCTGAAGCCTGGTGAGTTCCTGGTTTAAGAAACATTTCCTGCAGAACTTTGACACTGCCTGTGAAAACTGAAAATATTGAACTCCCCCTTTGACCACAGGATGATTTTTATCCAGTGTCCAGCCAAAAATCTTTGATTTAAACACCCACCTGAACAAGCAACATTCATGCACTCATTGAATCAAAGGGGAGAACAAAGAATAATTTTATCTTTGTGTACTTTATCCCAGGAATGACCAATGCTGCATTTTATTTCAGTTATGGATCTCACTCTCTTTGCAATTTCAGCCCTTAAATACATTTGAAAACCTGGCTGAGGGGTGTGCATCCTTTTGGAAATGAGATTCAGATCAATAGGTGTTTTTAAATCACTGACTTAGCTGTCATTTTAAGGAGTCAGCACATTGTTTTGTACGAAAACCAAGGTCAAGCCCCAGAAAACTGATTTATATCATCAAGCAAACCTTTGTGTTCTTTCCAGTTCCAGTGCACTGAACTGGTTGTTCCAAAGGAACTTCAGTGAGAATACTTGAAATAAAACAGCACTGTTTACACTTCTGAGAGCAGAATTTTTGTTTTATTTTAAATAAAAACCAGGAGACCACAATAATTTCAATTTCCCTGGCATTTCTTACCTTTATTACTAGAAAGACATCTTGGGATGGGTAGGTGATGGAGAAGATGGCAGACCTGGCCAGGGTGGAAATAGCAGCAGGGGGCACATGAGGTCGAAGCATTCCCTTCATTTGCTCAGAGTTTAAATCAAAGTAGAAATTCTCTGAAATCTGAGGAAGAAATTGGGGTGGTTTCAAGCATTAGTTTTTAATTTTTTTGGCTTTTTTTTTTTTTTTTTATTTTTTTAATGAACAATTTAAAATAGTTTTGGAACACATTTTAAAAACTCCTCATTTCAAAAAAAAAAGAAAAAAAAAGCCTTTTTGGTTAAGAAATGAAGGCAGGACAGTGAGAAAAGAAATGGAGGAAACACCACAAACTACCCACAGAATTTCCTCCAGCTCCTCTAAGGTGTGTAGCTTCATCACAGGATTAGGAATTACCATTGTAGCTGAACTGAAAACACCAATATATCAAAATAGAAACAAAAAAAAAAGGGAAAAAAAACCCAACATCCCTTCAAAGACAGACACTGAGCTTTCTACCCTGAAACACCAAATCCTTGCCTGCAAAGCTTCAGGGCCAAAAAAGATGTGAGCAGGTTACCAACACCAGAGGTCACTAAAGAACTTACTACAT
>VWYE01007619.1:54588-74086 GCA_013398995.1 Alaudala cheleensis
TCTTAGCAGGCAAATCCTTCAGCAGGAAACCAGCGTGACTCCAAGGAAGTCAGGGGAGTTGGACCAGATGACTTTTTGCCAGATAAGAATCCGGGTCACCACAAAAATATGTGATGGCTACAAATGTGGTATTTGATTCTGCAATGCAGGTAAAATAAACAGATTCATTTCTGTGTAAAGAAATATCAAATCATAGAGGGGTTGGAAAGGACCTTAAAAACCAGCTTATTCCAAACCCTGCCATGGGCAGGGACACCTTTCACAAGAAGATAATGATCATCTCTTTAACCCCATAACCTTTTCCCCCCTTCTGAACTCTTGAAATGGACTCAAGGTACATGATTTTGGAGAACTTTGGGAAGCACAAACCAGACACTTTTCACTGTTTTCATCACTGCAACGCTCGCCAGGAGCAGAACTTGTCACTGCTCCTTCCCACAGCACAGCTGAGATGTCACCACCTCACCCTGCTCCTCACAAACAGCTCCATTTGGCACGAGATCCCTGACAAATGTCACTGAGGGGTGACAGCTTTTCCTCAAGGAATTGCCACAAGTGCCTGTTTGTTCCCAAGTGCTGCAAACCTCCAGTGCTGCTCTGCCTCAAATCACCCCTTCCACTGGCAAACCTCAGAACCAGAGAGGAGGAACCAGGCAGCAATGGGGACTCCTTGCAAATGAAGAGAAAAGTAACAAAAATCACTGGGCAAAAGCTCCAGAAGCAGGAGGTGCCCAGAGGTGCTGGGAGAAGAACCCACCCATCCTCCACTGCAGATCCCCTTCCATGCAGGGCTGCTGCTCCTTGCTGGACACTGGCAGAACCACCCAGAGGGGTAAGGAAACCTCACAGGATGACTTAAAGCTGCTTAGCTGACCCTATTTTTAAGCCCTAACATTTTAAGTCTTACTTTTATTCCTTTTTTCTGATCTGGCAGTTCAAAAGCTGAGTGATCTTCCAAAAGTGAGCTTGCACAATATGCAAGTGTTGTGTTTTAATCTGCACAAACTCATTTACCTCTCTAACACACAGGAACCTACCCCTCACTCCTTCCAATCTTTCCACTCCACTCACCCTGATAAACAGAATTACAGAAAATGATGAGGGGAAAACCTCTGTATGAATGCAGAGCTCAGGGGGACAGGCAGGACTGAGGGTGTGAGGCTGTCACAGCCCAAAACACACCATGTCCCTTCACATCTCAAATTCCCCACAGGAGCACTGTGATGAATGAAGGGGCCATGCCAGCTAAAAACCACCCCATCCAGGAAGGCAGGCAGTGCTCAGGGGCTCTCCCTGCACTCCAGGGGTTTCCAAGCCCTTCACACATTTCAGGATGAGGCCCAAGGTTGCACTTGACAATTTTCCAGTTTGTCTCTCCGGGGAACTCTTGTACCATGAAGATGTAAACAAACACAGAAGTCAAAGCCAGAGGCCTGTGTTAGACTCACCATCTGTGCAGCCAGAAATACTGTCTAGCACCTGAGTAAACAGGCCAAACATAAATTCATGGCTATGGAGAGGAACTACTTGGTGTCAGGCTATTGGCACATAAAAGGCAAGGACATTATTTTAGGCTCCAGATATTTGTGGGGGAAGAAGTGATGAAAGAGGAGGAGGAGGAAAGGAGGATGAATAAATGCACCAAAAGGGAAATGAACCTGAAAGATGTCCCCATGTGTGAAGAGAACCACAAGAGCTCCTCTCAAGGCTCTTGCTGTCAATGGTTTAACCTTTTTCATGTCCTGCTCCAAAGGTGTGGATGGGGACAAGGACACACAAAATACCAAAGGATATTCCCGTGTCACTTGGGCAAGGCACCAGTCACCTGAAATTGCCCCACAGAGCCACCAGGTGAAACGTGCCCACTAGAGGAGCTGGACAAGCTCAGATAAAGACCAGGTTACCCAACCCCATCATCCCCATCTCATCACCTCAATCAACCTTACTGCTGCTGGAGGAGCAGAACCTGCTTTGTTATCTCTGTTACCTCACCCCAGCCCAGCTGACCTCCTGTGGCACCAGCAGAAACAAGAGGCATCCAGCAGCTGATTCCCCTGGCCTGCAGGAGCCTGACACTGTGTTACAGCTGATCTCAGCTATCAGGGAATTGCCAGTCCCAGCTGCACATGGAAAGGTTTGAAAGGCTGCAGCAGGGAGGGGTAAGAGCTGAGGAGGATAAAGCTGTGCTCCCCCAGAGCCCTGCTTGCTGGCAGGCTGCAGACACAGCCATCCTCAGTGCAGTCCTCATCCTGCTCCCAGGAAAAGCCTCCTCCATTCCTCCTGGCAGCTCCAGGGAAGCAACAGTAGTTGTGTCCTTCACAAAACACAGCCAGTTCTTCTTCACTCAACTTCCAAAGGCAGAAGGACAATTCCAGTCCAGTGTCTGCAAACATGCAGACCTCCTACCAATGACAGAATCCCAGTGTGGTTTTGAAAGAAAGGACCTTAAAGCTCATCCTGTTTCAACCCTGACACCTTCCACTGTCCCAGGGTGCTCCAAGCCCCAATGTCCAACCTGGCCTTGGGCACTTCCAGGGATCCAGGGGCAGCCACAGCTTCTCTGGGCACCCTGTGCCAGGGCCTGCCCTCCCTCACAGGGAGTAATTTCTTAATATCTAATCTGAATTTCTCCTCTTTTAATTTAAAACCATTCTCCCTATCACTTTCTGCCTGTGTAAAAAGTCACTTTCCTTGTTTTTTCTAAGCCCCCCTTAAGTATTTAAAGGCTTCAATGTGGTTCCCCCATTTAAACCTACTGGGGAACACTGGAGTGTTACAGCAAGAAATCCTTGCCAGGGGCTCCATTTCTGTTGAGTTTATTAAGACCCTCCAGAAACCAAAGTCTGCAAGAGCCCTGAGCATCTTCCCCACCAGGACCATGGAATAATGTAAATTAACAGCAAATCCATGCTAAAAGCTGCTCCCAGAACTGCTGCTCTTTTTAAAAATACTCTTTGATTTTGTGCAGGCTGTAATTACAGATGAAATTCTGGACAATTCTCCAACATGGTTTCACTCAGTCTTTATTCTATGATGAGGCACTGCCACTTCACTCATGGCAAGCACTGTTCTGGTGCCATTAAAAATCTACAGGAGGACAATGTGGGGAGAAAGGGCAGCTCAGGATGAGTAAGAGGGGCATAACCTGCTCCCTGCCAGCATAAACACTGTGTTTATCACAGCACTGATAACCTGAAAGTACAGCAGAAATCAAACAGGATTCCCTCTCTCAGACTTAAAATTACCCCAATCAAACCCCTCACTTGGAAATAGCAATTCTGCATGTCCTTAAGCTGACCACAGACATGTTCAGTCAGTTATCTCAGACAGCAGCCTCCTTGATTTGGCTGCTCTAACCCATTTAACAGGCACTTTTCCAGAGGTGCACCTGCTGCAGTGCTGGCTCTCAGCACTTGCAGGACAAAGCCCTATTTCAAAGGTTTACAGCTCTCCTGCAATGGGGACACTCAAGCTCTCTCCTTTAAGGTTGTGTTATTCTTCACTGTTACATCCCCTTAAAAGCTGGAAAATAAAACTGTGTTCCCTATCGACTTTGCCCTTCTCCAGACAGCAAACATTGTATTTTTGTGGAGTTTTAGTGCTCATGTCTCTCTCCTATTTATTTCCTCCTTCTGAGCACCCACCTGGATCATCACCATCACTTAACAAAAGCCTGCACAAATCTGCAGGAGCCTCAGGGAGGGGATGTGGCATCACTTCAGGGAGGGTAACACAAACCTTCCTTCCCTTTAGCCAAGCATCCCAAAGGGATAACAAAGGGAACAAAGGGATAATGTGCAGGGCAAGCTGAACCAAGCTGCAAAGCTCACACAAGGAAACAAGAAGTACAGTGCAGAGGTCAGGCTTGTACAGGACCTGCCCCAGTGCAGGTACCTGAATACTCAAGATCTGCTCTCCTGGGCACTGCACAGCAGCTCAGTCACAAGCAGGGCAGGAAAAGGGACAATTGCTATCTCCACCTCACTGCCTGAAGCACAGTGCCTGATGTCCACAGGCATCCACTGGAGGACCTGAGCCCATCCCTTCCCTTTGCCCAACTCACGTGTTGTGCCTCATGGGACACACACTCAAACCCCTGCTATTATTCTGCAGCCTTTTCCAGCTTGTGTGTGACAGCACAGCCATGGAAAACAACATTCCCTCCCATTTCCTTCTCCCTCCCTCACCTCTGCCCTCCCAGGATGTCCAACCTCCCAGCAGCACTGAGGGGTTATGACATGGCAGCCTGGCAGGATGCATCTGGCACAGCAAGGATTTGAACCCAAGGGTTTGAACCCAAGCTGCTGGGGCCCAATCCAAGCCCAATTTCCCTTTCAGCTCAAACAAGATGCATCATTCCCAAGGGCAGAGCCCCAGCCCCTGTGAGGGTCACAGTACAACTGAGGGCTCTGTAAAAATGACAATGGCAAAGTGTGGAAGGTCGTGGGAGTAAAACTCCCCGTGAGGATCCCATAAGGGACCTTGAAAAATTAACCTTGCACAGAGCTCCCCATCACAGGGAGGATCCTGACTGCTATTTTTACTTGGCAGCTAAAGCACTTCTTCAAAATCAGGGTGATATTTCTTGCCAATTTTGAAATCAGGACAAAGTTCCATCTTAACTTCAATACCTCCTTAAATATTAAGCGATTTATAACGTGCTAAAACTGCAACAGATTGTGCCAAAGCTCCAAATTCTAAATTAATACCAACTTCCCACCCACTGCCTTCCCTGGGCAAAATCTTGGAAGGACAGAAGCAGCAGATTAACATTTCAAAGCTGAGCCCCAGCCCTCTCTCAGCTATCTCTGGGTCTCCAGGGCACAGAGGCACTTCCCTTGCTGAGCAGTCAGGAATGCAGATGGCCTGTGCTTGCTGTGGCAAAACCCTGCCACCCTTAAAGGGCTATCTCAGGGAACAGGAGTCAAATCTGATGTGCTGGAAGGACTCTGAATAAATCTGACAATGGTAGATGCTAAAAAAAAATTACAATTTGCAGGCAGGTTAAAGAAGGTAACAGTTGAAAGAAATGAGCTTGCTAAACAGAGGTATTGGATCTATTTTTAAGTGTGAACTACAGGCAAGTCACTCTAAGAGGTTTTGAAACATGAGCAGTGTAATATTAACCACTGACAACGCTCAAGTAATGAAAAAACATGTTTTACTTGCAAAAATGACATTTTCTTTCAACTAAGCACTCCAAAAATAATCCAAACAGATCCAGATTCAAAGACTCACATATTTGTCTGCTGCCATCCCTGCATTTCAGAAAACCCATACTCCTGATGCCTGGTGAGCCCAGAGAACTCCTGCTTTTCATTTTTTTCCTGACTGCATTTATAAAACACGGAAATATTCAAATGAAGGAAGGAGATTCCTCGGCAATCTCTGCTTTCCATCAACCACAGGCAGCTCCCAAGGCTCACCAAGGATGACACCTCCCCAGCCAGAAGTGCAGTCATCACCTCCCCACTGCCTCTGGAATGCAGCTCCCTATCTCCTGCTCTGGCTCCTATCCCTTCTTTTGCATGATGTTCTGTGAGATGTCATTACCACAGAGAGCTGTTTATGAAAGCCAAATTTATTGCCATTATTTATTCCCAAATTGCAAACGTGCCCCCAAAATGGTTGTAAGCATGTCTGAAGCCTCCATTTTTAAAATCTGAAAATATTCAATTTTAAGATCTGGATTCTGTGAGATCTGCAGTGTGTGTCAAATTCTATCACAATGCCTGAGTGAGAAAAAGCCTCTAATGAAAGGAAATGGATTCCCCATCCCTGGAAGTGGCCAAGGCCAGGCTGGACAGGGCTTGGAGCAACCTGGGATTGTGGAAGATGTCCCTGCCCCTGGCAAGGGATGGAACAGGATAAGCTTCAAGGTCCTTCCAACCCAAACCAGTCTGGGATTCTGTGAAATAATTACAAATACACCTACCTAGAGAAGGATCCTACATGTAACAAGTAACAGTGAGATGCTTAATGTACAAATACTGCCAGGTTATTTGCTGTGATAACTGGTTGCTAATGTAGGAAGCCATTTGGGTATAGAAATATTAATATTAATCAGAAATTAATTAGTTATCTGGGAATACTCAAGCAATTTCTTACCAGCCCTAGAAAGACACGAGTTGTGCCTCCAAGGACGGGTAAGAAGACAAGATCTTTGATGACTAAGAATTGTGTCATTTCACCAGGAGTATTTGGAGAACACAAAGACTTGGATACAGAAAATGTATCAAAGTGCTGAGACTCATCTCCAAGAATTTCCCTCTGATAAATTGTGACAAAACTCTCCTGGAGGCCCTTTGGTCCCTGCAAGGGGCTCTGAGCTCTCCCAGGAGGCTTCTCTTCTCCAGGTGAGCACCCCCAGCTCTCCCAGCCTGTTTATTAACAATTACTTGCTAAAATATCATTTAGTAAAGAGCATTTATCCCTGCTAACTCGTGAACTGTTTAACTTATTGCAGAGACTCAGCAATTTCCAGGGAACACCAGACTCACCTGAACAGATAAAACACTCCTGACCTTTGCCACAGGGCTCACTGCTGATTTTAGCCAGCTAAACTGAATGGGAACAGCTTTAACGTCCCCCAGAAAGTGCCTGCACCAGAGCAGAGTGAGCTGGCAGCTTTAGTATCACCCAGAAAGTGCCCGCCCCAGAGCAGAGTGAGCTGGGAGCAGTCCCCAGGGGGAGGAGGCAGGGCAGAGGATGTGCTGCCTCTCCCATCCTCCCCTGCCTGATGAGGACAGATCATTCAGCCAGGCAGGGCAAAAACCTCCAGGAAATACAAATAATGGGAGGCACCACGCAGCCTTCAGCAGCCCTGAGACAGCAGAAAGACTTGGCTCATTCTCCTTTTCAGCTTTTTGGTGATAAAATGACTTGGCTCCCTTTTCAGTGCCACACAGGACACTCATGTTTTCCTTTGCTGTGCTTCCCATTCATCTGCCCAAATCATCTTTTCTTCTTCTCTTAAACAGCATTAAAACAAACAATGGAAATACACAAAGGAACCTATATTCTCTTACTGAATAATTAGATGCTATCTTTGAATACGTGGCCAAAGTCTGACATCCAATAAATCCAAGACAAAGCCTCAATTAGCCCAGATAATGCCCATAAAGCCAGCAGTGCTTTACAAAGATATGGAAATGTCAGCACCTTCATTTTACAGGAGAAAAGGAAGTGCTGAGAGCAGACATGGTCAGATCACATCACATCCAAGAATCCAAAGCCCTTTATTCCCAGACTAATTAGTATCTCTTATAGCAGTGCTCCTTTACATACTCAAAATCATCTCTGTTGTAATATACATCAACAGGCAGGAAATATTACCCCAAATCCCTTGGGAAAAGCTGTCATTTTTCTATAAAACAACTTGAATGTAACCAAGTGAATGTAATACACTTGGGAAAAAAAAGGGAATGTAAATTCACTCTGCTTATTTTCAGGTTTATCTAATTAAATCACAGAATCATTGAGGTTGGCAAAGCCCCCCAAGATCATCCATGTCCAAACTTTGACTGAACACCATCTTGTCAACCAGAGCATTGCACTAAGTGCTATGTCCAACCATTAAAAGATACCTCTAAAGATGTAAAGAAATAGAACAAAAGAGACCTGAAAAGGTTTTAAAAAATTAAGAGAACTTTTTCTTGGGGGAAAAAAAAAATCAAGTTTTGGCCAACAACCAAAAAACATTTCAATTATTATCCTTGGCACTCAAAAGTGAAAAAAAAAATTCCAAGATTTTTTAAGTCTTTGTCTATTTTCAGCACAGAGTTAACAGCACAAGGAGCTGCTCACAAGAAAAAACAAACTTGGGAAGAAAAGAAAGTGGTTAGTCACCAGGGATTACAATGGCCCATAGTGAAGAGTGTGGTTCATCAAACAAACAGAGCAAATTCCCCCAGGATGCTGGGAGCTCTCCCAGAGGCAGTGCAGGCTCTCTGAGAAGAGAATGCTGAACCTCTGGAGGCTCCAAGGTGAGCACAGCCCATGGATTCCAGCCCACAGCACACCCAGCAAGGTGCAAATGCACACTCCATTCTTGTCTCTTGGAGAAACTTGCAAAAATAACTTTAAAAAAAATAAAACCCTCCTTCATGGAACTCTCAGAGCTCACAGCTCCTATTTCCCAATAACAAACTGCCAGTGCCTTCTGTTGTGGGTTGCAAAAATAAAAAAAAGCTCAGAGCTGCAGGGACTGAATGCTGCCAGGAGATCCAGCCTGGCACATTGGGTTACACAGGAAAAGCTTCTTGGGGCCCTGGACCTGTGTCTGGGGTTTGAGGAATGTGCCATCAAAATCAGCTGCTCCCAAAGTGGCACAAGGGTGGAGGCTGACAATAATAAACTCATTTGAAAGCAGTGTCTTCTCCCCAGCTCCACCAGATACCAAATTAGAAACAGTTCTGGCAGCATTTTGTCTGCTGCTTGTGAGGCAAAAGGGAAGAGACTTGCTAAAATTCAGCTGGCAGGGTTGTGCATTTATCCCAGGTTCAACCACGGGCAAGGCTGTGGAGAGGGGAACATCCTGCCCTCAGCTGACAGGAAACAAAAGGCCCAAGCAAGCATGGTGCTGCTCTTCATTCACAAAAACTCCATTTCTCCATAAAAATATCCTCATTGCACTGATCAGACTCTCAAACAGACTATCACAAGCAGCTGCTGTTTGCAATCACCAGAGGATCAGTGCTGATCTTCTCTGGACCTGAATCCTCACCACAGTGAGCAAGGTGGGCATGAGAGACCCCATCAGCACAATCATGGAATATCCTGAGCTGGAAGGGACCTACAGGGATCATCCAGTCCAGCTCCTGGCCCTGCACAGGACAACCCCAGCAATCCCACCCTGTTTATTGTTTGGAGATAAAACAATGCCTGAGAGCATTGCCCAAATAATTCTTCAACTCTGGCAGGCTGGAGCCCCCCAATCCCAACCAGATCTGTGGAGATCCTGAAACCCAACCACACAACATTTTAGCAGGAGTTTCCTATTCATTCCCACACTACATGCCCTACTTTTAAACCAGTGTGGCTGCACAGAAGTGAACTTCTCCAGAGCAAACACAGCTTCACACAGCAATACCCTCCCTCTGCATAATGCTGATTATCAAACCAGGCCAGGCAGGCACAGCAGATCCTGACAGAAGCTTCAGGGAGAGAAATTAACCCAAAATTCAGACAAGCAAACCTCTGTCGTATTATGCAGCCTCAGGACACAGACTCATGACTTCACTAAAGAGACTTTTTCTACAGACTATCTCCTACAAACCATCACCCTGTGTTCGTCAGGCTTCTGCAGAGCATCTCTGCTCAGCAGCCAATTTAATGTGACAAACTGGGAGCTTATCACAGCAGCCATCACACAATGCAGTTTGATGGGAAAAGCTCAGAGCCTGCCTCCAGCCAGCATGACCTTTTCCAGCATTTTTGTAGATTCTTGCATATATTTACAAGCCAACACCAGAGCAACAGGATAATGAGAGCTACTATCATGACCAACAAGTCTGATCCTGTATCAGAAATGACATGTGAAGATCAACAGGACTGATGCTTTGAACACTTGGTTGGTGGCAGAATAGGAAAACCTTTGGAGCAGGAGGAAAAAGTGGAAGGGACAATTCAGAGTGAAAGGAGGTACAAGGAAAAACTGATCAAAACCACAGCTGGGTGAGGAACAGCCTGGAGAGGTTCACAGAAGACATCCCACTTCATGAGAGCAGAAAGGCAATTCAGCCAACTCCTTCCAAGCTGAAGGCACAGGTGAGCCCAGGGAGGCACAGCAGCTCCAGGGATGGACATCCCATGGGAGTGCACTCCTCAGCTGCCCAGTGCTGCAGGGAAGTGGAGTCCATGCTGAGTGCTCCCCACACCAGCTGAGAGCAGGGGACTCCCCCTATTCTAATGCTGGATTATCCAAAAAATCCAGAACTGCCAAGTCAGGGCTTTGCATTATCACTGCACAGCCCAGCAGAGCCTCTGAGATAAGGATTAGCCTGGGCAGCAGCTCTCATTAACCCTTGTCTCATTAACCCTTCTCATTAACCCTCCTCCCTGCTCAGACCCCACCACACCGGGCATGGACTGACAGATCAGCCTGCTGTGCTCCTGGGAAATGCCAGGAATTCCAGCCCTCCTCCATCCCCAGTGCCTGTGGCACAGCCACATCCCCTCAGAGATGAAGTCTGTGCCTGCAGTGAAGTCACTGCTCTGAGCCAGAGGTCAGATCCATGCTGAAGTGACACTCAGCTCTGAGGACACGTCTGTGCTCCACAGGAGGAAGCTTTCACAGGCTACATTGGACATGAAGCAGAGGGAATTCCCATGAACTCATTCCCACAATCCCAGGATCTGAGGAAGCACTACAGGACCCCACTCCAAAGAGAAGAACTCTTGTAAACTCACAACACTTGCACAGACTCTCAAATCCAGGGCACATTTCCAGCCCTGCCTGACCTAACCAAGCCTCTGTGAAGAAAACAAGATGCTCTAATATTTGTTTTCCAAGTTGACTGCAGCAAAAGGAACAGCTGTGACCTGAAGTGAGACCCCCAAATCAAACATTTCCAGCCTGAAAAAGTTTGCTGCACTCTTGAAATGTTTACCACACTAAATCTGGAAGGTTACTGGTAGGCCACACAAGAAAAGTCTGACTTCAGAAAGGGTGATTGTGACAATACAGCTCTTCAAAGTGGGCTGTAAACTTGTAAGTAAATATACATTCCTGAGGAATAGCCACACTCAAGTTGCACAATAATATTTAAAATACTTCAGAAGAGCAGATGAGTTGCTGTGGTCCTGCTCTCCAGAGTGACAAGGACAGGGAAACAGCAACCTGGAGCTTGCAAAGAGCTCTCCATGCAAAGAACTACAC
The DNA here is from genome assembly GCA_013398995.1 of Alaudala cheleensis. NCBI lineage: Eukaryota > Metazoa > Chordata > Aves > Passeriformes > Alaudidae > Alaudala > Alaudala cheleensis. The sequence goes on from VWYE01007619.1 coordinate 65,468, forward strand.
ACACATGGAATTCAATGCCCAATCCAGGCTATTTGGGGATAAAACAACTAATATCTGGTCAAGAAAGCTCTTTGTCCCACAAAGATCCTGCAGAAACACAGATTCCCCAGCCACACCAACTGATCTGCAACACAGAAATCCCCAAAATCAGTGGGTTTTGCATGGGAATTTGCTGTAATCAGAGCTGCTAACATCAACAACCAGCAGAGCAGTTCCCTCCCAGAGGATGAAATGCCCATGGGCACACCCTGAGCTGCAGGCAGGACTTACAGTGGTGTGATGAGAGACGCTGCCTCCGATGTTGAGGTTCTTGAGGAGCTGTGGGGAGCCTCCATACTGGCCCGAGATCTGCTTCCTCACCTCGGCTGCCACGGTCCTGGGGACACAGGGACACAGTTATTTATGGCACAGGGACGTGGGGATGGAGCAGAATCACCTCCCTGTGCTGCTGCAATGGAACCGGGCACTGCTCACTGCTGTGAGGGTGTCACGGCCTGCTGGGAACAGATCCTGCATAATAAACTCCCAGGAATCACAAAGCTCTCACAAGGCTGCAGATCCACGTTTTTAACAGCAATTAATTTGGTTTTTTCCCCTTTTGTGAACTGCTCTTCTGTGCACATCTGTGGCAATAAAATGCACGTGACCCCAAGCACAAATTAAGTTGTTCCCAGCAGGGTCTTCCCAGGAAAGCTCTTGTCCAGAGCTCTCCCCTCACCCTTCAGCAGTTCCTGGTCACACAGCTGCTCCTGTACTCTGCATTTGCATCCCTCTGCCTATTTTTGGGGTCTGCAATCACAGTCAGACAAAGGACCAGGAAACAAATGACTGGGCCAGAACAAAAAAGGTGTTTCCCTTCCCATGTAGGAAAGGTAAAGGTGACAAGCAGAGGAAACGCTGGCACAGAGCCACGTGTCTCTGCCAGAGAGAAATTCCACCACTGATTTTCTCACCAGGAATGGAAAGCACAGAGCAGCCCTCCCATGCCTGGAGGGTGAAAGCTGTGACCCTCCCATGCCTGGAGGGTGAAAGCTGTGACCCTCCATGGTTTTCCATTTTGGCTACAGAGCCTCCCTGGTAAGGCTGAAAATACCACAGGTAGAAAAAACCACCTTGGGGGGGAAGGAAGAGCACAACAGAGAGGGAAATGCTGATGGCCAGGGGCTGTCCAAACAAAGAGCCCCAGGTCCAGCCCCACCATGCCCAGCTCCCATCCTGGATCCCAGCAGGAAGCTGCAGCTCCTCTCAGCAGGGACAGCCAAGCCTCTGAGACGGGTGGAAATGTTTTGTTCCAAAAGCAAACCAAAACCCAGATTCCTTCCACAAAATAAAGCGGTGTAGCTGAAAAGCTCCTGAGCACCCCTGGCCTACAGGACCTCACCAACACAAATGCTCCTCTTTGGAGGGAGCCAACACCCAATTTATTAGTGACAAACCCACCCCAAGTGTCATTTACCACAGCACTGCTGGCAGCTCTGGCTCCCAGAGCAAATTCCCAGCTCCCAGGAGACACTAACCAGCCCACAAGGCAGATGGAAGGGCTGCAAGGACAGGGGTGATTGTTCTTCTGCTGTTATCAGTGATCTTTGAGCATCCTCATGCTAAGAGACTCCTGATCTCACCAGGGGGATTGTGCTGTTTATCAGCACAGCACAGCAGCTGCTAAAATCCTGCCAAGGAGATGGTTAAATCCGTCCTGAGCTAAAGCTGGACATCAGGATGGGCTCCTGCCTTTGGGATTGCTGGTGGGCAGGAATGAAGGCAGCTGCAGGCAACTGCTGTCAGTGGAAGAGAACTCTGAGAGGGAACTGGCTGGGACAATTCAGGCTACCATGGAGAGCAGATGTTTCCTCAGGCCAGAGGATGGATGTAAGATTGGCCAGAGGAAGCATTATTTTGTCTTTTTTAAAAAGCAGACTGCAGGAGGGAAAAAAAATAAAGTTTTATGTATTCTGGCTGCAAGAAGTCATTTCCTTCATGTTTGCCTTTATCCACAGGAGCTGATGTTTTCACTTCTGGAGGGTGGCTTCTGTGCTGCTGGGGACAGGGAACATCCAGGAAAAGCCATCTCCCTGCTCCCACCACGTGTGCACACACAGACACACGGGAGAGCAAAGCACACATGCTGCTGCCTTTTGTAGGGAAATTTGGAATGGTTAAAATGGCTGCTTGGCATGGAAAACACACCATGGAGCTGTGGCTGAGGATGGAAAGGCTTTCCCCAGGATGCAGACAGGCTCTGCTCTAAACCAGGCTCTCCCTCAGTGTGTTTTGTGTCACTTCTGATGAAGCACAGAGAGAGCCCTGGCAGGAAAAATCAGAGCCCAGCAGAAAACAGGAAAAACTACAAATCCTTTCCCATTTTGAAGAGGCATTGTTTCCAGTGGAAAGCACGGCCAGAGGAGGGAACCTGTGCTCAGCTGTGGAAACAAAGCCATGCCTGGCTCCTCCTGAATCCGTGGATCCTCAGGAACCTGAGGCATCTCCATGGTCTAACAGGGGAAGGAACCTGGTGCCACAAAAGGGTGGCACTGAGCAGCTGTGCTGCTCATTAATGGCCTCACTGGATTTTGAAAATTCTCCCCAAAGCACCACCAGAACAAGGCAGAACTGAACCTCCAATGGGTTTCACCAAAAACCAGCATGACTCCCAAGTCTGAAGCACTCCTACCTCTCCAAGCACCCATGGAAACTCTTCCCATGAGAGGTAAATGGATACTGCCTAAAGCTCAGAATTCCTGACTGGAGGCTGCAGGAGTTACTGCTGCTCATTCCAATCCACAGCTCAGGCTCCTTTTCTGTATCACTGCATTCACAGAGGTTCTGGACACCCCTACCAGAAAGCATCTGACACTTACAAACCATCTCCTAATGTATCCTAATGATCTCCAGATGTATTTATGGGTTACCTATACCCCTCTGGGTTTGTGGCAGCATGATCAGCTTCAGGAGTCCTGTCCCACTCCTTTCTACCTGCCAGGAGTCCCCTTCCAGCCTTTGGGGTGTCCTGATCACCCAGTGGCTTTGCTGGAGTTGTTCCAGTTGGGAATCACACCTTCCAGCAGATGTGCTTCATCCTCATCACTCACTCCAGAGAAGGAGCAGAGAACCAAATGAGTATTTCTACATTGAGAAAATATCTCAGCTGACTTCTTTTACAGCTGCTTCCTCACTGTTTCCTCCCAGAGGTGCCCAGTTTCCCTAAAACAAATAACACCTGGGCTAGTGGCAGGTGTCCCTGACCACAGGGTGAGCTTTAAGGTCCCTTCCAACCCAAACCATTCCATCACTCCATGAACACACTGCCTTCTCCTCCTCCATTCCCAAAGGCTGTTTGTCCATGACAAACTGCTCATGGCCTGCAGTTCAGTTACACCATAACCCTGAGCACTGCTCCTAACCTAAAGCAATGCTGGTGTTACACCAAACCCCATCCAGAAAAGAGAAATAAATATTCTCCAAATGTAAAACAAAATATTAATTTGGAAGAGCTGAAGAGCCATTAAAGCTTTGCTAATTCAAAGGACAAATAAAAACCTGCCTCTTTAATAACTTATCTAATATTCAACAGGTAACCTGGGAACCTCAGACAAACATTCCAGTTAATTACAGCCCAAAGCCTCATGAATGTCTATGTTTAAAGTACATCTTCCCCAGTCACTTCCTTTCTGACCTTCTTCACTGGTTAATTATTGTGTGTGCATGTGGTTCACACAGAAAAAGAAAAAAAAAAGAAACAAAAACAAAACAACACAAAGAGGGAACAAAATTCCCCTTGGAACTGGCTCCTAAAGCAAAACAAAACTGGTCATCCTCAAAGTACTCCAAGCTGCAAATAACAAAATGAAACCATTTGTTTGCACTCCCAGGGTTCTTTACTACACACAAAAATAATTTCTGTTTCTATGTGCCCTGTCTGGTCAAACCCAAAAACTGTTCCTGTTTTGGGGGTTTTTTTGGGGTTTTTTTGTTTAACATTTTTTAATCTTAAGAAGTGAACTGGAAATATCAGTTCTTCTTTTTAGCTTCCCAAAAAAAGAAATAAATAAACTCCCCAAGATCTGCCTGGTGATGCCAAGCAAGGTTAGGAACTCTCCTGTTTCCCAGCAAAGGTGGGTCAGGCACAGCCTGGGGCGATGAGAGGAAATCTCCCTTTTCCACAGCCCTCTCCCATGGGAAAGGGCAAGGCAGATTGGTTCTCCCCATGCTGCTCCTGCCTGTTCCTCAGCCTGGGTGTCAGCGCAGGGACTGCACAGCCAGGGAGCCTCTGAGGAAGGCAGCCTGGCACACTGAGGCATCTGCAGTCCAGCAAAGCTGCTGCTTCTGCCTCAGAGAGAGAAAACTGCATTTACACATCATTCACTTAGTCAATGCAAGCATCACCCTGTGTTGAGCTGCCTGACCATCACATGATTCCTTTCCCTAAAATGACACATTTTTCTTGTACACTAATTTGACCTTTGTTTTCTCCTCTACTTGTGACCTCTGCAGAGATAAGACCTGGCCCTCTGTCCCCAGTGCTCCAGCTGGGCTGTCCTGCCTGCGGCCCCATCCAGGGAAGCTCTGCTGGATAAGGGAACCTCCTGCAGGGATGCAGGGAGAGCTCTGGCCTGGAGCCACCCTGCCAGTTCAGCCCTGCACCCAGCCTTCCTCCTACACCCCAGGTCCTGTTTCCTTCTGAGTGCACTGCTTCCCCTCAGAGTGAAATGGGTTTGATTTCCAGCTGAGGAAATGCCCAGCCTGATCCTGACCACTGCAGGGTGCGTGTGGCTTCTTAAATTAACACAGATGAGCAACAGCATGTTCCCCTTTTCCTCACCATTGATTAAAAGAGAAAACATCACACAACGCTGCCTGTGGTGCTCTCCTGATGGTGTTTGATTACTGAGGCTGAAACATCACCCCTGGGCTGCAGAGGAGGGAAGGAGCTCCCAGGACACCTGGCTGTGGGAATCACCACAGGACTGGATCCTGCAGGACACCAAAGTCACACCTCAAGCCAAAAACACCCAACCAAAGGAGGAAGCCTTGGCCAGAGAAGCAGCCCTGGAGATGAAGTTTTGTCCCTGCTTCTCCCTTGCTTTAAGCACTCAGGGATTTTCTTGAGCTTCCCAAGCACTGCTGACTCCCACACGAGACATCCACAGAGGCTGAATGGGGACAGGCACGGGATTTTTAGGGAGAACAGGAAAGGGATGCTCTGAAATTCCTGCTAAAAATCCTTTCAGTTATCCCTGACAAGTGTTTTGACAATGCAAATGGCATCTGGATGTGGGATGAGAATAAACTGTGATGAATATTCTGCTGTGACCACGTTTTTGGCCCAGTTTGGTGCTCCTGGGAGCCAGTGACAGCTCTGCTACTGGTTTCAGTGGGTGCAGGTTTCACACCATCCCTCTTCACCCTGGGGTTGGGCAAAGGAGGCTGTCAGCTCCCCTGACACATCATTCAGGGAGTGTAGAAGGGCTCTAAATGAACATGAATGCAAATTTAGCCTTCCCTAGTCCCCTTTTAGAGCACCCCATCAGTGTAAAGGGAGCAGCAGCAGAAATAAGATGCTCTGAATGTAGTGAGCACAAGTGTTTTCCCCTCAATTCAAATCCATAAAGACAAGCTGTGATTACTCCAGTTATCCCATAGAGTGTAAGAACCCTGGATGATGGGGATTTCCAAGTCATTGGATATCTGTGAGCAGGATCAGCCCCTGTTGAGGACCCTCCGGCACCTCATGGGGTTCCTGTTCACATGGAAGCACCTGGGAAGGGGCTGGACTCATAAAGCAAAAAAACCTGTTTTCTCTGGACTTCACTGACAGCTGGGCACAAGAAAAGTGAAAATTCTCAGCACGAGAATACAGAGCAGTTGTAAAAATCCCACTGTGGGGTTCGTGTGAGGCTGACTGTCAAACAGAGGGCAGGGGTGCTGTTCCAAGGCACAGGGATCCTCTCCCACTGTGGCAGCAGGAAAGGAAGATCAAAACTCTTTCCAAGCAAAGACACATCCATGGAGGTGGTCTGACACAAGGAGCAGCTCTGAATTCCCCAGATAACCCAACCCCAGGATGGTCCAAGAGCACTGACAAGGCACTGAGCCAGGGGCTCACATGAAAGCCTACAAGAGTTTATCCCTGCAATGTTTTTGCTGTTCAAGGGGAAGCTTTTCTTTCTCTCTGTGAACTCTAAGAAGCCTGCACACCTCTTCCTCTGTCCCAGGAAACACTGGAGTGCTGGGATACAACAAGCTCCATTCCTGGGACATCCAGGGACTCAGAACTGATCCTTTGGTGGGGGGGTTTCCACACCCTGCTTCTTTGCCAAGCAGCCCCAAATCCAGAAAATGTACTGGGATAGCACAGCTGGGAATGTGCACCAGACACAGGTGGCACTGAAGTTCCTCTGCTCTCACACTGAGATGGAAGCAACAGCCTCTGTGCTGATTCTGAAGCATCAGGAAGCTGCAGAAGGATGTCATCCACTACAGTCTAATTTAAAAAATTCCTACCAATGTATTTCCAATTAAAAATTAGCAATTTCAGACAAGATCTCAGGGGTTATTAAGCCACTATACTAAATTTAACTCGGGAGTTTCTTCTGATGGAGTCAGGAAGAATTAGTAAGTACCTGTGATGGCCAAATTCTAATTTAAACCCATCCTACAAACACACAGCAGGACATAATAATGAAGACACCTTGTAACACAATCTTAAAGAGGTATTTTAAAACTGCTGGGGCAATTACTGATAGCCTCAGCCCAATATTTAAAGATTTGGATGCAATGAGCAGGCAGGGCATGGCACTGGCACTCTGATCATGCCCTTGAGGGGCACCAGAGTGGCTGAAGAAAGCACAGCAGGTAAATCTGAGCTGTGGAACACATCCCTGGGCTTTCCAAGAACCAGCTCAGCCCATCCCACGTACATTTTTCCACCTCTACTGCAACAACCAGTTGAGAAACTTGCAGCTGGACTAAAGGAATTTGTCTTGGTGGATCTGAACCATCCATTGGGAGCACACAGGCAAAGCAGGAGCAGCATGGCTATTTCCTGTGAATAAGACAAATGTTACATCCACCTCTGTGAGTCAGCCAAAGCAGAGGGCAGAGTGTGAAAATGTGAGGGATCTATTCTTCTGGAAACAATGGAAGTGGGGAGGGCTTCCAGCAGCCACCAGCACAGCTCTGGGACTTCCTTGCACTGCTTGCTCCAGTCCCTCATCCCCTGAAACAGCAACATTCCCAGCAGCACGTTCTGTGCCAGCAGGAGAAGGGCGAGAGCACAGCCTGGGCATCCCCAGGTGCAACATTGTGCCCACAAATTTCTGCCTTCACCGGCACTGGATGTGCAAACCACGAACCAGGAATTTGAGATTTCTCAGGATATGCACTACAACACAGGAAACCCCACAGAAAACACAACAATCTTACAAGTGCAAAAGAAAGTTGGAGATGCAACAGCCCCGACCTCACTGCAAAGCAGCTGGGTCCTTCTACAAGCACAGGTGAACCTGACCTGTTTTAAAGACCAAAAACACACTGGGGAACACAGAGTGGGTCAGGTCAGGCCAAAAGGTGCACAGAGGTGGCACAGCTGTGCTACAACCCAGTGATCCAGGCAGGGATGCTGAGCACCACCGTGGTCACCCCAGGGCCATCTTACTGAACCTCCTGCCAGGGCTGCACAGCTCTGACACTCCGACTTCCAGTGCTTGTCTCTCATGTGACCATTTCTATGGCTACAACCACGAAGAAGGAAAAATGGTCTGGCAGCAAATCCATCTCTCCCTATTCCCTGACCTGTCACATTAATCCCTGACTGGTGCACATCAAAATGTGCAGAGAACATGAAGAGAAGAACAATGTTTTCACCTGTTTCCAGATCATGAGTGGGGTGGCACTGATGTCACTCCCTCCCTGACCCAGCCTTTTCCTTTGACCTCCTTTTTCTTTGTCCATGACCCTTCTCCATCACAGCTTCTCTAACTGCAACTATTTGTACCTACAGCTTCTCACTCATGAAAATGAGACTCCTTTTGCCACTGTGACAGCCTCCTGAACAGCCCTGGCAGAACCGATGGTTCTCGCTTTCACTCCCCTGCTGGTTACACGTACGAGGGTAGTATTCAAAGGCTACCTGCAGCAGCAAAACTGCTCCCAGCTGGAACCACATGCCTAACTCGGGATGCAAATCTGCAGAAACCTGCTGTTGGCAGGTAAATCTCTATAAACACCCCTCTTTAAAAAATAACCAAACTTTGGTAAACCCAAGGATGCTCAGCACCGCGAGCCTCCCGCAGCTCCGCGAGTCCAAGGAGCGGTGCCACGGCGAACCAGCCCCGCTCACACACAAAAGGCAGGCGCTGCAAGGCAGCTCTCTCCATTTTCCAGCCAGCGGGAGGTCGGCGCTCCCCTCCCAGGTGCGGGGCCGGGGCAGCGCCGGGAGGCGGCCGGGGCAGGGCCGGCCCCGGCAGGAAAGCGCCGAGCCGCCCATTGTGCGGCGAGAGGGGCTGCACAAAGCGCCCGGCCGGCCTTTGTTCGCGGGAGCGGAATTCCACGGGCTCCTTTCCTCCTCTTCCTCCCTCCCCCGCTCCCCCGCGGCAGCTCCCCCGGGGGAGCGGCCCCGCG